>JAPDER010000024.1:0-456417 GCA_027569225.1 Aspergillus panamensis
ACAAAAATACACAAAATCTTTCATTTCAAAACTGCTCTACTGCCTATAACCCACAAAATCACACGAACCCACTTTTCCTGCGTTTGTCACCCCAACACCCAACAAGAAAATATCCCATCCCCTGTTATCGTCCCCCCTTTTTTCTCCCCCACCCACCCACCCACCCCCCCCACCCAACCCCCCCCCCCCCCCCCCCCCCCACAACCCCCCTACATGATACGTCCTACTGACTACGAATACAACCCCCGACCGGCCTCCTTTCACAATCATTAAAGAGGTATAATAAAAAAAAAGTTCGTGTTCCTGGCTGGAAGAAATGGAAACGGAAAAACAAAAATACTAGTCACGCCCGGGATCGAACCGGGAACCATCTCGGATTTGAGTTCAGCTGATGTGAACGAGATATCATAACCATTAGACCACGTGACTGTTTCTTGTTGGGAAACGATGGCAATTATTGATTTATGAGGAGGAGGGAGCTAGCTGGAAGGAACAGAGATAGGATTACCCACTTCGAGGAGAAATTGAGATGATGTCTTTGGGGAGGTGGTTGGTTGGTTGTAGTAGATAGACTGCAGGTACCATCCATTATTTTTACCCCTTGGTAGAGCATGAACTATAATTCCAATTAGAAAATTACTACCTAAAGAGGTAAGTAGTTATGGTGGAAAATAAGGAGTATGGTATGGCAGGTGCACAACATACTCGTACATTCAGGGAGAAACTTGGAAACCTGGATAACAAACATCCGCCTCAAAGGTCAGAGGCTTATGCGGCATTTCTTAACTTATTTTTGATTTATAATTATTTTACCTAGAAGGCAGCTTATGTAGTACTTCCCGACACGTAAGGTATATTGCCCTATATACCTTATTCATCAGTACCTACTTGAGTACTCCGGGGTACGTGAGCCCTATTTCGATCGTCTTCCATATCATGACTCAACTCAACTCAGGCGGTCTGGTGTGTGTTCCCCGTGTGGTTACCATAAAACCTGATCTCATACCTCTTCAGTCTTACTATCGGTGCCCTGAGCTATCACCTGGGTAAATAAGGGTCTCTGGGTACCCTTTTGACGCGCGTGCACCCTTCACGTGCTGCCTGCATGACCCCCATACCCTGAGGCTGAGTTCGTTATAAACCTGAAAGCTGCCCCCTTCTTGGGCCTTTTTTTTTGACCTTATTACTGTACGGATATCTGTTGTGTTTCACCTGCATCACTATGAAGTGTTGCCCAGCTCTCTGAGCCTCGCTGCCCTTCGTATACGATGATTCAGAGTAGGGCTGTGGTTTGCCACTAGCCTTTCTGCCTGGAGCTTGTTTTCGTCGATCTTAGGCGACGAATATACCTTGTTAAATACCCTTCCTTACCCTTGTCTCCACTGGTCGCTTTTTCTGAAGCTCAGTCGAATTAGTTTTTGCGGCCCTCTTTTTTTTTTTTTTTTTTGAGTCGATCAACATGCCACATTTGCTACATCACAGAAGACGCCATTCCTGGCCGTACTGCGGTACAGGAACGCACTTCCGAGAAAGCCGGAACCTACCTGTCATTACAATCACAGAGCCCGGGGAAGATCGGCTCGAGTCACTGTTGGAGCTTGAGTCCCAGTTCTTGACACCGATAGTGTCGGCGGATCTGCTAGAAGATGATGCTGCGTCAGCAGGCATCATCCGCACCCAGCCCACACGGTCTCATTACCGCATTTGGCCTTCCTCAAAAGAGGTTCCCAGAGAACATCAAGCGAGTCCTAGAACCGGGTCCCTTCGACGGACACCTCTAGACAGAGCTCGGTCACTTTTCGTATTGCCCACAACCCGTACTAACCGAGAGAACATGATGGTATCATACTGGATGCAGCGGTTATCTGCCCATTCGATCTCGGCCGACGAGCGAGGGAGGCCAACGGGTAAAGGGCGTGGTCGGCTGGCTGTTGAAAGGAATCATAGACGTTGCCATTCCGAACAACCACGCTCATGGAAGGAGCCAAGCTTGAGTCTCTGGACTCTCGAGGAGGAGTAATCTGTAATGAATGTGCTGTCTTTCCCGGCAGTTGTTCATCTCGTTATCAGATTGCATTCCCTAAGTACCGTTCTCATTTTCGATCGCAGGAAGGATTTATCTTACATAAAAATGCATACGCATGGGTTGGAAAGGATATACTTGGGCCAAGTTGTGAGTGGTGAATGGCGTTCAAACTCTTCTCTTGAGACATGTATGCATACCTGGAGTTTAGTATAGAAGCCATTGGTCTTCTTTTTCAGGGAAAGTCTTGTTTCCGTACTTTTGATCTTGAATATCATCCTTTGCACAGGCTAGACCCGAGTAGTACCCAAATAGTCATATTGAGCAGCTAATAACTTTGCCACTTACTGAACAAGCGGTCATTTGGCAAGCCGTGCCTCCCGTATGGATCTGTATTTCTCGATGAGGATCAAGTCACAAACATGAAAAGTGCTCAAAAATGGGTGAATCCACTCTGGATCGAGGTCCTGAAAGAAATAAAGGTGGATCCACGAATTGTATGGCAAGGCATTGCGGCCATTCCCCATCGATGTATCTTCAAGGACCCGTAGACAGAAAATTTCGAGGGGAGTTTCCTCTCACTCTAATCCCACCGATTGCCGATCGCAATTCACGCAAATTCTGTAAGTTTGTGTAGTGGATTCATGAGTAGGATCGCCTTGCCATGTGGCTATATTTCCCAGGCCAGTGGGAATAACCTAAAGTTTCTTCAGCATCACGCAGAGGGTTATCCACGCAACCACGCGAGAGCTGTGCATACTGAATGGAGGATTAATTTCTCTAGTCGGGCGATAATTTGGCTCGATCATCGGCAGATTTTGCGAACGGCAGGTTGAGCATACTCGATCGGGGGGCCAGGGCCAGCAAGGAGTGATCGCTCTAGCATCTAGCTGCTTGGTGGCTTGATGTTTTCTTTTGTTGCTCAAACATAGGGCGAGATCGATCGCTCACGAAAATAGAAAAAAAAAAAAAAAAATCCTACCGACAGCCACGTGTTATTGTTGCAACTTTCTCACAACCGCCATTGATGCCACAAGGGAGCTAATAGCTCGATCCTCTGAGTCCATGACCTGGGAATGTCGCCAAACTCAAGGCCGAGTAAACCCTTGCCAATATATTACAGCTTTACGTCTGACATGTATCAAGGCGGTATTCCATCGATCGATCGATCGATCATCAGGCTAATTGCAATTGTGAGAGTCTGAGATTCGATATGACCACATGAAACAAGGTTTATCGCAAGGTAATATTATATAAATGAATCTGTTGATCTGCGTTTGGCGAGTGGCCGAACTTATCCAGAATGCCCTGGGGAAGTGGAGATACGGCATCCAGACAATAAGCCAAATTAGGGCAAATGTGATACTGTTTAAGCAAGGTTAGATACGCAGAGGGTTTGTCGAAATGAGCGATCTCCCTGGGGGTTACCAACACCCTTGAGAGTTGAGAGATCTCTGCCTGGGCGGCATTGCGTGGACGGAGGGGATGTTGATATCATGATCTGCAACAGAATAGACCCGGGTAATCGGGATGGCCTAAACACTGGGTTCGTCAAATCAACAGCTGCACTCAGGGCGCTGGGGTTCGTACGTACCTTAGTGAACAGTGGCTATTGGTTGAAGTGAAAGGGAACTGGGCGTGTTCGGAGAAGAGCGATAAGTCGCCAAGTGGAGATGCGCTCCATCTAACCGTAATCAGCATTCTTGTCGGTTCAGGTTCTCGAAGGTTGATGGAATATGGACACAGATAAAGATTGCCCGAATCCCCCTCATTTTCGTCCCAGGAAATCTTTCGCCGAATATTGTTATTATTAAGTATAATGCGCCTTAGTTTCCATCCTGTGTACGAGTATCTGCTTCCAGCCTTCCACACATTTACCAGAAGTACCTTACTACCTAGGTACCTTCAGTTTTCGCTTCTTGACATTCTTATCGTGTCCCCACTGCGGGGTGCGATGAAGATAGTCAAAATTGGCTTGATTCCAACACAAAAGGGTGGATTTTATTAAGAGCCGAATAGCCGGTCCAACTCATGCCAAGGGGATGTTTGAATAAATATGAAGTCATTCCGCTTGCCCCAAAAATAAATCGTAATAGTGTCTCAAATGAAGAACAGGTGATAGGGTGTTGCGGCTCTCGGACTAGGCCCATCATGGATCAGGTGGACACCTGACTCACCCTTTGTTGACTCTTCTCAGTCACCATTACGGGCAACTTCCTTGGAAGACTAAGGCTCAAAAATTTGACATCAGCTTTCCCTCAGCTCGGACAAGGAAGTGCGGCGACTCTGCCCGACCGAGAGGTTTTGTTTGACCGCAACTGTGGTGGTGATGCCTGCAAGTTGGCACGACGCCATGCTCACCGACGCGGAAGGGGAGCAAACGGGGGAAATCGTGTAAGATACATGGCAATCCATTAGGCAGAAGCGGTCAACTGTCGTCAAGATGGGGGCCAAAACACCAGACAGGGACCGTAGGGCAAGGACCATGGGGCACCGTGAGCTACCATTGGACCTCGGACTGTCCCAAGGAAACAAGAACTGGCACTAGACCCTAATGATGGACCTGGAGTGCGCGTTGGCAGCTTCCGATTTGCCGCGTGGAGTTGCCTCAACGCTTGCTGATAGGCCCGTGGGCGACCGATAATACTAGCGCCTGCCTTACGAGGTCAATTCCCCAACTGACGGTCTGAAAGATTGCCCAGCTGGGGTCGAGATACGCAACCCTTCCCTCGGCAACCGGGGGAGATACGTATATTTAAATCACCTCATGCCTCGAGGTTCAGGGAGAATTCTTCTTCCATCTCTCTATCTCCAGATCCATCCCGAGAATCTCCCCACGAAGCAATCCGTCCATCTTTAATCCAACCGATGAATGATACACGAGCCACAACCCTAAAAAACACTCAAACCAATACTGAGAACCCTCTCTCACATTCAGCCACAACCTCCACAAACATGCACAGAACAACATCGCGACAGTCTCAACGCGACAGCCTCGATGCCTCTGTCCGTCGAAGCGATTCATTCCCTATCTCATCAGCAGAAGCCCCTCACCGATCCGCAACCCCCGCCATGATGGGCCCGAGCTCTCCTACCAGCAACTCCAGCTTCATCAAGCGTCGCTCAGACTCCTGTACCTCCAGGAAGAGCAACGAGGACCACCGCCACTACAACAATACCGTATACTACTACGGCCGACACTCGAACTACTGGCTCTTTGGAGGTTTCAGCGTACGCGACACCGTCCGTGATGGCGTCGACTGGGTCCGCCAGCAGGGAAAGAAAGGCTGAATCCGCCGAGTCCAAGCGAACTACCCATAAATCTTCATCCATCTTCACCCACCTTGTGAACTGATTCGATGACCCTAAAATCCCAGATGGTTTTCGAACAAACATGGAACAAATCCACCCCAGAGTTCGACCGATTGGTTATCCTGCTCGCAATTGACCGCGACGATCCGCCAACACCCGCACATATCACGGCGTGTCAATTACCTCGGTTGTGAGATCCTGCATCTCTCCATTCCTCGATCCCAGATAGTGCACTCAGAGGCTACTATTCCTGATCTCTCTGGATTTATCTCTACAATTTTATCATGGACTATGGCCAATCTCTCTGGCCCATCTTCCACATAAATTCATATTATTTTATCCATAGTCCATGGCTCTTTCTCTTCATTTGGAATCCTTTCTCTAATCTATCACGTTACTCTCATTACCCAAGAAGTCAACGTAGGCATTTTCATGCACTAAATATTCGAAGAATACGGTATGTTTGTAAAGAGCGCCATTAATTACATCTCTGATAGCTTAGGCTGGAGCTCAACTACGACTAGGAGTAGTACCCACTTTAGGGAAATCGACAATCGACGATCGATAAAATGCAATTCCTTACTCTTCCTTGAGCTCATTACTACAATTAGCACTAGTAGTAATGCCCAAAATATATTTACAATAGCCCTAGCTACCTTATCCCAGACAACAGCTACTGAATTGAGAGCGTAGCACTGAGCAAATCCATTTATTGAGTTTTTAACTAACATTTATATTGCTATTTCGAATTTTTACCCATTCTAATCAACACCATTGAGTAGGTAGGTAGTGCTCTGGAAATGACGGTCCATCGTGTATAAAAACCCTCTCATATCCCCAGCGATCACAATCACATACTAGGGTATTTATTCCTCCATATTTCTCGCTTCGATATTGTATGTAAGGAAAAGAAAAGCAAGAAAAAAGCAAAAGGGAAAAAAAGGGGAAACATTCGTGTATCTAACACCTGCGCTTACTCCATCGAAACAAAACCACTAGCAATAAAGAATGACTATAGGACTCCATCGAAACACCGGTAAATGACTAGAGGCCGGGGTGGGTAAGGTAGGAAATAGGAACGATATATGAATCAGAGTATAGGCCAAGGAAAAGGGAAAGAAGCGAGGGATATAGGGTAAGAATTCAAGGGAAAAGGGAAAAAAAAAAGTAAAATAAAAAGAAGGTCAAAAGCAAGAGAAGAGGAATCGTAGAGTTAAGTAATGAAAGAAAATTTTAAGCCTGTTGCCATGTGGCAATATCAGCCGCAGATATATCGATGTTCTCAGGGACCAGGCTCTGTAGTTTCGAAACCTGTAACGGAGCTATGCAAAGAATCAGCCATGATATAGCATCGGAAGTTGAATCCAGAAAATTCAACTGGAATGGCGTGTCGTCATGTATCGTTAGAGGGGGGGGGTAAGGTAAGGACTCTCTGGTCTGGGTATAGTACAGTGGCAGTAGGTAAAGTAGGTGGAGAGAGGTAGTAAGTAGGACGTACTCGGACTCTGCGATGCCGCCGCCCCTCCATGGACATGAATCACTCCGGACTCCACGAACTCTCTAGTGGTAACTCCATTGACGGAAGCTGCCCCGAGCATCACCCGGATCCTGTAGCGGCCGGGCGTGGCAATGGTGAGAGGGCCGAAGCGGGCATAACCACTTGTCGTATTTCCGCTGCGACTGCGCACACTGGATGTAACATTGCCTGTCAGGCCGGACACCCTTGTCCCTGTTTCGTCGCGCAACGAGACGTTTGCAACGAGTGATAGAATTGAGGTGTTTCTTGTAGACCCAACGGGCCGCACGGCCACTACGACCGGGAGGGTAAAGGCTACCCCAGGGCGGACTGCGGCTGGGGGTGCAATCTCAAAGGTGAGTCCGTACTCGCGGCTCGAGCTGCCATTGTCGCTTCCGGAGCTGCCTTGGACCATGGCTGTTGGTAGGATATCGAGGTTGGTTATTGCGTAGAGAAAGAAAGATTGAGAGCGCGAGGATTGGATGTATTATAAATGTGGAAGAAGTAGATAGGGTTCTGTCTTTTCGAGGCTGAGATCTTGTTGCTGTGGCTTGAAAAAAGACTCAAATGAAGCGGATGGTTGGAACCTCTTATATAGACCGAACAATGGCGCCGCGCACTGGAATTGATCTCACTGGAAATGATAAGCCGAGATGTAGATATTCGCAGTATGGTTATGAAGCGGAAGTAAGAATATTTTGTTTTTATTTTTTGAAGGGGTGGGTGGGAAAGGTTCATGGGCAAGAATAAGCTCGAGGACCTTCATTCAATTCACGATACCTTCAGGCCAATCGAGGCATTCGCCACCTCCTCCAACGGTGCATTATGGATTGATCGACGGGAAGAAATATTTTGATAATAAGAAATGAAAAAGAATACTATGGAGTAGAACCATCGGACTGCAGAATGCACCTCGTTTGCATTGAAGTGGTTAGTGGGACAGGCATAGATTTTGTGGCTTGTTATTGTTTTTTCCGTCTCTCTCTTTTTTGTTTTTTTTCTCTTTCCTTTTCGATGATTTCTTTCCATGTACATACTTAATCTAGTCTAAACACTAGCGTGGAGATGAGATGTACTTGAATAATCGGTATTAAATCTAACAGGGTGGGAGATGATACATGTCAGATCTACGACTCATTCATGCTGAAGTTTAAAACTTCGCCGGGACCCTTGTTGATGATCAGCGTAATGAACGGTAATGGAGTAATGGAGTACAGGGGACTCAATGAACCGTGGCTCTGATTGCAACTATTTTTACTTTTTCTCTTGCCTTGCCTTTTGATTTTAGTATTTTTTTAAAATTTTTTTTTCTTGCCGTTCTTTGCGCTTCCGTCCTTTCGTTTTCATATTTCCTCTTTAGGCGATTTTATTTTCCTAGTTTCTTTTAGAAGAGGGTGGTTTTCTGATACTTACCTATTTCCCCCCTCCCCCCCTTTCCGCCTCCAACGCCGCATCTTCGTCACCTCCAGTGGTTCCTCATACACTTACCTATGGGGGAAAGATGTGCGACGATAAGTTGTGATCTACGCTAGAGTCTCCTTGCATAGTTAGTGGTCCCGAAAGCGAGAGGAACTAATGAGATCGGGAGATATCCAGGGCCCCGGAAGCTGTTCCGTGCTTAGCCCAGAAAAAGCTGTGGTCCAAAGGCCGCTTCGGGATGAATAGGGCGAACTGGGGCCCTGCTTCCCACGTTATTGACGGCTTGAACGTGCCCTCCTTGTTGCCCCTTTCCATTTTCAAAACCCACCCAACGCTTTTCATCCTTCTTTGTAACTGCTCAAGGGCTTTGTAGTAGTGTGAAGTGAGGTCTGTCAACAATCCCACCTCGACCATGGAACCAGATTCCAAACCCACTTTTGCGACGGACGCTGGTCTGGAAGGGGGACTATTTCGCAGTGTTTACTCTGTTTGTCGTGTGGTTTGACGGCGTAGGGGCGGTCAGAACCTAAGAATTATTTACTCCGTGGGTAAGCTCCTTTTCTTCCAATGGTCTAGCCCGGTACCATGGAAAAAACCTACCAATAAGAAGCGAACCATACAAAAGTTGAGCGAATATCAGCCATCAAGGAGAAATCCAAAGGAGGGAGCCTGTGGTTGCCGGAGAAAGTGATGTAAGTAAGGCGAAGGGAACCTGGAAAAGGGTTGCAGTGGGGCGATCTGAGCAGGGGGGGGACCCTGACCGACGCCACAGTCTAGCCACACTATGCCCCACTTCTTTGTGGCTCATGACCTTTTTTGGATGAAAGGTTCATGAGCGAAGAGAAAAAAAAGAAAAGAAAGAATGGAAATGGGCAAATGCTGCTGCCTTGGGGTGGGGCTCTTTGTTGACGAACCGGTTCCTGATGCTTGTAAAGATCATACAGGCCTTGATCCGTAACAGATCCACTCTTTTTACCCATTTCCTGGTTTAAGAGTTTCCGACTAGCAAATCCTTGCAAATCCTTCGTAGGGATCCTATCATCCAACAAGAAAGAGAGAACAAGGATCTACGCGGGATTTGGGCATCGAGTTGAATCGATCAATACTTGCTGAGTCACTCTATACCCCATTAGCCTTTCTTCATTGCGACCACGCCCTGACGTCAAAGTGTACTTGGGCGTATTTGCGCTTTGCAGGAGGCAATTTGATGGAGGGTATCATTGCTATCCTGAAGTTGGAATGTTCCCTGTCTGGGAGGGGAAAGTACGAGCGCATGGTAACAGATACGTCAACGTCTGGTTGAAAGAGCAGACAGAATCAAAATTGATATGGAACAGGAAGGATTGGCAGAGGTGGGACTGTAAAGCGGCAGTCTGCAAGATATGGTCTCAGGGTATCAGAGGCGAAGGGCACGGTGCTAACAGTGCATCCATTTTGCTTTTTCCAGCTAATGTGCAACGTGACACCAAGAGCCAGTGGGTTGGTTGGCTTTCACCCTTCTACCTGTAATGCGAGATGCACGATCTGAAGATCTGCGCTAGTTCTGTACACTACTCGTTAGGATAAAGGATCCGGTTAGCATTTAAGGAGTTTTATTGGCTGGCTGTGATATACTAGCCACAGCGGCTGAGTTCTCACCCAACGGTTCGAGACTGTGGCGGTGAAGGTATCAAGGTATCAACTATTCCTGAACCCTAGAAACTCAGAATCAAGGCTAACCCGCCATATTATGATGAGTATTTGTGTTTTTCTTCTCAATACGGTAGCTACTGAAAAATTAGACTAATAGCAGCTTACAACAGCGGGTTACAAGGCCCCACCGGTCATTTTAAATTGATAATGACTTCCTCCGAACCAACCTGCAAACTTGAAACAATCTTCGCAGACAAAGGGATCTGAGGTAATTTCTCGTTATCATTACAAACTTTTTGTAGTTTAGTCTAATTGAATTATTTGGCTTAGACTCCTTAGTGGTACCACAGGATGAAAATGAAAACACTAAAATACGCACCATATTTTTTGCCCCTCCCCCTCTTCTCAGCTATTGATGCGTTAATCCACTGGTATTCATAGTTTAAGTCCAGGATCCACTGTTGCACATAGAAGACGGCAGACAACGCGCGGATGAACTTAATCTAAGATCATACTTCTCCCCAGTCGTTAGTGAGATTGGGTTACGAGCTTGCTGAGTTTGATCTCCATCTATGACCAACCACATTACCAACGCAGTCATTGTTGCATGTGGAAACGGCATAAGAGGCATTGGTACCTAAGTAGCCTCGAGACATTCATCCGTGGCTTCCTTTTCTCTGTGCTGTCCTCTCACTCTTGTACGCTGGGCGTATAGTCCAGTTGAAAAATGTAAAATCAATTTGCAGCCTCGCCACCTACCAGCAACAGTCGCTGCTCGGGAATCATTTCTCAAGCTCAATAGAACAATCTGAAGAGATGATGTAGATATTATTGATTCTGATAATTCAATGAATAAGTGGGTCTGCTTCCCACATCAAGTAAATCGGCCGTTATATCTGCCGTAGCCAATAGTTCCCTTCCTTTCGGCCGGGACTTTACCGATATGACTCCGAGATGGATGTGGCGTTTACTAAGATTCAATCTCACGTATCTCATAAGGCTCATCTTTTGGATTTTCGATCAAGTGTAACACAAAGAATTTCTCTACTTCTGTTGGCAATTTGTCATCCTGCGTATGCATTAGCTGTAGGGACTTTTTAATTCAAGATGTTCTCTCCGGGATGGCTGGCCGTCCTAAGATTTGCTATGTCACATGTAGAGCCATCAAAGTACGAGGCCTTACCGTCACAAGCAGAAAGATCAAATCGGGCTCAAATAGAGTATCTACGTGCGCCTCTCGCAGGGATACTGGAAAAAGCGAAAAATGAACTATAGGAGTAGAGGGGCTTGAAAGACGGGGCATGCTAAGCATGTACCTTGGCGGTAACCCTGTGTAACAAGTTCGACCCTCCCTGTGTCTAGTTAATTGTAGCTGAGCTTCCCGGGTGGTTAGCTGAGACTGTAAGTTTAATCAAAAGTGGGAGAGCATCATGGATACCTTAATGGGCAATAATGACGAAAAGAGAATAAGTCCCGAGGCCAACCACGGCACTCGTTCCAAGGATCTGATGGATTGATGAGGCCTAATAATACCCACCGATCAAATAGTTCGAATTAGATTTTGTAAATGTAGATCCATGACTCTTGGTGTCTCGACTGCATGAACGCATGAACGCATCGAGATCACTTAGGGAGTACTGCTGGAAGATGAATGCACAGGCCCAGAACACCGTACATGCCAGTCGAGAACGAGGATCAGGCTAAGCGGGCGGAGGTACGACGTGGGGACTGTTCTCTCATCAAGGAGGGGAAGATTATGTTGATCATCGCCACTTCACGAAGATCTGTTCTCAACACGTTCAAGAATCCAACTTAGAGCTGCGAGGACAAAAAAGGGGTGGGAGCCCGCAGGATCCCGTCCACTAAACCTTTGTTGAGGAATGAGGATTGAGCGGGAAAGGTACCTACCCTGCAATGAGCAGATCGAGACGCGCGACAATATTTCCTTGGAAGGAAGTACTGCTCTAGGGACTCTGAGTCTATTTTCATCGTGCTTGTCCTATCGAGGGAGGTTACCGGTGTGTAAACCCCAGAACATTGATCAACCCAAGTACGAGAGCCTCACGCTTCCTGTGTAACTGAAACGCAGGTAATTGGATAATAACTATATCATAGGTGATAAATTTAGATCAATCTGACGAAAACTTCGAGGTCGGGCCGTGAGTTTGTTGATAAAAATAGGAGGGGAATGAGGCGGCAGAGTGAGGCGACAACACCCCGACCCCGAAGATCGAAGATCGCTTACTGTGGTAATCGCCATCATGAAAGACTTCATTTTCTCCGCCCTTACGATAATTGAACCTTGAAGAATCATGACCAGGAAAAACACAGATTCAAGCCACTTGCAGAAAGGGAATGATACAACAGCATAGGCCCAGAAGTCCAGAAGTCCAGACCCGTCTAGCTAAGTCCAACACAATGATGACAAAATACATTCGATAAGCAGGAACCCCCATTCTTTACCCCAGGGCCCAGTCTGGTTCCCAGTATCAACAGGGGTTTCTGCCAGATAATGTCGACCTCTGATCATATCGAAGGTTTCGCAACGATGAGTCTCATTTCAGCATAAACAAGACTGCATAAAGGGACCGGTTAGCATTTTCTCATGGGCTATGGAGATAGAAAACTGCTCACTTTCCCCCAAGCCCTTGATCTCGAGAACGATTGAATGCCTTACTTGTTGTTGGACGCAAATTTGGAGTTTTTATTCTACATCCACGTTTCAGAAATGAATGAGTTAGGTTTTATGAAACTGTCTTTTCGATCGGACGGAGAGGTGAGCTCCATCGGTACTACAATCTGCAGAATGCCCGTTAGATATCTGACACCTCGATTGTCACTGTAGGGGATTGGTTATACCCCTCCAGGAACAAATTGTCCATCTAAAACAGAACCTCCGGCGGTAACTATGGTACCCTCAGGATGGGGTAGAACCTTAAGCTTTAAAGCAAGGTAGAGTGGCAGTTAAATAAAAGGCAATATTATCCTACCTCTTGAAGGCCCCTCTGGTGTCTTGTATTAACTTCTTGTAGCTGCTGTGGGTTTTCAATGTTTTTATCCTATGTAGGTGGCTACCGGGATTGCTTATACATATGAAGCTCTTACCCTACATTATATTTTGGCAATTTGGCTACATATAAGCATTGATAATAAATGTGGTTGTAGAATACGGAAGATTGCCTTTCCTTTTGCTTAGGCTCTATTATATTCTCTCCAAATAAGTATTTGTTGATATGCGGACTAGGCCACTAATTCTGAGGAACGGATGGCTCGCAATTCTTCTTCCAATCCTTGGTGCTTGTGTTTTGCATCACAGAAGAAAGCGACGATTCTCCTCCTCCGAAACACCGAGGACCGTCCATCTTGGCCCCAATTTTGTGCGTCGTCGATTGTTGATCCTCGCCATTGAGTACAAACACTGTCTGATGCAGGAGCATCCTGGTGAAGATGGCTTCGAGAATCAATCCTGTTTCCTAGCAAAGCTGTGTGAATATATACTGTACTTATCCACCGAGATAGAGGGAACCTTAGTTCCACATCCTTGTCCTCAAATGAGGTGCGATGTTGACAGAACGAAAAGCTACTTGGGTTTTGGCCATCACAACAAAGAATCCAATAAATGGCTAAACTCACGGCTACGAGTAGCCTGTATCCAGATTTGGCACTTTGATGAAAAGAAACTGATCTTTTTGGCGGAAAGATGGTGTTTGTGGGGTTGGGTTTCGGGCAGAGCCACTCCTTCCTTCTTCGCTTCGCGTCCCCAGATGGTGGTTTTGACATCTTGCTTGATGAGTCTTCCACTACAGAGCTTCAGCGTCAATCCCCTATTGTTATTGAAATGCTCAATTAGCGATGTGATTCCCTCTTTATCCGATGGCACCTGTCCCTTCCCAACCACCCCGGCCTATGTATATTCCTAGACCACTGAGAACCGCACCTTCACAGCCGATAGAGCCTACCCGATATATCAGTGTCAAGGTACTGCTCCAGCTTTTCGCTGGAACTGTGTGCATATTTGTGCTTGCCGTTCTTTTCTGGAGGACTGGGAGGTTCTTTCGGTTCTTTACCAGAAATAAAGTATTGCGTGGAGGCAACTCCGCTACGACTCGTTACGCAAGAACTTGGTACGGTTGGGTTACTTTGAAGCGCCATGAAGCAAACAAGAATATCTTTCGAAGATTCCTGGCAAAAATGCGTGACTTGACGACTTGGAGATCATCGAAGACGGATTATTGCTGGGTCTGGTGGGACCCTGACGAGAAGGATTTGAAGACATATCTAGAGAAACGACAGCGTTTGCGGCCAGTGCCAACTTGGGCCCGAAGTTATAGCTTCACGACAGCAGATGCTATTTGGAACCCCGAACCTTTTCGTCCTCCTATCCCCCAACCTGCATCCAAGAATACAGTGAGGGCTGTCCCTCACACTAAGATGACGGGTGCGCTTTCAGCATCTCGTGCTCCAAGGCTCAAGACGATATCAAGCCAAGCGATTTCCGGAACTAGCATAACTATATCAGAGAATATTCATAGCGGCCTTAAGAGGGCGGCTTTGATCAATCCTCAGCAGCCATGCTCCTGGGTTTATACCGAATCCTCAGAGAGCATAACCTACGTTACTTTCAGTACACGCGGGAAATTTAAGACCTGGAACGAGTTCCTAACTTCAAACTGCTTTCTTTTCAGCTCCGCGGATTCTGATCGGCAGCCACCGTGTAGTGTTTCCCTACCGTGTCTCTTGCTACCGCGGATCTCCTCTACAAAACCTCGCATGAACTCAACGATAAGAAGGAAAGCTTGTAGTGAAAGCCTCGATAGTTCTATCACGGGATTTCTGCCCGCACTTCGACACGCACGAATGTATCAGATCTGGTCTGCCCGGATGGGGCTGCAGACACTTAAGGCCAAGAGGTATAGCACCCACACACTCCCAATGGGCCCCCCAGGGAGCCCAAGGTCGGCTCTTCTAGGCAGTTTATCGTCCACGAATACTGCTCTTGGACTTACTAATCTACGCCGCAGACGAGTGAACGCCAACCAATCCTCCATATCTAGCCTGATATCTTCTGCCAACGCCAGGAAATCCCATGGGATCACAAAAGACGAGGAATCGCAAGGCCGAGTGAAGAATTCTCGTTCGGAAAGGCAACAAACGAAAGCACTTGTATACAATCCGAGATCCTCACTTATTGTCCCAATCACCATCTCCTGCAACCATGCAATTCGCTGTACGCACTCGACATCAATTCTAGAGACGAAAGGGCCGACTAAGTCGCAAACACGGCATTCAAAGAAGAAAACGGAAACCGATGGGAGTTCAAAAGTCAAAAGATTACCAAAATACATTGTTCCCATAAAGAATATGAGCAACTGGGAGATACGACTTTTATATAGCTGGGATCGTAAACTTGAGTGGTTCGTCACCCAACTGAGCCCAGGACGACGACCGTTTCATTTTACGCTTCTTCCCAATCACTGGCTAAATAGAGAAACATGGATTGTTTACGATCCAGCATCGCGGGTTTCAATTGATGCAAGACGACGCCTCGGTGATCCGAGGTTCAATGTCCCATACCCTGCACCTACATTGGGGCCTAAGTCAAAATATCCCAAGATTCCTCATCGGGCGGCTCATACCCCCAAGATTAATTCATGGAGGCTTGCTATGAACAAGCATAGGAGGGCATCTGGACTGAATGACTTCATCAAAGGTATCAAGCTATACGATAGCTCGGCTGAAGATCCTCCAGACGGGCAGGTTGACCCCGCAAGTTGGGTTCTTCGAAAGCCGCCGCAAGGCTTTGGCTTTTCGACTAAGCAACGGGACGTGTACTACGAAGGAGGCGCCGGCTGGCAAGAGAAATTTAGTGATTGGCAGAAGGTTCGGCGAGGATACAGGGTCCGGAAAGGAGTCTTTGAAGGGCGAGTGAATAGGACTCGAGCCAAGGAGATTGTATTTGGCATAGGCCGGTATTACCAAATGGCAGTATCTAAGGCACCGAGGGAGTCGAACAAAGCTGGGACAGGGAAGGATGACCTGGAAAATATACGTACCACGAATTCTTGACTAGTTCTGCGGGCAAACAGGGCGCTGGTTCAGCGGTTCTTGCTGGGCTTGAGAAACGACGGATATACGGTACAAGTTATAGGATTTCTGTCCGCCTTAGATGCATTCCTTACACCATGCTTTCAGAGTCTTGCATGGGCTTGCAATTTCGATCCGTTTAGGATTGTATCTTTACGAATAAATCTCGCCTCAGAACACTCCAACGAGTCAAGTTCAATGATGGTACAATTTCCTCAGAGCTTAAACAACGATTCTTATAAACAGCCATTTCCTAAAAACTCCGTTATATCCTTCATTTGTCCCTTTTCTTCTTTTGGTCGAAGACCCCCTTTAAAAACAAACATTGCCCAATGGACAGTGGTATATGGTAAAATAACAACCCAACCTCTGCTGACGTCGACAGCAGCGCCGGGTGAACGGGACTGATAGGGTAGACAGGATGCACAAAAATTCTTTCCAAGATTATTGCCAGATATCGTTTAGAAACCAGGGGGATTCACTCTCTGGCTGACTCGTGTCCATTTCGGCAGTTCTATCGGGGTAAAAAAAAAGTCACATCAGTATTTTACTCAACCGACAAATGGCAAACCGCCTGATAAATTTAATTATCTCTTCCCCTCCGATCTCTACCCGGAGGTCTAGCCAACCGGCACAGACGAGAAGAGAATTGAGACCAAGACATCGGGCCAGGCACGGGGAAAGAGGAGGGGAGCGGGGAAAACATACTATGAATGCCCTTCCGATATGTCTTCTCCTTCTTATCGAAAATTGTGTATTTATCTTTCGGCAGCATTTCCTCCTCACGAGGCATCTCCGCGAACCACCGGTTGACGGACTTGGTCGTGTACCCATTGCGGTAGAGAGCTGCGCTGACGGTGTCGACTACGCGGTCCACGGCGCGGAGACGTTTCCTTTGGCGGGCTTTTTGGGGCTGTGAGATCCGCCATGGGATTTTCCTATTTGCAAGGAGTGAGATATGTTAGTGTTTTTGTGGTGTGAACTGTTGGGAATTGAGGGAAGGGTGAGGGTCGGAATTGGCGCGGAAGGGGAATGGGAGGAGGAGAAGAGACCTACCATAAGAGACCCGAAAAGAGAGGCGATGAAGGCTTGAACATTTTCTCGGACTGTTTAACACAATCCCTGTCTGTTCTGGGGATAGGGAGGGGGGTGTTGAGGCGTGCAAGTCGTCGGGCGGAAAATCCCGTTGCTGGAGGTTTTGCGGGAAGTTGGCCCGTGCGTTTGTTCTTCCTCCGCGGCGCAAAAAAACACGAAAAAGGCCAATGAAGTTGTCGGTTGCTCTCACGGTGTTGACTTCGGAGCGATCAGCAGCACCTTTACAACCTCTCCATGCGAGATCGTTGCTTTTGTCTTTCTTTCACCCCGTTCGTTCCCTTTTCTTCTTGTATAACATTTCATATGGAGACGCTATAGAGCGCACGAGAATCGAGCATGTCGCGGCCTACGGAGTCCAGTGCCACGGGTGAAAGTCCCTCTTTTGCCTGGAAGGCACTGTCCTCGACTACGATATTCGGTGTTGCGGCGTTATGTCGCTCGTTTTTGTTTCTGTGCAGTCGGCCTGAAATCCATGGCCTGGAGCCATTCCTGGAGCTTCTGGATTCGAGGAAGGATCCGTCGCAAAGAACGAAGGGTTTGATTACAGGTACGCTTTTCACTTGATCTACTCGCCCAGTCCAACTCTTTCTTACCATCACATTCAAAACCACAGTCTCGAACCACATTAGCGTGTACGTACATGCATTGCGCCTCGAAGACTGAGGCAGATCTCTTGACACCGGATAACGCTGACCCGAGCAGTATGGACGACCCGCTGATGTGGGGGTTTCTTCCCTTGAAGTATAATTTTGGGTTTTCATCGTCGAACAAGAGATGGGGGTTTGGCAGTCATGACATCTGCTATCAGACTCGGTATATTTGATCGCTCTCTCCCTGCGATAACGACCCCCAGAGAACATGTTGTGAACTGACTACGGAATCGGCAGACCATTGTCCTTGTTCTTCTCCCTGGGTCAGGTTTTGCCTACACATAGGAGCGCCCATTCACAGTTTGGAGGAATTGCACAACCAGCAGTGACCCAGGCGATCCGACTGTTATCGAAAGGACCCTTCCCGGCTGACCCTCACCTTGCACACCCCGAGCGCCAAAGCTGGAGCTTACAGAATGTCTGCGTCGACCCGTTCTCCGATCTCCCTACCGCGTACACGACCAACGGTGAAGATTCGCACCTCGCGCCATCCGCATACTCCTGCAATTCGTTTTCCTGGGTTCATATATTTCCAGAAGGGAAGATCCACCAGGCCCCGAATAAAACTATGCGCTACTTCAAATGGGGAATTGCTCGTCTCATCCTTGAAGCCAGCGAATGTCCGGACGTGGTGCCGATATGGCTAGAGGGTATTGATCAAGTCATGCACGAGAGCCGTGAATTCCCGAGGTTTCTTCCCCGACCAGGGAAGGATGTCAGCATTACATTCGGTCAGAAGGTGGATAGTGACGCCGTATTTGGGGATATGAGGAAGCGTTGGCAGGGGCTGAAGGCGAAAGCTGAACTGGATTCTCCTGCAACGCGCGATCTCCCACTTGGCGCACTGAGTGATGAGCTTCTGTATGGGGATGAAGCGGTTGAGCTGCGAAAGGAAGTCACCAAGAAAGTCCGAGACTTGGTGTTGGACGTGAGGCGCACCAGGGGACTATCAGACGAAGATCCCAAGGCCGGACTCGTTGAGACGTGGATCGAGGAAGGCCCCAAGAGGGAGGGTAAGATGGACGATGAGTCATGGGTTCGGGATATTTGAACTGACTCCGCGGGGCTATTGTAAATTAGAGAGCGTATTATAGACAAACTTGTATAAAATCGACTAACATCATGACTCAGAAATGAATTCCTGTGATGGGGGCGAAACGTGTCTAGCGGATTTATTAGTATTAGCTATTCTAAGCCTCCTTCCCCACCACATAATAAATCGGACATCGCCAGCACCCCTCATTCCCCCATCGTCCGCCCTTCACTCTTCCTTGCTGCGGCCAACCGAGTCTCTATGCCCAAAAAACATCATAAGACCCCCTTTACGAAGCCAGTCAGTCCCGCTCATCATACTCTCGCCACATCTGGTCCTCGAAGCAGCCAAAATGACCGATTCCGATCGGGAGCTACGTCGTCTCCGAGCGGAGAGCAACGCTCTGTCAACGACCTGATCAACCACCTTCGTCGAACCCAAGTGGCGGCATCTGATGACAGCCCTGGGCCATCCAAATTTGTCACACCTCGATCCGTTCATCCATCCCTACGAAATCTGCTCGAACTTCCCGAGACCCCTCCTCCCCGACCGCGTCCAGATGCCCGTCGTACTGGGATTATCGGGAGACGGCTGAGGAGAACTGCTGGGCCCGCGCCACCGGAAAGCTGGCTCGCGAGTAGAAACAATGTGGATGAGCTCGAGGATGGTTTGGAGGTGTCAGGTTTAGAGACGATCATCCACCGTCTCGATCGCCTCCCTGGGCGGGAATTACCTTCCAAGAGTAGTTTCCTGCATATGCTGCTCAAGTCCATGGCGCTCCACTGGTGGTGGCATGTTGCATATGATGGCCAGTTTCTGGGGGTATTACCTTCACATATCAAAACGCTGTTGCTGAGCTATATCGCTGTCTATGCGAGAGACGAACCGCTGCGAGGCATGATGCATGGCCTCCGACCGCTGTTCGAGAAGCCCCGTGTGGACGACAGCGACTCGGATTCCTCCGCTGCCGATTCAGAGGTCATGCATCTAGACTTCAGCAGTGCTATCGGGCGGTGGATAACCCTAAAACAGCTTTCCTCCGAACTTTTCGTCTCACGAAAACCCAAGCCCCCAGATCACCAAGCCGACAAATCGGTCCCTACCTCCTGGGATGACGAATACGACGACGATGGTTTAGACCCCACACCTAGCGGCCATGACAGCATCCCGAAATCGCTTCGGGGACTTCGTTTTGAGAATCTCCAGTACCTTTCTCTCGCGCATCCAACCCCAGCTTCAGTAAACTGGAACTCACTCTTAAACCTCCTGTCCCGGCTCTCTACCATCACCAACCTCTCCCTGGCATACTGGCCCGTTCCCATGATCACCCCGAACGCTATGAACGCACGCGTTCGACATCCAATGCAGAGGTCCCTAACCCTCGCCTACAGCGGCACAGACCAGTATTCCGCGATGGAGAACAACTGGGCCGAAGCGGCCGGTATCCTCCGTCGGCTCTCGCGCGTCACATATTGCCTGAAGTGGCTAGACCTGGAGGGCTGCGGCGATTGGATCCCGGCTCTCAACTGGGATGGCGTCGGACCCGATGGCGCAGCATACTCCACCGGTCCCGAGTGGAATGGGTCGTGGAGAGATATCGAATGGATTCGGCTCGGCCCCGGCTGGCTCCCTTCTATGGATGACGAGGAGATACTCATATCGCCAACGCAAGGCGCAGGGGAGAGCTCAATCCCCACCCCCAGACTATCGCCGCTGTCAAGCCCTCGATCCTCCCTGGCTACTTCAATGCACGCACCACCGTCCACCACCGGCGCGGAAAATCTCCCGTGGGATGTCGAGGAAGAACGAAGAAAATATCGCCTGGCGAAGGAACTCGAGCAGTTTCGGGGGATTGTTGTGGCGGCTAGGGCGGTTCAGCAGCGTGTTTTGAAGGTCAGGAAAGAGGGTCGGGGGAAGTGGGTCCACTTTTCGTTTGGTCTGGAGGAAGTCGACAACGATATCCTTCGAAAGTTGTTGGGTTCGGAATATTCCAGTCTTTTTCCTAGGTGATGATGATTCTGGACTCGATGTTGACTTGGCGGTGTTATAGAAGATATACATATATCATTCATTGGCGGATAGGCGCGAGTCTCCCTCTGAACCCAATATATGATTTCAACACAATCAATTAACTTGTAATAAATGGGTTAAGGAAGAAATGGTGTTTAAATAAATATGGATAGGACCAATGCACGCTATATCAACAAAGTAAATTTTTTTTTTAATCGCTCCAGCACATGACGAAAAATGATTGCCTGTAAGCTTATTTACGTCCCCGGTTAAACGTCTTTAACGGATCCACCTTCCGAACCCCCATAGGTTTCTTCCCCTTGCCTTTCCCCCTATTCTTCTCCCTCGCCTTACGGATCCGATTCTCACTCGTCTTCCTAAAACTCACAAACCCAACATCCTCGCTCGAGATCCCCTTCTTGCCCTTCGACGGCATCAGGTAATCAGGGATATGCTTCAGATGGGGCTGGATGCGCGCCGAGCGCACCTCGTCATCGTGACGAAGCTGGCGCAGCTCATCGGGGTTCTCCTCGAAGTGGCGCTTCAGCTTCTCGCTCTTGATTAGTTCCTGGCGGATTTCCCGCGCGCGGGCTTCTTGGACGGAGAGACGGGTGACGGACCGCAGGGCGTCTGTCATGCGGTACCGGAAGGCGTCGACCTGGCTCATTTCGAAGTGGTAGGGTTTGACCTCGTGGCCGAGTTTGGATTCGCGTCTCACGATCTTGGAAAGGACTTTTTCGTCGTGTTTGGCGGTGGGGATGGAGGTGGGTTTGTGTTTGCCGTATTGGTCGGCGGGGACGACGAAGGAGAGGGCCATGCCCGCTTTGCCGCCGCGTCCAGTGCGGCCGATGCGGTGCGTATAGGATTTGAAGGTGGTCGGGAGGTCGAAATTGAGAACGCATGCGACGTTTTGGAAGTCGATGCCGCGCGAGATGCCGTAGTCTTTGGCTTTGGCGGTTAGTTTGCGGCGTTTGTCGGAGCGGGTGTTGTTTTCGGATTCTTCGTCGTCGTCGTCGTCGTCGTCGCTGGAGGCCACGGGGTCCTCAGTTTCCTGGGCCTTCTTCGAGAATTTTGTTCGGGCTCCCATGACTTCTTGTTCGTCTGCGGCGACAATGATGTCGTAGACACCCTTGTTGAATTCCTCGACGACGTGGATCCGGGAGTTAACGGGGAGTTCGGAGTTGAGAACGCAGCTCTTGATTCCGAATTGTTCGAGGAAGAGCTTGACTCGGTAGCATCGGTCGACGTCTCCGACGAATATGATAACTTTGCCCTTGATAAGCTGGAGCTTGAAGATGACGTAGGTTAGAAGGAACTTTTCGTCTTCCGCGCATCTGCATCAGTGTTAGCATGCTCTTCACAACGTCCAAGCCAACATTTATACTCACTTCACGATGTATTGGCTAATTCCTGCACCTTCATCGTCCTTGTCTTCCAATTTCAACACCACCGGGTTTCGACAGAACAATCCCTTCAGAGTGTCCACTTCTGCAGTAAGAGTAGCGCTCATGAGGAACGTTTGAACACCACGGGGGATCGCCTTGGAAAGAGCGTTGATATCATCCTCATAGCCATACGAAAGAACCAAATCCGCTTCGTCGATCACAAAGTGTGTGAGGTTTTCCAATGACAGAGAGGAGCTGCCTAGGTTGGCGATGACACGAGCAGGCGTCGACACCACAATATCAGGGAAATCAGCGAGCATCGACCTCTGAACAGCATCCGAGACTTTCTGCGTGAGGTTTACGGAGCGAACATCCTTTCCACAAAACGCAGCAAATGTCGCAACAACTTTCTGAACCTGTTCCGCAAGCTCTCGGGTTGGGACGAGGATGAGGCCAGTGGTGGCTTTCAAGGAGGGATCAGTCTAGCCCAAACATCAATCTATCAGTGTTTTGGTCTTCAGTTTCTGACATTCAAGAACCACGAACCGCTTTTTTCTGGAGAATTGTCTGCAAAATCGGAAGAACGTAGGCGACCGTTTTGCCCGAGCCGGTCTTTGCGCGAGCTGCTTTTTGTTAGAAACCCCACAAATCCAGCCAGCGAGTGCCCTCCAGAGCCATACCTAGAATATCCTTGCCCTCCAAAGCAAGAGGAATGGCTTTCGCTTGAACGAGAGTCGGTCTGGTGAATTTCTCTTTGATCAGAGCTTGGCGCAGTCGCGGATCCAGATTGAGGGACTCAAAGTCTGCAGTTTTGGTGTTTTTCTGTTCCTTCTTGTCTGTGACCTCCGCGGAGGGCACATCATTTGCGTCGAGCTTTCGTTTCATTTTGTGTCAGTTCTGAATTCGCAAGGTGACGACGAGGGTATCTTGGAGGTTTGCTGAACTTTTTTTGGTTGCGTGAAAGTTTTCTTTCCAGAAAATCTGTAGGCGGTGAGAAATCCCGCGGCAGTACTTTGTTTTTTTATTTTTATATTTATTTTCTTCGGCTCCACTTTTAGAACTACAAAACCTTATCCTGGATGTATGGAAATAAAGTCGGAAAAAATAATGGAGTTTTAAGTTAACAAATTTCAAATTCAGTCACTCTGGCATTCTAGAAAACAAGACAGTTGCTAAATCAGAAACATTATAAGCAAAGATAAAAGATTCAAGATCCACAAGGATCGTAAGTCATCAAGTAGGGTCCGCGATTCCAAACTTCCAACATCATTAGAACAAATCCAACCCCGTATAGTTGGGTAATCAACGTATATCCTTCTAGTCTGCGGAAACCCAAAGCGTATGGATGCGTAGCTTTGGCATACAACTGTTCAGCGTACAATAAACAGACAGGACAAAAAAAACCAGATAACACTAAAAGGCTCAACTGTCCGAACCACAGCCGCACTGGGCGGCGTATTCGAGAGGCTAGGTGGGGACAGTTCGTGTCCTTGTAAACGTATAGTGGATGTGCATAACTAAGCCATGTCGATGGCCAGACTTTTAAGCGAAAGGGGCCAAAAGAGCTCGAGTCCGTGGGACAGGAAAAATATCTTGTCCGATGCACTCAAACAGAGAGCTCGGTCCTCGCATAATTCAAAAATCTGGGCATGGAACTTTCAGTCACCGCACCAATGGGCAGAATCTTGACGTTGTGTTCGACAGTATAGATTTTGCCAAAATTCAATCTGGACATGGCGTCCAATCTTTCATCATATCGCTCAGGGGTGACCTCTAGAGGCTCTTTTATCATGAAAGGCTCATTTGAGCTAGGCATTGACCATCCATTTTGCATGTACACCATAGCATGTTTTGATGGATCAACACCTGGCTTAGCCACACCTCGCCCTCCGTATGTGCTGATTGCACTGTGGCCCACTCTCAGCACGAATCTCTATAAAAAAAATAAAAATAAAAGGGGGCCTGGGAACGGGGTTCGACGAACTTACAAACACCAGCAACAATTATTCGATTCTTTGATGATAACCATCCGTCGAATGGTGGAGTAGATTGTTTGGCCGAATCTGCCTTCAAATTGGGGACCGGCACTTTTATGGGTGCCAGTACTTGGCGTGGATCCGTGATTTTCATGCCATAGAATTGAGAATACCTGTTATTTTGGTTCAGTTTTAGACACTGCAATATATTAAATTGTGAGAGAACAAGAAACTATATATGGGTTCATTATACCTTTCCAACCTTGAAATAACTACTATGTTGTACCATATATCCTAGTCCCAGTTAATTGGGTTGAATCAAAGAAGACAAATTTGAGACACTTACGGGGATCAAGGACTTGTGAATCATGTGCAGCGGATTCTGGGTACTATTTGACGATCAGAAATAACGAACATACTCTTTCGGCACAGTTTACTTACCCCTAATGGAGGGTTCGGGGTATTCCTGCTGGGAACGTTCAATGATGATGAATACGTGCTCAACGGCTGCGATGGTGATGGAGCCGGAGGGTTGAAGCCTGTATGTTGAGCCCGAGCCGCGATGCTTGGATAGCCTGTTGTTGAAGAGTACCCCCCTGGGCGAGTCAAAAGGGGGGCCGGTTGAGCCGTATAGTTGTGAGGAGGACTTCCTTCACTTTGTATTCATGTGTTATGTTAGCATCTTCATCGAGGTAATCACGTGGGAAATGGAAATAATTATGACTGACTGCAGGTATATTGGCTGCGGCATATATGGATTATCATACACAGTCCGTGGGACATTGCTGAGCGAGGCCATCAGTATGTCTCTCAGGGAGCACTTGAAGTTGTCATCACCTTGAAACATTGCTATCTACGGGGGGTTGTGAATGGCGAGACCGCTGGCTTCCCGACCTGTCTGACCTATCTGAGTAAAATGAGGCACCTAGAGCAGAGTAAGTCGATGTGATATTATGTTGAGGGGAAGTTATGTTCACCATGAAAGCCTCTGGAGCTCCGGCGAGGGTCAGACATGTTGTTTCATTGCTTTCCAGCAACAGCTAACTTCAAAGGAGGGGTGAAGCGTCTCCCCAGGATGTTCTTTAATGGCAGACACGAGGCATAGGTGGTCCAAAATTGATGGGCCCAGGATGGAAAGAGTCAAGGCCCTTGAAGAAACCATACTTCTTAAGTGGGGTCGACGGCACCACTTTCCCAAAAAGTGAGAAATGAGGCTCA
The DNA here is from genome assembly GCA_027569225.1 of Aspergillus panamensis. NCBI lineage: Eukaryota > Fungi > Ascomycota > Eurotiomycetes > Eurotiales > Aspergillaceae > Aspergillus > Aspergillus panamensis. Next base: position 25,354 of record JAPDER010000024.1, read on the forward strand.
AGTTGACCACCATCACCCCGCTCTCCGTGAGTCAATTTCTCAAGACCATGGATTGTGTTGTCGTGCATAGCACATGACGACGCACTTGTCGATAAATGGTTATTGATAGTGAACAATCACAGGCAGTTGGTTCGTTGGAGTTAGCGTGGGAGGGAAGGCTATGGAGACCCTCGGACCGCTGGAGCTGGGATACCCGGACGCTAGGAAAGCGGGACGACCCAACCAGGCGGGAGCATGCCAAACACGAAACCAATCTGCGTGGAAGGGGGCTTCGGATGATTGCTTGACGGCGAAGGATGACGACAGGCTGCGGCATACGAGGTCCTTAATCGTGCAGGGATGGTAGGACAGTTCTTCGGCCCCAAAGGAAATGTGCTTTCATATGGTGTGCTCTCCTCTCTCGGCTATTCCGTCGCTGCAACCTCAGGGATCAAGGGGGTTTGCTTCCCAGTCTGTGTGATCGGAGGACGGGCGAGAAAAGACACATGAGTGGCCGGCAGTCCGCCTATGAAAATGGCCCGGAATAATGAGGTGTCAAACCAATAATTCCGCAACGTGTCAGGTAATACCTAGACCCCAATTCTTCCCAAGAATCCCAACCTCCTGCCTGATGACCCTTTTAATCAGAAGACTGACCGGCTTCCCCCCCCCCGGCCCTCGCAGCCACACACCACACTAAGGGGAGAAGCCTGAAGTTGTTGCTTAACCGCGTGGGGGGACACTTTTTGTGAATTATTATTATTTTTACCTTCGAGTTGTCCAGCTTCACTAATATTATTTTTCTTGCCCCCCGAACTCAATGTTCAAAAGGGTTTGGGCTACGCTTTCGGCCCACGTGGAATCTAGATTAGGCTCGCCTTAGTGGAGTTTGCCTCCCCACCGCGATGGGGCGTCCGGGGGTGGGGATCTTTTCTTTGGGATTCCGTCGGACGGCAAGCAAGAAAAGCCTGAGAGGCAGGGTAAGTGTTGTGCTTACTTTACCCCGTTCAGCTCACCGACAGCGCTAGTGCTAACCCGATCTTCATTGTGCTGCAGTCTCGCAAAAAGAGTTCGAGCGACTTCGAAAACATACTGCGCGAGAAAAACACGCAGAATCATAGCGTTCCTTTCCTGCTGCCACCACTTCCATTTGGAGACGTAGATGAGGATACATTCGATCACATTAGTGCGTTTGAGGCCGAGGATGCTCCTGTCCTACCTGAGCCTCGCCCACCAGAGGCTAAGCCTTGTCAAAATGCAACTCATGTGGAAACTGCGGCCACCATGGGATCTTCGCATACTGAATATTCTCCTACAGAGGATGTCAGTCTAGATCAAGCCTATCCTCAGAAATTACCAAGGCCGTCTGAGTCCACACCGGAGCAAGATGTTCTCCTTCAGCCTCTACCCGACCCTAACCTTATGATCGCCAAGGAAAAATTACTCGAGCAGCAGAGGGATGTGTCGGCAAAGAGGTCACAAGTCCGTGGGTCGCGATTGGCCTTAAGACATAAACGGGAGGAGGAGACAAAACTTAGAATAAATCTGGTCAGACAGCTCGATTCTTTGCAAGGCAATTTCTCCCTTTCAAGTCATGGGCTTCCAGGAGATCTGGTGCATGATTTAGAGCTTCTCCGAGTTGCTACACATGAGTACTTGGCCATGGAGCAGAGGTACCACCAGGAGGAGGACCAACTAGAAGAGCAAGAGTACCTGCTCACCCAGAGCATGGAAATTTTTGCAAGCCCGCCAGGAAGTGATTCTTTGCAAGACAGTCAAGGATTTATTGGCCCGTTGAATCACAACCCTGAACTTGATTCCATGCAGGATACTCCACGCTGTGTAGTAAACTACCTATCCCGCATCGGAGATGAGCGCATACTTCAGGAGCGACTCTCTGACTTGGAATCTGAATGGTTTCAGGCAATTGAGAAGCGAGAGCAAAGATTTCAACTCAGACTGGAACCGGATGAACTGTGTGAAGAGTTCATTCAGACCTTTGATAGCCAATGGATAAGTGTCAGGAAAGAATTAAACATCGCTCAACTGGATGTTAACGAACTGAGAATCATATGCGTGGAAAACGGCCACAGGGGCTTTGACTATGAAGATCTAAGTGCTCTGCACCCATACGCGGAAGACCTCTTTCCCCAGCCAGATGAACGCCCGCTCAAACTTCTAGACGAGGAGCCCTTTTTCTTCGACGAGAAGGCTGAAGAAGCCACTCACTACCCTGAAAGTCTCTGTCCTTCTTCCCAAGCTCCAGAGCCCCTGAAACAATCCCCAGTGAAGAGCGTTTTCTTTTATCGCGAGCTTGAGAAGGTAGAGAAATTCGGTTCCACCAATTTTGTAAACAAATGGATGCTCCACCAACTGAGAATCTCATCTATGGGGATCTGGCAGCTTCAGCTACTTGTCGACTGGCAGGCTCGACGTGACGAAGGCTGGCAAGATCGTGATATCCGAGAGCATGCACTCAAGAATTGGTACGAGGACGAGGTGGGCACATCGCAACCACCCGAACCTTCGTATGTAAACTATGATGGACTGCAGGCCGATCCACGAGAAGAGAATTTTGTAAGTCCATCATTGCGATCTCTTCCAAATTCAATTAGAACCTTACGTCCGTGTCATAATTCACTGACTATTTGAGTATCACCTCCTTCCTACCTTTCCTCCTTCTCTCTCAATTCTTCCTTTTTCCCCTCCAGGCCTCCTCTCTGTATCTCTTATGATCGTCCTTATCGCTATTTAATACCCCCTTCCACATCTCCAACAGCTTCCTCATTACCTCGCGTCTATCTTATCTCCCTTGTCTCTCTATGCATCTCAGCATCTACATTCTCTGGTTGGCAAATTTCGGCATTTCGGGCGTTCGTATAGATCTCATTGGCTTCTTTACTTTTTTGCGCCTACCACTTTTTGGCCGTCTTTTTTATCGTACTTTCAATTCTATTCACACGATGTATTTTTCTACAGATTGCAGCATGATCGAGTTTCCATGATTTATTGTATATTGTCAGTGATCTCTTCGGCAGGCCCAGGGATTTGGATTTTTATTTTTCTTGTTATATAAAAAAGCCAGTATGTTGGTGAAGACTTGAACATGGTAAATCAAATCTAAAGGCCATTTCCTTCAAGAAATAGTTCAGTGTGCATGTCCAGTAACTGCTTATTTGTTAACTAAGTACAAACTATCAAAGGGAGAAAAAGAAAACCTTTGGTGCTATCTGACAATTCGAATCCAAATAATACAATCGTGCGTTTCCCTTTCGTCCATACCATACCAGACTCCAGGTAGTAAAGTATGTCCTCATTCCCATGTAAGGGAGTTTCGTTTCCCATAGTTCCATGCTCTCGTTAGTTTCCGTTTCACCCCATGATATCTACAAGTTTCATTGTGCCGAGTAGAAAGGTTCTGTTTAAGAAAAAAAAATGAAAAGAAAAGAAAAAAGAGAAATCAAAATGCAACTTCACTGCTCATGAATAACGGGTTTCATCACCGTCACTGTCACTGAGACTATCCCTTCGTCGGCTTCGACCTCCTTCACGACGATAGCCCTTGCTCAGGCCAGGAATCGGGTGGTGATAGCTGATAGTGCCCAGGTCCTCCTCTTCCGTGCCTACATTGGAATACTGATAGTTGGACCTCGAGGGCGCAGACGAAGAGAGATCCAGCGGCTCAGTGTAGTGGCCACGGGACCGCGATTCACGCTTCTTGGGGCTGCTCTGACGGGAGGATGAAGATGGAGGGTTGCGGCGTCGCTCTCGGCGACGATTATGCCGGCGGGCAGACGGTTCGCGGGACTCGCGCTCTGTGGTTGTTTGGCTCAGGGTCTCTTCTGTACCGGGGACGAAGGAGAAGTTGCGAGCTTGTTGTCGGCTTGGTTCGTATGCGTAGTCACGGACCTCGCTCATCTCGCTCTGATTATAGTGGGTGGGAGGGGCGGAGGTATCATAGTCGCTGCCGTAGTATGTGCCATCTGCCTCACGATTGATGCCGCCGATTTGAGCGGGTTTCTCCTTCCGGTACGCACGCACGTCTTCATCCCCTTCTCCTTCCCAGTGGTCATCTTTGCGGCGGCGGAGGAGCTTCTCGCGGAGATTGCGCTTCTTTCTTGGTTCCTTTTCACTGATGGTCGTCGCGGTGTCGGTGTAGCCTGGGGCGCTGTCCGTGACTGTGTATCCGTCATCACTGTACCCTTTGCCGACGATACTGCCGCCGCCAAGTTTCGTGCTTCTGGTCGCATTACTGAGCGTTTGCCCGTCTGGTCCTTTGCGTCGCAGAACTGTCGATTTATAGTCATCCCAGTCGCCTTTCCGCCAAACGAACCCGCCGTTTTTGGCCCAGAAGAAAAACCATATGCTTGCGAGGACAAATACTGCGCCGAGAATACCGAACAAAGCGTACAGGCCGCGCATGTTGATGTGAGCGGGGTCGATGGATCCCGAGCCAGGCGTGTAGGGCTTACCTCGGGGAACTAAGACATGGAGCTCATCCGCTGAGGCTGCTGGAGGGGTACCACCATCGACATCGCGTGTAACATGTCGAATCTCTGCGATTTCGAGAATGGATCGGCCAAGAATGCTGGGGAGATCCCCCACATTCTTAACGGGAGGCATAACGGAAGAGTTGTCAAGAGCACACGGCTCAAGACTAAGCTCTTACGACAATTATAGGTGTCAGTATAGTGTCAACCCGTGTGAGAGCGCTGGAGTGGAATCGTATTATGCACTCCTTTGACAAGCTGTGGTGCCGATTTGTAGAGTGCTGTTTCCGAGCGTATAGTTCAGCTGTAGTTGATGCGGAATTTAGTCCTCAAGACATACACTGGCGATATCGAAGTCAGTTCGGAGGCAAAAGTCAAAGCAAAAATTTCAGAGGAAATAGTCAGGGAATAAATCCTGGACATCAGAGCGAAAGAGATCGAAAGATCGAGTCCCCAGCCCAAAAATGTGGTGGTTGGAGGAAATGGAGAGGCTGGGAATGACGCTCTTTTGTTTGGGCCAAGGCTGGTGGCCCAGGCAACTGGCTGACTCAGCTACCCTCCCAACTGAACTGAAACGCAGGCTTGAGGGCAGGCGGCTATTATCAGACTATCATTATATCTGTTGGACTATGGTCGCAGGAACAAATAATGGCATTTTATCTCCCTCTCAATATCTTGTTTTCTAGACTCGCAGCTATGAGAATGTGTGCTAATTAGATAGTATCCAATGTTATGCTCGTTGTGCATGGCAATGACTAATCACTATCCGATCATATCTCTCTCCTTCAGTTGTTGTTCTTGATAGTACATTTTCTTTTCCGAAAAAAATAACTTTAGCTTATAGTAGCTTATAGCCTAGCCTAGTTTTGCATAATTACGCCTAGTTCATTGGTCTTATCAGATACATTATCACGTTTATTGGGCAGTCCTAGCGATGAGCTTGCACCTCACCGTGGCGCTGGATTTAAGTAGTCCACCGGGCGAAGCTAAGGCAAGCTCTTTTTAATAGCAGTAGATACAATAGAAAAGATAGAGAGCATCCAATAAGCATAAAGCCTTAGACTTCGTGGGGTGTTTTAGAAGTAATGCTCCATAAAGCCTTTGCACATCCACATGTTTTCAGTGCTTATGCCTGCTTGGAAAGATCCACGGACGGGAAACAAAATAATATTAAAAAAAGTCATTTCACATTCTTCATGAGCATTACCGGCAGGATGATCATTTGTCATCGAGAGAAGTGCTGTGACTTTGTGGATAGCTCGAATCTTACGGCTCGCAACACTGTCCAAATGCAACGAGAAGAGAAAATAGAACAGAAAATGATATAATAGTATATGATATTAAGTAAAGAGGAGACCCATATGCAGCCATGATGCGGAGTATCACTCAGTTACTCCGTACTTAACTATGTTCAAATTTATCATATCATAGAAGCTGGTGTTTTCTTTACCACTACCCTGAACGGGATCCCAAATGGAGAAGGGTAGTGTTGAGGCAAATCAATATCCGCATCACTCCCAACGCAAGAATCGAGATTTAGAGTCGGATGCTTTTAAGTACTTACTGATAAAGCATTTCCATGATTTAGCCTGCGAAGAATATCTTGGTATTGATGGCCATGTGCATGCACGTATCATGGTGCATAATAATATTCAAAATCTTTAAATATAGATTACCGTTTAGCAGGAAGAATTAAGTATGGCCCTTGAGATATTTGTGATGCAGAAGGCAGTGCAGCTTGGTATGCAAGGAGGAGCCATGGCTCCATTTCCAACGTCTCGGCAGGAACTAGCCCAGAGTAATTGTGCGCTGCCTTGCAAGAGAGGGAAGACCGCCACGGGACCCCCCATGAGTCATCTGGACTATGTTGGGCACCAATTTTGCCTCAGACTGGAACCGCTTCGTGAGAGTGTGAGATGCTAGTGGGAACTTAGCAGTGGCGACGAGGGAGTATCTATAGCAAAATTGTTAGAATAATTCAAGTCAACTCATGGTGGTGGTCTGGATCAATCTTGAAAAGAAACCAGACAAAAAGAAAAAGAAAAAGTTAGACGCCGCTGCAGAGCGCCTCTTGGGCCAATTGTTGGGAGATATAATGACGTAGAGCCCACGATAAAGTTAAGAGAATGGATCAGCCTCCACTGAATGGGGCCGGGACTCTGGTTTGGGTTGAAAGGAAGGATTCATTCTGGTCAGTCCCAAACCTACTTGCAGATGGAAACTAACCAAGCTGGTGGGTAAATCTTCTGGACTGGATCTTGATTGTGGGTATACTTCTAGTTGAGACTCCATATTTCATACTGTTTGCTTGGAAAGTTGTCAATTTTGAACAATGACTCACCTCAGACTCGAGGATGACTTTTCAGATTGCATGAAATCAATGGCGGAAAGAGGAAAAAAGCAAACAAATAAGAGGGAAAAAAAGCAAAAGTCTTCAATGCCCGAAGAAGGCTGTGATCAAAAAATAATATAGGCAGGAGAAACAACTCCCGTCCAGCGCTGACCATGTAATTAAATTCACAGACCAGCGTCCCTTGTATATCCTTGGCGAATGATGGGCCAACCCAGGTGTGAGACGGGAGGGAATTATTATCAGGGCACCTAAATCCTAGTTAATTTAGTTCAGATAGGGGAAAATTCAACAATTGTAATCTATAGGTATTCGACTATTATTACGACCAGGCCTTCGGATAGAAATTTTCTAGCGTGCTTCGACTTTGTCTTCCATGCTGGCCACTCACCGAATCATGCTCTCCACTACGGTAAAAAACTACATCAAGGGAGGCTAAACAGGAGGAGTAGGTGGGGTTGTTGAAAGCGTTTTCATCTTTACCAAGAGTCCTCCGAGGATGTACCTATCATCGGAAACTATGGAAGGTTTCGAACGTGGAGCTTCCGATCAAAGGCCGCCAGAATCAGGTGAGTAAGAAGGAATAGAAAGGGAGATTAATAATGCTGATGACTGGGAAAGGACCCTGAGAAGTGAATAATGTAGGGAAAAATTTTTTTTGCCCCTCCAGTTGCGAGATATTTTTCATCTGCAGATCCGAACTGGCAAAGGAAGATGCCGCTGTGGAGGCCATCTTAATTGGGCCGCAATCACTTCTCCACCAGTGGCATCCTGCGTAAACTTTGGGCACCTACCTAACTTAACAAGAGTCAGTGAAGACGGAGCAATACCGGATACAGTGCCGTATCATGTTCGCAAACTTTTCATGACAATAGCGATTCGATTTCAGTTCACAAGGGAAATACTTCCTCGTAGGTAGATGGATGGTGACTCCTCCAGGGCTGAGGTTGGATTCAAACGAAGTATATAATGACGAGTCTCAGTTCCATGGTTGGTTCCGTGCTCAGATCCAGGGTTTCGCGACGGGACCGTATTTGGTTTGGTGGAGAGACCTTAATCTGACTATTTCCACTTCCCGATGCTTGGTACACCCACCGTTGAACTTGCGGACACCTCCCTTTCCTAATACGCACTAGTCGTCTTCAGCCACAAATGTATGAATTATGGCCTGCTTTGGACTGGACTGTTGATGTATGCTGATGTAACGCCGTGCTACACCTCCCAGAATCTACTACATATGAGATGATTGAAAGTACTGAGCTGATGATCAATATCAGTGGACCTTGCAGGAACAAAAGATTGACTCGAGCCACCATTAGATTTCACCCTCCAGGACCGAAATAACCTCAACAATACCCATCCCAGCTGATTCATGCTTTCCTAAGCATATGCATCTCGGAGATTTTGATGAAGAGACAGCCTCTTGCGTCTACTTTAACCCAGCGAAATGACTACTCTTGTGTCTTGATCTATTCTGTCGAAGCGAGAGATAGTACTCCCAATACAACCCACCAAGAATCAAGTTTCTTCATACCGATTGACGATTTACTGTTGATTTATAATAATAATAAGAATTGTAGTTGGGTCATTTTCTGTTACACTAGCGGCATCAAGCTAATGGTGTGTTCTAACAAGCATCTTTCTTCGCACTTTATCTCCCTGTCCGATTCGTCACTTGATGTATCCCGGCAGTCTGGAAGACACTGCCCTAGAAAGTATGACAAAAGGGAGCCTAGCTTAGGTGGAAATGAGCTCAGGAAGGCTTCCTTCTCTGTCTATGGGAATCCATAGCCTAACTTTTTTTTTTGAAACGGTCACATGTTTGAACAACTCAAGATCCCAAGCACGGCCCCTCCTGAGAGAGTTTCATGACTTCATAGAGCTCCGCCTACCTAGAATTCGGCCTCATGAGACTGGTATCTTACCACATGTGCGTGTTTGCGAGAGGCAGCAGTCTCGAGGGATGAGTATCGTCTGAGATCATAGCATAGCACGCTCTCCTTTGTTCTTGGGAGTACAGGGCGCCGGGAGCCTGATCGCAATTTCCCTAAGTAGCAATTGCTAAATAATGCGGGGAGGAAACAATCTTGAAAGTAAAGAGAAAGCACATTTTCTTCGCCCACAAGAAAGATCCTTTATCGGAGGTCTTTTCGACGCCAACATAAGCACCGTAGCCCTACATATCTCTTGCAGGCGGTTTCGGCGATTAATCCTTGTCGGACAAATCTATCTATGTAACTATCAACAATGCATCATCACCTTGTCCCTGTTACAACTGCTGGGGAACTAGTCCGGGTTGGGGGGATAATTCCACGGATTCACCTACAAAAGCCACGACCTTCCGGGGTATTTCCAATGGAGTGCGACCCTTGGATCTCTCATTGCCTTGGACCACTCTGATACGCCAATGTATCGATATACTTCAGTACGACGGGACTTACTGCACCTGTAGGCTTCCCGTCGGTTGAGATTATGTATTCGAAGTGGGATGGAATGGAATGACTCTTCATTCCTTCAAGATCTATCAGTGACGTAGGGGGTGTATATATTGACCGGACGTCCAACTAGGCCACGGAGAAAAGAGATCTATACTCGGAGTACAGCTTTTTCAAGTCGCTATCCAGCTGCTGCTACTATACCATAATACCTATCATACAACGCCGTTTGGTAAGGAAGGTACTTAACTAGTATCTTATCCTTCTTAGCGGCAGATCAGGCATTGTCCGGCGGCCACTCGCCTCTCTCCCCACCTCCCTTTGTTGCCATTCCGATTTTCTTCGATTATTTGTTCCGGGGCCTATGAGGGAGAAGAGGTAAAGAAAGAGAAAAATAAATTAACATGATTTTTTCTCCTTGAAACTTCAAGCAGATTTCTCGTCCAACAGGAGGGTAACGAACGAGAAAAAAAGGAGGGAGGAAACAAATAAGGACACCCTCCGGCTAATGATTTGAGAACATTCCGTTTCTTCGCGAACTCGATATTTCTACTTGATTTTTGAGTATGAGTCTGCCTTGAGTTTATTTATTATTATTATCTTCCTAGCCTTTTTTCCTTCCTTGCCATTTTGTGACTATTATTATTTTTTTTTTCTTTCCGTTGGGCTGCGACCGTAACTTAAAACTCTCGCGTCTGCGCGTGCCCTTTCGCCTTGCAGCAGGATATTTTTCCTTTCGCTTCCCCCCCTCTCCCATCAATCATCAATCATCTTTCGTCCAGTTTTGGTGAATGATTATGTATTGATCTTTTCTCGTGCCCGATCCTATCCTATCCTATCTGTTTCCCATCGTTCTATCCCCACAATTAACCCCACCTTCAACCTACCCGTTCCCTTCATCAGGCCCAGAATCTACCAAATCCCTCCAACCGTCGCCGGTTACACACTGCTTGTCTGCATCTACGGACTGTAGCCTGTCGTCTCTTTTTCTCTTTTACCATCCACTCATCGCCTGCCAGACAACAACTGCAGCGCGCGCCTTCTCCCGCTTCTTCCATTCTCCGTTGGTCGAAAAGCAGACTACTTGTATTATCCGCCCACTTTCTACCCGCCTTACACCCTTTCTCACCACCCACCAGCCTCGCTAGTTACCTGCGCCAAACCAACCGTGGCCAAACACCTATTCAAATTATTATAATTTTTTTTTTTTTCGATGGAGAGATTGCTATCTATGGACGACGACTTCACATCCACTGCTCATCGCTGACAATCAAACGATCTAGACGCCGTCAGTGAACTACGACTAATTAGTCGATCTGCAGGCGCTGGTCCCTTTTTAGGACGGTCTCGGAGTGGATTATTGGAGCAAGAAGTGGGCTAAGAAAAAACAGACAGAGACAGAGGGGGGGAAAAGGCAAAGAAGAGAAATAAAAAAAATTTTATTTTTCGATTTGACTCATTTGGTTGAGCAGCAGCAGCAGCGCTTTTAGTGGCTGCTGTAGGCGACCAAACCCCCGAAGCCTGTTGGATCACCACGTTTCACGTCATCCACAATTATTGTGCCCTTACCAAACCCAGCCTCTCTCGCCCCCTCCCCCTTCGGGACCCAAATTGGGCCTTGGCCGCCAAAAGTCATGTCGAGCAAAGGTCCTCACGCCGCCTTCTGTGAGGAATATGATGAAGATGCCCATGCTATCCTCCCTGATACCCGTCAAGTTGCCCACATCGCTGCAAAACGTTCTAAGTCTGACTTGAGATCGGCCGCGGGTCCCCTGGTCGAGGCTGCAAGCGACTCTGGCTATTCCAGTCGCACTGCTGCCACAGCGAACAGCACCCAATCTGCTCCGTCGGGCCGGAAAAGCCCCGTCCCTCTTAAAGTCGACACATCCCTCAGGAATTTTGACCTCAGCCGAGTTCGTGCAAAAGGAAAAGATCGTATCCGGGGTCGCAGCGCTCACCCAGCGCGTGAAGAAAATAAAATGCAGGTCGGAGCCTACCCACCACCGCCGCCGCCCGCTGGCTACCCTCCCGCTCCTCAACACGTTCAACGATCCCCTTCAAGAACCCAGCGACGAGAGCGGGCTCATGTACGGCACTATCCGGGCACCTGTTGGGAGTGCGATCAGGGATTGTACCACGACCCGACGCCCCGTGAGAGACAGGTCGAGTATCATGGGAGTTATTATCGTTCTCAAGGACCGCCCTCTGTTCACGACTACCCTCCTCCGTCGCCTCAGACATCGCGCTACCCCCCTTCGACTGTTGTAACTCAGGTCTCCCGCAGTAGCCGCCCACAAGGCCGCAGCACTCGATCCAACTCCTATCATTCCAACAACCGACCGTTGAGTTTTCATGGTATGATGCCTGGAATGGGTGGGATGGTGTATAACCCGTCCCCTGTCAGTAGTCGATTCGAGCACGGGCCTCCCCTGTCGTCCTCAGCTTACGCCAACGCACCAACATACGCTCAGGTTCCACCTCCGTCCCTCTACTCTCAGCAATCGCCTTATTATGGCATATCCGACCCGGTACTTCAGCCCGATCCCCAGGAGCGGTCAATTTCTCGACCATCACGGGAACAGCCTCGCGGACGGCGTCAGTCCGTCTACGAGCAACCTCCTGTGTTAGACTACGAAACCTCCTCCGATGAAGAAGAAGAGGAGGAGGAGGAGGACGAGGAGGACGAGGAGCCGGAACAAGCCATGCCGCCACCACCTCCTCCACCCCAACCCCGACAGAGACTCCCCCCGCATTCTTCCCACGACCCACGCGATGAGGATTATTACCGAATGCCTCCCCCACCACTAAAGCACAAGTCCACACCGCAAATCATTCAGAAACGGCCCGAGATGCCGCGCAAGTCTGCTACTACCGCCTCCATCACCTCCGAGCGTCGTCCGTCCCGGTCTTTGGATCTGACGGAACTCAGAGAGGCTCTTCCCGAGTATGGATATCGACGATCGTCCCGCGAAACCGTGGTTCCCGAGCGGAACCGGAGTATCCGGGACAGCAGGCGGCCCCCCACCACGTACCACGATTCGTCTCGATCGGCCCGAGTTGCTGTCGAAAATTCTCGTCGTCGCCGGCCTGTAGTCTACGACTACGCGGCTAGTGATGAGGTTATTGAAGACAAGCAGCGGGACGCCGAGGAATATCAAGCTTCCACATCTTCGAAGCAGGTACCCGTGCCTATGCCCCTCACCGCCGATGCCCTGTACAAGGCCAAGGCCTCTCATCGCACGGAGAGTGATAGCGGAAGCCAGAAGAGCCGCTCGAACAGTAGCCGCGGCAGCGATGCTCGGACCCAGAATGGCAGCGGTGTGGGTTCTCGCCACGAAGAGGACAACAATATTGTTATGACGATGAACGGTGTCACGATGAGCTTCACACAAGAATCTGTAGGGGGGAAGAAAATCAGCGTTCGGGCGGGTGAAACTGGTGCCCTGGAATTAAACATCGAGGGAAAACGACCAAAGAAGTACATTACGAACGGATCTGATTATACATCGGCCAGCGGTACAAGACGAGGAGAGTACGAAGACCTACGACGACCACCACGGGGCGACCGAAAGTCTGATCGAGCCAGCCGCCGATCCAGCCGGTCGACCTACAGTGGCCGGTACTAAGTAGGTTTGTGCGCTTTTCAACTTGCTGTTTGCTAATTGTGCTTTCATTTTCTTTCTTTTCTTCATCTTTGGTGTTTTTTTCTCTCTAATTCAGTCCTTTTACCCAAGAGGCTTTCTGGTGGCTAAAACAAGAACGAAAAGGAGAAAACTTGGATATTATCAAAAAGTTTTTGTCATTTCTTGGGCTGGACTATTGTTTTTATATACGCACGCTATATCTCGACGACACTGGTCCTGGTTCGTTCGCTCTTGGGCAAAAGGTTCGAAGGTTCATTGACGGGGGAACAAAACAAAAGATTTCTTTTTTCTTGCAATGGGAGGCTTCCTCGATTTGTGATTTGGCATCGACTTGGATCATCTCCTCGAATTTTATTAGAACAAAAGGGAAAGCGGCGGGTTTCATAATCACGTCGATGTCATGGCGACATGATTGTATGACTCTTTGATGACCGGGAATGATCTTATTTGATATCATGATGCCTATGTTTATGTTTTTATGTCTATGTCTATGTTTATGCCCTCATCTTTCTTCTTCTTCTTCTTCTTCTTCTTCCTGCATGCATTGTATAATCTTTCTTCAAGAGAACCTCGACTTGTTTCTTCATGGGTTGTTTACATTTTTCTTATCGCCAGTCAGCATTGAAGAAATGAGTTATGGAATTGATGGAGGAAAAGATATATACCCCTTGTTTTCGTTTTTTACATCTTCTCTTTGCTCCTTAGCAATCTATACACTTTTTCCCCTATCTCTTCGCATCTTTACTTCTCTGATTCCCGTCTGGACATCATACGTAGTTGGATGGTATCTCCTTTCATGTACTTTTTATTCTTTTCTGATTCCCCAACCCATGTAACTTCAACAGCTTTCAACATGCTCTTTTACAACCTGAGTTCGGTCGACGCATTCTCTAGTCACTGGTTCAATACATCCCATTTATATCCATCTCAGTGAACACTTCCCTAGTTGTATCACGCTCCGATCAAAACTATCCGGACCAATCTATTTATAACCCCAAAACCAAACACCATCCTTATTGATTTATACACATACCTAAACCCGATTAATTAATTCCTCCTCAAAACAAGTACAATCCACCCCAACCCCCTATACACCGCAATAATCCCCACCAGGATCCCCACCCACTTCCCCGTCCTCCCAGTGGCATACCCATACGACTCCAGCACGCCCTCGCCCCGGATCCGACACTGCTCCGCCAAATCAGTCACGTACATACAATTACATCCTTCGCCGCAGGTATACTCCCTATATTGGAACTCGTTAACCATCATCCCCTGGAAAACGTAGGCCTATCCCCGCCCCAAAATAAGAACATTATTAGCTACCACTTCTTTCCTAAGCCTTTGAGGGTACACCCCCGCACAGCCAACCGCCCAGGGGAAAAGCTTGATGGAAGGCAGGACTCACCTGGTAATCAATATAATGAAACACAAATTTCCAAAACGGATTCAGGATCGTCGGGGAAACAAGAAACCCGCCGACGCTCATCCACAGCCCGTTCGCGAAGGCGACGAGGGCCAACGCGATGACGAAATTTGGGAAGAGGGAGGTCACTAGGACGACGAGGGATTCGGCGGCGACGAGGTCGAGGAAGAGCCACATGACCCAGGTGAAGAAGGCTGGGGCGGTGGGGTAGAAGTTTGAGAGCCAGTAGGAGACGAGGGAGAAGAGGATTGATATTAGGACTTTATATATATATACATTCCGTTGTTAGATGGGTGTGGCTGGCTTGAGAGGGGAGAGGGAGGGAGGGAGGTACAGAGAAACGGAAGACCGATGATAAAGTTAGAGATGAGGAATGGGAGAGCGCCGTAGAGACCGTTTGCTCGTTCTTTGGTGAAGGTTGCGCGGTCTTCGAGGAACGCGGGGACGTAGGCGACGGCCATGAAGCTCATGAAGGCGGATCCGAAGAACTGGATTATTAGTTGGTTGAGGATAATGGAGGGGAAATGGGAGAGGGGATGTAGGCGTACGATTGCATTGATGAAGGGCTGTATGTATTCCTGTTCGGCCTTGAGACGTAGCCAGACAGTTCCCATCATGATTGCCAGTCCTGGATCGTCAGCGGAAGTTTTATAGACTTGTATATAGGATGGAGCGGCATACCCATGTACATCACGATTCGGATCCCGTAAGCCACCACGTCGCGATGGCTCTTGATGAACAGCCGGTGAAGAAGAGAGAGAGTAATTGTAAACAGTCCAGGACGACTAAGCTCATCCACAATTACCTTCTTGTTGTGTTTTTCAGACAGCTGCGCCAGTTCATTCTTTAATGTGCTCTGCTCAACGGACTGAAGCCACAAATCCTGAATTCCCTCGACCTGGTTCTCGTCTGTCGTCTTTTCCGACCCAGTAAAATCGGTGCTGACGATATTAAGAAGGAACTCTGCTGGGTTCATCTGTGGAGGCACAGGATATCCCATCCGGTCAAAGAAAGCCGGTACGGCGTGAACGGGGCCAAAATAGCATGTCTTGCCCCCGGACAGCAGCAGCAACTTGTCGAAGAGCTGGAAGGTTGTGGAAGATGGCTGGTGGATACTCGCTATGATGATGAGCTGCGGTCAGGTTAGCTATAATTCGCTCTGTTTCGAAGGGGGGGGAGCATACATTATTCGCAACAGCCAACCTCTTCACGTACGAAATCACCTCATAACTCGCCGTCGAATCCAACCCACTCGTCGGCTCATCCAGAAACAATATCTTCGGACAAGTAATGAGCTGGCTCGCAACACTAACCCGTCGCTTCTGGCCACCACTGATGCCCTTCCGGATCGGAGTGCCCACCAAGGTCGACGCCTGATTCTGGATGCCAAAGGCTTCAAGGAGGGTTTGGATTCTCTCTGTGCGCTGGGACTTGGTCACGAACCTACACACATTGTCAGTCTAACCTAACCCTCTTTCTTCTATCCTCGTCCAGGTCCAGATTCAAGTGACGGACGCACCCAGGCAACGACAAATCCGCCGCAAACTTCAACGTCTCCTGCACCGTCAATGACCCAATCAATGCATCCTCCTGCTCCACATATGACGTGAGGCGACCAAAAGTAGCATTGTCCAGCTCGCCTCCATTTACAAAGCAGGTTCCGGATTGCTTTGCGCCCGAGGAAGCGCTTCGTCGGGCGAGGACGTTCAGGAGGGTTGTCTTGCCGCAGCCTGAGGGGCCCATTAGGGCGACGAGTTCGCCTGTTTCGCGTTAATTGTCTACCATTCGATAACTCTGTCTACCCAGGTGGACATCCAGAGAATGGCAGGGCCTACCCGGTTGAACACTCCCACTAATTCCATCGATCAGGTTCCGGGGTTGTTTCGTTTGCCGGTCCTTAACGGTCACGGTCAGGTCGTTCCAGGAGAAACGCTGGACGGTGCTATTCATGAGAAATTGAGTGCTTTCGTTTCGTTCGAGGTCCCGGCCGGTAAGGCCGGACGAGGACGAGGAGGAGGTCAATCCCATCGTGAGACTGGGTTACTCGATCTGTGAAGTCGCCTATACTCTATCTTCTGTTCTCTATCTCTCTGTCGGGTTCCCTTGAAGTATACACCCAGTATAGAAAAAAAAAAGCAACAATTTCTCAGACCAAAATATGTAAATAAATAAATCAATGACCCCGGGTCCCCCGATAATATTTAAATCTTATAATAAATATAAACATAACAAAAGCCTCAGTTGTCCTACCGTAATCGCCGTTTTATTCAGCTCCGCAGATGCAGTGGTCCCCGAGAAATCCAGACATCCATCATCTCCCCTAGCCTCATTATTACTATTATTATTATTATTATTATTATTCTTCTTCTTCTTTTTTAAAATCCAGCGCCTCTAGGGTATCTATTATTCCCCGGAGACAAACCCGACGCATCTAAAAGGTAGCGAAGTCTACTAAAATTTAGAATAAACGCCGTTCTTGGTCCCCACTTGGGCTTTCTTGGATCTTTCTGGCAGCTGTGGTCCCCGAACACGACACACGTTAGTGAGAGTAGTAGACTACCTAACGATGATCTATCTGCGTACTGGTGGAAAGATGGGGTTTGACGGAGGGAATTAATATTAATATCAATCAATATATCCATTGGGAGATAATGCAGTAGTGATAGAGAATTAAATAAGGCAAAACAAACCAACAAGGGAAAAGATCATTCAATGATGTAACCTGTCACGGCAGTTTCACCCGCGAAAAGGAAAAAAAAAAAAAAAAGAAACCACCACTTCGAAAAGTTATCGTGTCTATGAATAATAATAATAATGGCTCTATATTGTCCAACAACAACCTAATCTCGAATCCACTCCGCTAGTCCGGTCCGCCGCCTCGGTCATTATTGGAAAACGCCAACAACAACAACTCATGGCATGTTCGGCGAACTCATTGGAACAATAAGAACTATTGGTTGCTCGAGCGGGGAACACCCTGTAACTTGACTTGGAAATAGATTACTCGTGCCAGATTTGGTTTTCTGGGAGAAATTCCCCGATAGGTTTGGCCTTTTGGTGCGTGGCAGGGAACTCCTGGTTGTCATTTCTCGGGGTATACCTTAGGTAGGTATTATTATATTCTTTTTCATGTCCTCTATCAGGCTAGGTAACGATGACTGTCGCTGCTGATCAACAGTCTAAATCTAGATCTGGGAACTGGTTTCTCTGCAATTTGGTTCTTGATATCCGGGGTTTACTCTACGATGTACCTCCGATACAGCTTGACGATGGAGAAAATAATAATCCTGGTATTGAAGAAATGACATGAAATAAAAAAAAGTGTATGTGTATCCTTTTAATCGTTTTGGTCTTATGTTTTGCTTTCCGCTTACATTCTATACAAATTATCATGTTAGCATTCCTCTCTCTCTCTCTCTCTCTTAGAATAGGAAGGAGGGGAACTTACCGGCTGACAGGGCTGAGACCCAGAATCCTCATTCCGTTGTTCAGGACTTGTCGGGCAGACTGGTACAAGGCCAGTCGGGCCTTCTTCACCTCGGGCTCGCTACCAACGACCTTGAGGGTATCATAGCCGGAGCTCAAAGTGTGCGTCATGCGGAAGAGGTAAGTGATGATAGTGGAAGGCTCGAGGGTCTTGTTGGTGTTCAGGACGACGTCAGGCCACTGCGATAGTAGGCGGACTAGATCCTTGGCATGGTTCTCAGTCAAGAGCTCGAGGTTCGCTGAGCCGAGCTCCTCGACATCCAGCTCCGCCTTGCGGACGATGGAGCAGAGACGAGCGTGGGCGTATTGCAGATAAGGGCCGGTGTCTCCCTCGAAGGAAGTCATGGCTTCCAGGTTGAAGTCATAGCCGTTGATACTGTACAAATCGATGTTAGAAAGAGTGTAATAAATAAATAAAAAAAAAAAAAAGGAGATACGTACCGCTTCCCAGACATATCTTGTACCATGACGGAGGTAATACCCAGAGTGTCGGCAGTCTCCTCGGGGTTCTCAATCTGCTCATACTTCTCGGGATTCTTCCTCATGACTTCGTGCATCTTGTCACTGACATCCCGCAGGATGTCGTCCAAGAACTTAACGGTACCCTTTCGGGTGCTCATTCCACGGACCATACCAAAGTTGATGTGCTGGCACCGGCTGGCCAGGTCCTTGTAGCCCATCAATTCGGTGATCTTGAAAAGCTGAGCCAGGTGGAGATCCTGCTGAGCAGCGACAACGTATATCATCTTATCGAAGTGGTAGGCCTCGTCACGCTCCAGGATCGCTCCGATATCACGGGTCAGGTAGAGAGGAGTGCCGTCCTTACGGACGATGATGGCCTTGCCGAGCTTCTTCGCGCCGTGCTTGGTGAAGTCGACGATAACAGCCCCCTCGGACTTCTCCGACACACCAGCCTTCACCATAGTCTCGTTGGCAGAGGACATGCTTTCCTGCTTGATCTGAGACTCGCCGGAGTACACGTCAAAATCGATGTTCAGGCGGGCGTATGTTTGTCGGTACTTCTGGATACTCAGCTCACGGAATCGGCGCCAGAGAGCAAGGGCGTCGGGGTTGCCATCCTCCATGCTCTTGAAGTAACGACGGGCCTTCTCATCCTCGCTGGCGTCGACGAGCTTCTCAAGATCCTGCTCGAGTGCGGAAACATCCTCGCTCTTCTCCTTCTTTGTCTTAATCTGCTCCTTCAGCTCCTTGATGGGAGCGTCCTGCTTCGACACAATGGCGTTGATCTTCACATAGACATCGAACAGGTGGTTGATCGGGTCCTTTTGAAGTCTCTCCTCATTACCAAACAGCTTGTATCCATTCGCAAGCAAACCGTACTGCTTACCCCAGTCACCAAGATAGTTCATCTTAGTCACCTCCCATCCCATAACGGTGTATAGATTGGCGAGGAAACCTCCAATAATGGTACTTCGCAGATGGCCGGCATGGAACGGCTTGGCGATATTGGGCGACGAGAATTCCACAATGATCTTCTTCCTTCCCTTGGACGGGTCCGTGGGATCCCGGAGACCCTGGTTTCCATTCGTACCATACGCAGCCTTCTCTTTCAGGATACGTCCGATGACGGTCTTGCGGAGCGCTTCCGGCTTAAAGAAGAATTGGAGGTGGACACCGAAAGCAACGGGGGGGAAGATGAGGTCGGATTCGGGAAACTTCTCCGCAAGCTCTTTGCAGAGCTCCTGGGGGTTCTTCTTGATCTGCAGGGAGGGGACCTATTGCGGAGATATGTTAGCTTCTAGTCCTCCGAAGACCACTAGTTGGTTAGAATCGCATACCGGCAGAACCAAATCACCCTTATCCAAAGTGTTCGTCCATTGCAACTTGGTAAAGATCTTCTCCGGCTCGACCCCGGTAGCCTCACCCAGCTTCTCCGCAATGTGCTCCCTGTAAATATCCACAGGGTTCAAAGAAGGAAAGCAGTTGGGGAACTTCGAAGTCTCCGTAGTAGACTGAAGGGTAAGCCCCTCGACTGCGGTGGAAAGACCTGCGGCAGATGCCATGGTTCGAGCTATGCTTTTAGAGGTCCCAGCGGGCGCGTGGAGCTGTAGACTTGTCCCAAAGGCTCGTGAAGGCAACGAGAGACGCGGGGGATTAAATTGACGAAGAGAATAAGGACAACCGTAGACGGGAAAGCAATTATTGGGAGCACGGTTGGATTGGACGCTTCGTAGGATGGTGGTTGAAAATCGTTGGGCCCCGCTAACCAGACTGCGACCCATAGAGGGGAAACTCTTCACGCGCCTGTAAGAGGGGAGGGGAACTTTTTTTTTTCTTTCAAAGTTCCCTCCAATAATGACTCAAACCGGCAATAGTACATACTGTCCGGGCGGTGATGCTTCACGTGATATATAGTGCCCGTGCATCCGTCAGCCCTAGCCCTAGACGTGCTCCCAATACAGCATAGAGTAATCTTGCAACCTCTGACGTCATTACTTTGGACCCTGGTTTCCTACTTCAAAAGCAACAGCCATGCGGCATTGCTGTATCTCAGGCCATGGCTCTTCATTGCGATCATGGGTAGTCGCCGTCAGTTAGCGCTCTCCCAGTCTATCCAGGGTGCGCTGTTTCGCAACCCAGAGACATTCCATCTGTCCTTAATCCAGCGCATCATAGCCTTCTTCCGCATCTTCTATATCACGCTTCTGCGGTACGAGCACGCGGTCTTCCAAAGCCTCCGCAACAAGACATGGAACATCAACGAAGATGAATACAAGGCCTGCTTTCTGAACGAAGAAGGAGCCATTCCCTTGATTTCAATGGGTGACCTAGGGTATTCCGGATCAGTCAGTGAACCCCATGCCCATGCCCGTCTCAACTCAACCCAACCCACCCAAAAACAGAAAGGCACTGAACTTTGGATCAAAGCCTAACATATAAGCATAACTCTAAACCCTCATCTAGACTTTCTTCCGCACCTCGAATTTCGAGTTCCTGGTCAAAAGCGTCCCGAGACACTTCGAACACTCCTTCTTCCGCGAAGACCTATTCGTCCCTTACTGTGAGTACATGAGCACCCATCCGGGCTCCCTCCTCGTCTGGATCACAGATTACCTCTACGCCCCCTATCCCACCCTTGGCAGTCTCCTCCGGACCGCCCCAGCGCACCACATCATCATGGAGAACATGCTCAGCGGGAAAGAGAAAGACCCGGCCTCCGAGTCTTGGGAGACGTACGACCTCAAACCCATCGACTACTTCTACCCGGAGCGGGACCTGATCCCGGAGCCGCTGATCAGCCATGAGACCCTGTCACGTCTGGCGGATCGGTTCGAGGATAAGGTGAGACTATCGCGGGGGGACTATGAGCGGGTGAAGGGGATTGTGGAAAGTGATACGCGGTTTCTGGCAGCGGCGAATGTGGTTGATTATTCGCTTTTCTTGGTTCGGTTTCCGGCGGAGTCGCTGGAGGACGAGCCGCGGGTTGTTGGGAGGAGGAATGATACGAGGGTGGGGTTGGCGTCGGTGGATGGGAGGTGGAAGTATCGGGCGGGGATTCTGGATTTCTTCTGGGCAAAGCATAAGCTCCATGCGCAGGTGATGACGGGGGCGGTGCGGGCTTTTAATGTGGTTGGGCGCCAGGGTCCGATGTCTATCACGACGACTGCAGAGGAGTATAGGGGGAAATTCCTAACCATGGTGGAAGGGATCATGGAAGTATACGATTCCTAGTCGTTATGATTATCATTAAGTTGTAGCATAATAATTTTGCGCATTGTAAAAATTTCTCATCCTGAACGCAGGAGGCCAACATCTTAAATTTCGTGTTCCATTTTTAGTTCATTTCCTATTTCCTATTAAAAAATATTATATGGGGAATAAGACTGCGTCATTTTTTGGAGATAGAATTCCAAAGTCAGTTTCTTTAGCATTCCATCGATCTCGGGGGAATCGCTGGAGGAATGAGGGCAATGGTGTCGTAATCTTGGGCGTAAGGAGAACGCCACACACAGGCCCTTGCTTAGAAGCAGAAGACCTGATCCTCGAGCTTGCTGACAGGGCGGGCCTTGGTGTAACCAAGAGCCTCGGTGGCCTTCTTCATAGCACTGACCATGGGAGGAGGACCGCAGAGAAGGACCTTGGTGTCGCTAGCCGGGGCGGGGAGGCGTTCCTACAGGAGGAAATAAATGATTAGTTGCTGCTCAGCCGATTCTGTGGGGATATAAACCAACCTTGATCATGTCGGGGGTGACGAAGCCCACACCGCCGGTCCATCCCTCTGGGGGGTTGTTGAGAACGTAGTAGATGCGGAAACCTTCATCGCCCTTGGCGAGCTCCTCAAGCTCGTCCTTGAGCAGAATGTCATCGGGGTTAACGTTGGCGAAGATGAGATCGACCTTGGTGTTGTCATTGCCACCGTTGCGAGGTCGGTTGCGGATAATAGCCTTGATAATCTGATACATGGGGGTGATACCGGTGCCACCAGCGATCATACCAATGTGGCGGCACATGTTCGGGGTGTAGACCATAGCACCCTTAGGGCCGCGCACCTTCATGGTCTGACCGACCTGAAGGGTGGTAAGGTACTTGGAGATGTTTCCTTGGGGGTAAGCCTTGATCAAGAGGTCGAAGTAGCCTGCTTCGCTATCAGAGGAGATGGGGGTGTACGAGCGGACGACCTCCTTGGGCTGTCCCTCGATCGTGGCGGCGAGAGAGATGTGCTGGCCGATGGGCAAGCCCAGGATGTCGGTGGGACGGGGGAGAGCGAAGCGGTAGACGGTCACATTATGCGAGATGTCGGTCTTCTCCTTCAGAGTGAAGTGCTGGAACTCGGTAGGGTTGAGAACCTTCCTGGCCTCTGTAAGGTTCCAAGGCAAAACATCAGTCAGTCAGGGCATGCGCGCATGTGACAGTTGAGAGAGGGACAGTAAAGGAGCCACGTACTGCTACCACCGCTGGACAGCCTCCATCCGGTGAAGATCGCGGCTAAAGCCACTGCGAAAGGAACCCATTCCTGCTTCCCGAAATATGTTCCAGCCACCAGAAGGGCGGAGGGGAGGTAAACTCCGGCAATGGTTTCGGCGGAGAGAGCGCTTTTCACGACATCAACCAGTCAACAATGGCATGATTTACGAGGTTCAACGGGAGAAGCATACCTCATATCGACGGTTGACAGTTCCTCCAAAGGACCCGAATGGAGATTAAGGAGAAGGGAGGAGGGAGAAGGGGAGAGAGAGAGAGAAAGAGGAAGAGGGCCTGAGGAAGTGTGGGTAGAAAGAGATCGGGAACAAAAACAATTGGGGCGGGTTTTGAGACGGTAAGTGACGGGACTCGTTGGCCGTTGAGTTGAGTTGAGGCGGGACTGGGAGGAACAGAATTCCGCACTACTGCTAGTAAGTAGCAAGCAATATACTACTAATTACTAGTAGAACTTTGAGGCAGAATGATACTTGTAAACTCAGGGATTGATATTAATTCAAGCAAATAAATTGCAAGATCTCCCTCAGTTCGCTCTACACGGAGCTGTCGGTCAGATATGCATGTGCGGAATTGAGATCTTGTTGAGGGATGGATTCCCTGTAATACTGTACTCAAAGTACTCAAAGGGAGGGAGGATCCTTTTAGTCTACATTATTTGGAGAAACCCAACACTCGCTGGAGTCGAATCCTCGACTGATCATTATTTCTCTCCCTGGCAGTGTTAATTTCTATCGCTCCAAGGATCCACGATATCTCCACGCTGGCCTAGTTGATTGCCTATTTTGAACAAGAATTCCGACACCTAGTTGATTAGCCCACTCCTCCATCCAGATTTTCACCCCCTCTCACCGAACAGGAGCAGACGACACCATGGACAAGTACAATCCAGATGAACCGCCAGCTTTCTTCCTGACCGAGACAGATCGTCAAGTCCTAGCCCAGACCGACGAAGAATTCATCTACCATGATTGGGAGGACCTCAAAGACATCATCGGTATGTATTTTTATCTCCCTCTCTCTCCCTCTCTCTTCCATTTTTACCCCTCATACGACCCCCATTCCTGAGCTCGCTCCTGGATTAACCTTTCTCTCCCCCGCACCGCAAATTAACAGCCCGAAATGATCTCGGCGTCCTGAAACGGAAACCCTCCGATCTCCTCCGATATCTCACCTGGACCAGAGACACTAAGGCCCAGTATGGCTCCATCACAAACTACATCTGTCAGGTTCGTCTGGGGTGGCAGTTACTGGGGGACAACTCCTCGTCCAACAGTAGTATTGCTAGTTCTACGACGACTGGGAGCAGTGGTGGCGGAGGAGGCAGTGGGGGCACCACCACCCCTTCTACCCGTGAGCCGGGGCTATCCTTCAACAACCCGGTCCCCTTTGCCGACCCGGCGGACTACAAGATCCTCCGCAATGACTGGCCGTACGGCCTTGCCGCGGGGATTTCGCATCTGGTTGTGTGGCTGCGCACCCCCATCGCTGTGAAAGATGAAAGCGGCGAGATCACGGAGGAATCAGGCGCCGTGATTGAGGAGTTTATGCAGCGGACGTTTGTGGCCCGCTTAGCGAGGGAGAAGGAGGAGCATTTATTCCCTGACCCGAATAATCATGTCTTGTGGTTCAAGAATTTCACCGCCTTGCAGAGTGTCAGGAGCTTGGAGCATGTTCATGTGCTACTGAAGGAGGTTCCTGATTATCTGATTAAAGAGTGGACTGGGGAGTAGATCATGACCCCATAGAGTTTTGGAAGAATTCAATCATGATTACTGGCATTGAGGACGGAGGATTTTGAGCGTTTACATTTACTTTTTTTTTCATCAATATAAAGTTTAGCATTGGGAATAAAGTTAGCCTTGGGAATCCTGGAATTAAATCGGGTCAACATTAGAGTACAAGGGAAAACAATCAAAGATTAACAAGGATAGATAAAATATATAACAGCAAATAAAGAAGTACATTCGTCCATCACTGATGCGCCGATTACCATACCCATCCCAGATAGCAACACCAAACTAAAGCAATTCCTGCTTCACGTCTTCTGCTCCTCCACAAACTTGAGCGCCTCCTCCCTCGACACAACATCGATGGTACTGGCCTTGTGTCGGAAACTGACTCCATAACACTTCTCTGCCACATGCAACATTTCTGGTCGGAAGGTGGTACAAATAAACTGCCCGTTGGTCGAGTCGGAAATAGACTTCAGCATCTGAGCGACTGCGGTCCGGTACTGGGCGTCCAGGTTGGCATCGATCTCATCGAACAGGTAGAATGGAGCTGGGTCGCAAGCTTGAATCGCAAAGACCAAGGCAAGTGCGCAAAGACCTATTTCGGGCATGTCAGTAAAATCGGGATAAAATCACACGCTCCTGTTGGGAATTCCTTACTCTTCTGCCCTCCACTGAGCTGCTGGATACGCTGCTGGTCGTCATGCTTGCTGTTGAAGCTAACACTGATCCCCACGCCAACATAATTCTCAACGCTTTGGTTGGCCGCCTCATCTTCCGACTCGAGATCATCCGCCTGTCGAAGGGCACGGTCGGTCTTGCGTTGGATGATTAGACGACCGCGGCCAGCGGGCACGAGCTTCTCAAAGATATTGGCGAATTCGCGAGAGACCTGCTTGAAGGTTCGTTCGATAGCTTCATCTTTACGCTGATCCAGCACCGTGATCAGATCGTCAATTGACTTCTGAGAAGCATCAAGCTCTTCCCGTCGAGTGGTCAGCGTCTCGCGCTGCTTTGTGAAGCTATTGTACTGCTCAAAGGCCTTCTTGTTGACGTGAGAGTATTTCTTCAGGCTCTCGTTGACTTTATGGAGCTTCTTGACGACAGTGTTGGAGTCCGTGGTCTTATATTTGGTGAAAGCCTCATCCGGGAGGACACCGAGGTCTCGGATGTTGGTGGCACATTCAGCTGCCTGCTTTGTCAAAGCTGCTTTCTTCTGCATACTCTTCTCCATGCGGCGCTGATGCTTTTCAATCGATTTCGCGAGTTCCTCCAGGTCCCGTCTTGCTTCGGCATTTTGTTGACTCAGCTCTGCTACACGGGTGTTTGCTTCCTCAATGGAGTCGTCCACCTGAGCGAGACGTTGACCGAGCTTGTCCAGAGCTTTAGTGAGACGTTTCATCTCCCGCTGAGTCTCTTTCAAGTTTCCTTGTCCGTCGTCATCTGCCATGTCCGCATCTCGAGTCACAAGTTGATCAAGACGGGGATTCAGGTTTTCTCGAAGCTCAACCTCAAGGACTGACTTTCGTGCCTCCAGCTCGCTGCGCTGGCCGGAGAGCTCTTGGTATCTTCGTCGAAGATCCTGGGCGGTACTGCTCAGATTCTCTAGCTGTGCTTCTTCTTCGTTGCTGAGAGCCTTCTGGAATGCGGAGGCCAGTTCCGCCTCAAATGCACCAACCTGGTCCTTCAGTGCAGCCAGATTACCTTCAATATTGCGAAGAGCTCGCCGCTTAGCATCGAGATTGTCGTTTTGCTTCTGAAGGAGGTCCCGCTTATTCCTCAGTTCCTGTCGTAGAGGTCCGCTGCTGTTTTGAACTTGGTGTCTCTGCTGTTCCAGCTTTTGCAGCTCGCCAACGGCTCTCGTGATAAGCTGATCCAACTTCTCAAGCTCCTTCCGAATTTCAGCACCACGGTTTTTTTTGGTCTCGTACTCATCCCTCCACTTAGTCAGTTTTTTCACTGCTTCAAGTCGTGATTGTCGGGAGTCGTGGAAACCACCAGTAAGAGCACCTCTCTTATCAGATCGATCTCCCTCAGGTGTGATCGCATTGACTCCATGGCTTCTGGCATACTGGGACGCGACCTGCAGGTTGGGGCAGATGATGGTCTTCCCAAACACATGGAGGAAAGCTCTCTCGTATGCGGAATCATATTGCAGCTTTTCGATCATCGGGATAGTATCACTTGCTTTGGGCATATTCCCTGGCTTCGATCTAAGTCTGTTCAGAGGCATAAAGGTAACCCGGCCGGCTTTCTCGTGCTGAAGGATTTCCAAAACTTTGGTTGCGGTTTCGTCAGTGTCAACGACGTAATGGAAAAGGCTTTGGCCAGCCGTGACCTCGACCGCAGTCCTGTATCTGTCGTTTACGTCGAAAAGCTCGGCCAAAGTTCCGTAGACGCCTTCTAGGTTATGCTGACGCTTAATTCTTCGCACAGCAGCGATCCCACGGCTGGTGTTGTGATCCATCATCTGAGAAAGACTGCGCTCGGCGCGATCCACTTCATTGGAGGCATTTAACAAAATCGAATCAAGCTTCGCTTCTTCTCTCCAGAGTTCCCTGTGGTTCGTTAGTATATCCAAAGGTATCACCTGGTTTTGGAATAGGCATTGTTTAGGAGGGAAGAAATATAAACGTACTTTCTCTGATCCATCAGCCGGTCCCTCTCATCCTTTGCGGATTGAACTTGCTGCTCTACAGACTGCATAGTATCCCCTCTTCCATCGATCTGTTCACGCAGCCGCTCAGTCTCTGGCTCCAAAAGTGCAATTCCGTTTTCAAGCTCTTGAATATCCTCCTGGGTTTGCGCCATGACACCTTGGACAGTGGAAATTGATGTGTAGTTATTCTTAATTTCCGCCTGGAGCCATCGATCACGTTCTGATTTATTCTTGAAGCGCGAGTTTCGTCCTTGTTTGGCGTACAATCGCTGGCGCACTGTCTCCGCGTCAGTAAGTTGAGCTTTGACTTCATCTTCTTGATCCTTCGCTGAGTTAAAACGGGGAAGGAGTTCCTGGAGTTCAATCTGACGCTCCTGAATCGCAGTTTGAACGGTCTTTAGATCTTGATCATGTCGCACACGAAGCTCCTGAGCGGCAGCTTGATTATCGGAGAGAGACTTGGCATGCAGTTCCACCTGAGCAAGGGCTTTGGAGGTCTCGCGGCGCTCGTCTTCCAATTGTGCCTTGTCGACTTTAAGGAACTGGATCTGCTGCTTGGATTCGGCGATCTGCGCATCAACTTGTGCCATTTCTTTTTCACCCTCAATAAAGCGGTCACGATTGATATCAGTATCTTCGACGCCAGTCTGTCTTTGCTCCTCTAAATTGTCAAGAAAACTGGCAATTTCTTGCTGCTCACGCGAGTAGATCGTGTATTCCAGGCACCTTCGCTCCTTGTCCTTCTCTTGGTAATTTCTCAGCTCATCTTTCTCCTCCTCAAGCTCGGAAAGACGCTCGTTGATGAAATCCAAGAGCTCATCAATTTTTTCTCGCTTGTTATTCGTCTCATGCATAATTTTCAGGGACTCTGCGCGACGCGCTTCGTAGACCTGTGTTCCAGCAACCTCTTTCAGAAGACTCAAGCGCTCCGAGTCCTTCATGTTGGTCAAAGCTGTGACGCGACCCTGGGGTACGATGTAGTAAGGGTTCGATCGCGAGAACCCAGCGGACTCAAGAAGATTCATCACGTCGGCCTTGGTCGCATTCTTCCTGTCAAGTGTGTACTCATCCTTCTTCAACCCAATCGTTCGGCGGAGGACGAGTTCCGGCTTTCCTGTGGGGAATCGATCGTCGGAGTTGTCAAAGATAATTTCAACGTATGCGGACATAACAGCTGAACCCGACCCTTCCTGCGCGATGTAAGCTTTCTATCTTCCGAATTCCCGGCTTTAGACACGTACATGGAGAAGAGCCTGCCGCTCCTCCCTACCCAGATGGGTGTACGCATCGCTAAGGACAAAACGAATGGCCGCAAAGAAATTACTCTTGCCGGAACCATTGCGGCCGACGATCACATTGTGCTTGGGAGAGAATGGTTCGATCACGGTTTGATCCTTGTAGCTAAATAAACAGGCATCAATCCGTCAGTTCTTCTGCTAACAAACCCAGCATACTCTCCTAATTTGCGGAAAACGAAGCGACTCACCTCTTGAAGCCTTGGATAATAATCTGTTTGACGTACATCTTGTCGAAGTCGATACAACACGAGAAACTCACACAATCACAGCACCCAACGCATCCCGTAACTATAATTACCAAACGCAGGAGCCCAATGCTCTTGCCGCAGCGTATAGGACAGAGTTGGGATGAAATAAGCCACAAAGCTCTTCGCTCGCTGCTGCCGACCGACTTGCGACGACACAAAAGTGACCTTCACATCACACGCGCACCAACGCGTTTCGCCCGCGGGGTTTCTGCCAGGCGGTCAGCCACAGTCGATCCACCTGCGGTCCAACCAATGGGGATGAAGTACATAGATCGAGGGCACTTTTTTTTCTACCCAATTTTTTGGTCACAGATGACAATCTACCTTTTTTCCCAACGTATTCGTGGGAATCATTTCTTTTTTGAATTACAGTGGCAATGGAGTCACCAGACTCAAACATACAACAGCCTTCCCCGGCGGACGGCCTCGCCCCCTCCCACACCTACGTTCCTAACCAAGGCTATGTGAATGCTGAAGGCACTACCCCCGCTATGGCGGGGCAAGACCTGACGCCGCAAGACAACGAGGAGGACGACGACGAATACTATGACGATATTTTCGAGGAGAACCTTGACGAGGAAGACTTCAACTCATCCAACCCGGCCGATTTAACGAAAGCCTATAACCGTCAACGAAAAGTGAACGAGCTTGCTGCAGATCCCAATGCCCCGAAATGGACCTACCCGAAGACAAACTCGCAAAAACCCACAATCAACACACATGCCTCTGTGGACGATCAAGTTAAATCATTGACTCGGCATGCTGCCAAAATCAAACTAGACAATGTACAGTCAGGGCTGGCAACTCGAGGAGAGCGTGGCGGAGACAAGTCGGACAGGGCAACCTCCGAGCAGGTGTTGGATCCTCGTACTCGAATGATTCTTCTGCAGATGATCAATCGGAATGTTGTCTCTGAGATCCATGGATGCCTGTCCACCGGAAAGGAAGCCAATGTATACCATGCGATGTTATTCCCCGACGACGATGATGCTGCTCCCATCCACCGCGCGATCAAAGTCTACAAAACGAGCATTTTGGTTTTCAAGGACCGAGACAAGTATGTCACGGGCGAGTTCCGATTTAGACAGGGCTACAGCAAGAGCAACAACCGAGCAATGGTCAAGGTGTGGGCAGAAAAGGAAATGCGCAACCTCCGAAGAATCCATTCGGCAGGCATCCCTTCTCCGGAGCCCATCAACCTCCGGCTCCATGTCCTGGTGATGGGTTTCATCGGAAACTCCAAGGGTCTAGCCGCTCCCCGACTTAAGGATGTTGAGTTTGACATCCCTGAACCCGAGGCCCGATGGCGCGAGCTGTATCTAGATCTCCTCGGCTACATGCGAGTTATGTACCAGACCTGCCACCTGGTGCACGCAGATCTGAGCGAGTACAATATCCTCTACCACAAGAACAAACTTTACATCATTGATGTCAGTCAGAGTGTGGAACATGATCACCCCCGCAGCTTGGAGTTCTTGCGAATGGATATCAAAAACGTCGGCGACTTTTTCCGCCGGAAGGGCGTTGACACCCTCCCTGAAAGGGCAGTTTTTGAATTTATCATTTCTGGCGATGGGCCGACCACCGTGGAACCTGTGGACGCAATGCATGATGCCTTGGAGAAGCTCTACGCTTCTAGGGCTGACACGGCAGATGGTGAGGTAGATACCGCTGTCTTCCGCCAACAGTATATTCCACAGACCTTGGACCAAGTTTACGATTTTGAGCGTGACGCGGAGAAGGTTCATGCTGGCGAGGGAGACGACCTCGTGTACAAGGACCTCCTGGCGCACGACAAACCTCCTCGACAGGCAGATGAGGAAAGCGACCTTGGGTCTGATGTGAGCGGCGGGGTGTCAGTCGAAGGTTCCGGCTCAGACGACGACGAAGAGAAAGATCCTTTTGAAAAGAGGCCCCCTCGTGGAAAACGTTTCGAGGACAAAGACTCCAAGCGTGAACATAAGCATAAAGTGAAGGAGGAGAAACGTGAAAAGCGCGCCAACAAGATGCCCAAACACCTGAAGAAGCGTCTCGTTTCTACATCGACTAAGAAGCGCAAGTGAACTATCTTTCAATATGACTTCGACTGGGAATTCAGCAGTCCCATCAGTTCCCTAGCCTCCCCACATGTGCTTTCTGCCCACATCTCAAAAGCGAGCTGCATCCTATCTTATTTCCAGCCCACCCTAAGAGGTAGTTGTTGGGCAGCAAGTCGGTTCCGATAAACCCGCGATGTTAGGGCAGCCCTCTCAGTCTTGCTCCAGGGCTTCCTGTTACCCTTTGGGCGCACCGAGTTCTGATCGGGCTGATAAAGGACCGTTTCCTCTAGACATAGACAAAGTATACCTGAGGACATACAACCAAAGCATACAGGGCGTTTTCTCTGTATGCACCAATAAAATCATTGATTTAGAGAGCATGAATATCAAAAAGCGAATGAACATATTTCGTCTCAACTTTTTATTTATTTTATCTAACAGGACGTTTCTTCGTACCAGTCGAGGTTATATATTTTGACCGCATACCCCCTTACTACTGGATAGTCTCCATGCTTGTCTTTTATTAAATTCTTATTTATATACTCCCCATTTGAGAGAATTCCAAGAACTACCAGGGTAGGTACTTTACTTGTTCCACACCGACGCCTCATACCCATCCATCAACCCCGTATACTCCTCCCCAGCAGCCACCCACCCCTTAATGCCCCCCTCCAACTTCAAACTCTGAATCTCCGTATCCCCTTTCCCCTCCAGATAATCCGCAAACCAATTCGCCGCCCGCGTTCCACGACCCCCGGATGACCCTACTCCAATACGGTAGCTTAGCTTCACATCCTCCTCACTCTCCCAGACAACCAAAAACAAATCAAATCAAATCAAAAATCAAAAAAAAAAAAACAGAAATGTTACAACGCAAGATATGAGGTATAACAGGGAGAGGGAAAGAAGAACCAACCACAATAAAAAATCACCGATTTCACCGACGAACTCGCCACAAGCTCATACAACGTCGGAAGAGTCGGGTAGAGGCTCTGCGCAGGCAGATTCAAGGAACCCCGGATAGACCCGCCCTCGAAATCGGTGCGCCGGAGATCAACGAGCAGGAAATCTTTGCCTGGGGATTTTTGGCCTTCGTGGAACCATTGGAGGAGGGTTTGGCGGGGGAGTGCGGGGGCGGTGGATTTGGGGGAGGGGAAGGCGGCGTGCCAGGGAGTTGAGGATTCGGTTGTCATGTTAGGTACTATTAGGTAGGTAAGTTTAATTTTTAAGAGGCAGGGAGAGGAGAGGAGAGAAGAAGTATTGGAATTCTGGTGTGGATTGGGTGAATATAAGGTGGTTTGGATGAACTAGTTACCTGAGCGAGGGGATTTGGACCCGGGATGTCACTGTGATGCTGTGATTGGCTGTGCAGTTACCTAGGGGTAGGTACCTAGGTAGCTTCAGGATCTCCAGTTGAAGAAGTTTATGTGTGGGGTGGAGGGGTGGGAGTGGGGTGTATATATTTCTAGATTGGAGAATCTATACGATTGTTCAAATCTACCTTGGATAGGTACCTACTACTTACTATACGTGCGTGAATTGATTTCCGCATTTAACCTCAAAATATCTTGCCTCAGACAATCTACTACTTGCTTCAGGCAGATAGATTACGCGGCTGAAGGATAAGGACAAGTATACCGAGCGAATAGAGCATTCTGATGTCATTCCTTCTTTCTAACTACAAAGGCAGAGAAATCCCCGACCATGAGACTTCCTCTGACTCCTATAGAGTACACTGCTGCCTAACCTCACAACTTTGTCTACGACCCCCAAAAGCCATAATTAAAGAAATTGAAAGACCGAAAGCAATGTCTGCTGGAAACCCCCTCCGCAACCTCCCCTCCATCACCCTCCTCTGCATGGAAGACAAATTCATCTCCGCCTTTAATAAAGCTCTGAGCACCTACTGTCCCACCCCCAAAATCGCCATCACAGTCCTCAACAACTCCCTCCGAACCGTCCCCGCCACCCACAAATTCCAACTCGTCGTTTCCCCCGCAAACTCCTACGGCCGGCTCGATGGCGCCTTCGACGACGCCATCTCCCGCGAGTTCTGTCTCCCGCACCACGACTACGATACGCTGACCAACGCTGCGCAGGACGCCCTCTACGAGAGATGGAGGGGGTTTGCGCCGCCGGGGACCTGTACGTTGGTGCCGTTCCCCAAGGACCTGGAGGGGACGAACACGTGGGGGTGTAAGTGGGTGGCGATTTGTCCGACGATGAGGACGCCGGATGATGTCCGGTGGGATCGGGAGGTGGTGTATGAGTGTGTGTGGAGTTTGCTGGGGGAGGTGGAGAGGTGGAATCGGGGCCACGAGAGGGAGAGGATTGACTCGATTTTGATGACCCCGTTGGCCACAGGGTGTGGTGCGGTTAGTCCGCAGAAGTGGGCGGCGCAGTTGGTGTTGGCGATGGTGCATTTTGCGGAGGCGTTGGAGAAGCCGGAGAAGTGGAAGAGGTTGGGGTGGAGGGAGATTTATGAGGATACTAATGATCTTCAGAAGACTTGGGCGATGTGAAGGTGGATCTCTCGTGTCGCGATGGGGGTTGAAGTGAGGTTAAATACAAATATAAATATAAGTCCTCGGATTGATCGTATAGAGGTTGGTTTATGGTAAGAAGAATGAAATGAAATCATCCGAGTCTTGATTGTTCTGCGTACTTAGTAGATAGTGACAACGAGAGAGCATCATTGAAAAAATAGATACGCCCGACTGGACTCCCTATCAGAGCTCTCTTTGGACATCATTCTGGGCGACGACCGGCACCTGAGCAGCGTTTACATCTAACGGGTTAACGCTGAACCCGTAGAGTATACGTCTGATCAAGGCAGACCAGAGTCGGAAATATTGCCCGTAATAAGAATAGGAAGAATTCCAAGTCATCGTTCATCACATAGGGTATCCAGCTGGATCAAAAAAGAAGAGAGAAATATATTGCAATAGTGCGAGATGGCAAGATATGAAATCCGTACGATACTGTGCTACTACAGGTCAGTGGTGGCCATCAGGATAGACACCAATATACGAAACAACAGAAGTCTGTATGATGGAGAGCTACGATCCAGCCACAGCACAATCAAGCGACATGCCTGGCTCTGTTTTCAACTCGGGCGAGAGCATCTTCCACAAGAGACTTGGGTAACTCGGGAATGAACTCCGCCTCATCGGAGTCTCCAGTTTGCATTCTTTCCTTGGGGTCAGCTGCGGGGGTGTCTTCGGGTTCTGGTGTGTCAGCAGAGACACCTTTCAAGTTACCGCCAGATAGACGACGAAAGTCAATGCGCATGGGTTCCCGGCTGATTCCCGGCCATATGTCGGACGGCAGGTAGTCGCCCTGCTCGACCCGGAATGCTTCACGTGCATTTACATCTTCCTTGTACAGTTGGTCTAGCCTTTGCCGAGTGTCACGGAGAACTTTCTCCACCCGATGGCGCACGTGCCTGCGACGTGCTACCTCAAGGATAAGACCGTCATAGGCTTCAAGAAAGCAGTCATAGAGGGAATTGAGATCAGAGAGATCTGACAACCCCCCTTTGATACGGTCATGTTCGTCGCTCCATACCTGGGTGAAATTATGGGCCTGTGAGATATACCCTGGCAACCGAGTGGAGGCAAGGGACGACAGGTGATTGAAAATATCCTTCGTGGCATTGTAAACAGCCAGAAGGTTATCCCGCTGGGCAAGAAGGTTCTCGATCCCCAACTCCATCTCTCCGATCCGGTCTTGGATTTCCATCACGACATCTTCCGCCTCGGCTGCGTCATTGATAATGACATTCACCATTTCTTGATACTCCGAATCACTGAGTGGGTCTAGTGGGGCGTTCAGATTTGCATGTATACCTTCCTCAATGGTTGGCCCTCCTTCCCCACGGCTGCTGATCACACCAGCGGGCATATCCCCAGTAATGGACTGAGCCGCTGCTCCTCCACCTTCCGTGTGCTTCACGGCGGTGACACAAAGATCAAAGTGACGAACCAATGACTCTAATAGATTGGCCATTTCCTGAGCATGCATCTCTAGAGAATGCACCATTGACGGCATGGAAGACAACGGGGGTAAGCTGGAACTAGACCCAGATGGTGATATTGACGAGGATATGGAAGACCGGGAGGAGGCTAGCTTGGTAGCTGCGCGGTAATTTCCCAGCGCTTTCTTAATGGCTTGAAGCTCGTCATCGAAGGCATAGTTTGACGAATCCAAGTCCGCCTGGGCAGCATTTGTGCGGTCAATCGAGCTTTTGAGTGCTGCGTGAAGCTCTTCAACGCCGCGTTCATCAACAAAATCATGAAGACTTTTGGACTCTTCTCCCTCAGGGCGAAAAGAGGCATGGACTATTGTTTCTCGAAGCAAGCCTAGCGTCTTGCGTAGGCGCGCATCGGCTTCGTCAAGACTTTTTAGTACGCCAGCAAATTCCGATCGACCCCTGAGCGACACCTCCTGGACCTCGGCGCGGACATTGTAGAGAAGACGCAATTGATTATTAAGGCCGTGGCGTAAAAAGCCTGTCCGTGCGGAAACTACCACGCTTTCCTCTAACGTTGTGCGGGCGGCTGTAACAATCTCGTTGGCACGCCAAACATGATTGATCGATGATAAGGACCGTTTGGCGGCGACTAGGTGGGAGATTAAGGTTTCCAATCGGGGCAATGCGCTCTCCTGACCCTGCGGGGGCTCGGTTGTGGGTAGGGCCTCACTGGACGCCGATGAGGACTCTGATGTTGACATTGTTGACAGAGATGAGGTAGGATGATAAATTATAAGCAGGATAGGAGTCGTGACGCA
The DNA here is from genome assembly GCA_027569225.1 of Aspergillus panamensis. Lineage (NCBI taxonomy): Eukaryota > Fungi > Ascomycota > Eurotiomycetes > Eurotiales > Aspergillaceae > Aspergillus > Aspergillus panamensis. The sequence goes on from JAPDER010000024.1 coordinate 60,870, forward strand.
AGGGAAAATGGCAACGCCGGTTGCCTCGGAACAGGTGTGCGCCCAATGAGTATAAGAGGTACAGGGATATATCCTGCAATGGAGAATGCGAGAATTTAGCTCCGATCAGGCCATCTGAGGCGAATCAAGATCGCGGGGTTCGACAAGGGTAGCTATTCCTGTGAATCTTAGTCAAATATTAGAATAGGCATTTTGCTGCGGATGAAATTGCGGTCAGACTGCATCAGGACAGATCCAGTGGTAGTGGGATGTTTCAAGCCTTTTTCGCTCCATTTATTTTTCGAGAGGTTTTTATTCTTTGCTTTGTTTGGCTGAAGACAGCCAACGTAGTGTGTCTTGCCACAGCGAGTACATCATGGGATCATCCATCTGGAGGGTGAAGGAGAGGAGACGGGTGGATGGCAACAAACACTGACCTTCTGAAGCTCTCTAGCGACGGTATGGCGTGATAAGAGCCGGATTATGAGAGGCGAAGTCCAGAAATGGAAAAGACGGACCTGATTGCTAAACATAGAGTGTAGCTGTCTCGGCGGGAACAAAGGAGTAGGAGGAGAAAGAAAAAGACGGTAAGGGTACGGACTCAGGAGGAAGTTGTTTCTCGCCCGAGTCTCGACCAAGCTGTTGTGGGGAGAGGATTGCTGACGAGATACGGAGTCGTGCTTCGCTCGCTCGTCATCCCCAGGAATCCACCAGGCTAGTGGACAATCTCCGTGTTACCCTATCGTTGGGTGAACTGTTAGTTCATAGACTGCGATCCGCAATCACGCCTTGTCATGGCGACAAATTGTGCAAGCCTGGAGGCCAATTCGAGGTGGGCCATGCAGGTCTAGTGTCAAACTGCAGGAGAATGGCGCCATCGCATCACGTGATGACAACCCGGAAACAGACTAGCTCCATGGAGCACGAGACGGTCATCGTCACTTGCGTGATTGATATGATTATGGGCGCTGCGGCCCCTTTGCTTTTTTGTCCAGTTTTAGTCGTCCATTATTAAGGGAACGACGGCGAATTTTCTGGCCATTTCGGCTCCGTGGACCACCTGCATATATTGACGCCTCACCCTCCTTTCTAGTTTCTTCCTGGCTGGACCGTCGTTGATATCTTTTCCCCTTCACATATCCTCCACTAGTACAAACCTTGTTCCTCGGCCCCCAAGACTCGCCACGGTCTCTCCCCTCCCTCGAGACATCCACGCCGCCCACGCCTACGCTACCACTTGGAGATCGAACAAAACCTTTTCTCATCCTCGTCTGTTCCTGCCGTGGATTTCTATACCGGAAGGCGATAAAGGAGATTCGTCGGGGATTCAGGTTAAAGGTTGACTGAAATGTTTCCCGAGCCGGTTTCCCTTGACCACTCTACTCAAGTTGCGAAGGACGTTGATGGAATGAAAGACAAGACGATGGACCCATCCCAGGCCTCCTTTCAGTCTATATTTGGAGGAAACACGGAGGAAAACGAAGCCGAGTTCGACTCCCAGAACACGCCCCACACTTTCAATACTGTCGCTCGGGCGCCGACGAAGCTTGCAAACGAAAATATTGCACCATTTCTCGCCAGGCATATACCCGATCAATATGCTCCCCTGGGAGCACAATCTATCTTACCAGCCGAGCTGAGTAGTGCCAACTCGAGATATTGCTATCGCCATCGACCAGATCTTAAATGCCGCCGACAGGCTGACGAGCCCTCGATGGATAAGTTACAACGGGTATGTATTGCACTCCCGTATCTATTTGTCTCGTGTTTTGGTTATCATCCGGTTCCTGTGCTGACTGACAGCCCAAGGAGTTGGAAACTCTACCTCAGAGTGACCAACAAGGCATTTCCCATATCTGGTCCCTCTTTTCGGCCGCACCTGCCAAGCACCGAAAACTGATCCTTCAAGGAATCATGGGACAATGCTGCTTCCCTCAACTTTCGTTCATTTCCGCCACTGTTCGCGACCTTATTCGAATCGACTTCATTTCCGCCCTCCCACCCGAGATTTCATTCAAGATCCTCTGCTATTTAGATACCACGTCGCTTTGCAAAGCTGCTCAGGTTTCACAGCGGTGGAGGGCTTTAGCCGACGACGATGTTGTCTGGCATCGGATGTGTGAGCAACATATTCATCGCAAGTGCAAAAAGTGCGGCTGGGGACTTCCTCTTCTTGATCGCAAACGATTACGGGAGTCGAAGCGGGAGATCGAATTGCGCGCTACAACTTGGGGTATTAGCGAAACTGAAAATAGTCCCTCCCCCTCTCCTGAGGGTGAGTGCGAACCTCCAGCTGCGGAAGCCTCGAGCGCTGGGAAGCGTAAACACGAGTTGGAGGATGAAGAGACAGTTGTTAAACGACAATGCCCATCCTTGGTTACGACTACTGACCAGGATGATGATTATTTCAAGACCCGGTATCGACCCTGGAAAGAAGTTTACAAGGATCGCTTTAAAGTCGGCACAAACTGGAAGTATGGACGATGCACAATCAAGACATTCAAGGGTCACACGAACGGTGTGATGTGTTTGCAGTTCGAGGACAATATCCTCGCAACCGGCTCATATGATACGACTATCAAAATCTGGGACACAGAGACGGGCGAGGAATTGCGGACCTTGCGTGGGCACGAATCTGGAATCCGTTGCTTGCAGTTCGATGACACCAAGTTAATAAGTGGCAGCATGGATCGCACCGTGAAGGTTTGGAATTGGCGTACAGGCGAGTGCATCTCAACGTACACAGGCCATCGGGGCGGCGTGATTGGCTTGCATTTTGATGCATCGATTCTTGCCTCGGCTTCCGTTGACAAAACGATCAAAGTCTGGAATTTTGAAGACAAATCGACTTGCCTTCTCCGCGGTCATACTGATTGGGTCAATGCAGTTCGGGTGGACACACTCTCCCGGACTGTTTTCTCAGCTTCTGATGACTGCACTGTGCGGCTTTGGGACCTAGACACCAAAAGCTGCATTCGGATCTTCCACGGCCACGTGGGCCAAGTACAACAGGTTATCCCTCTACCTAGAGAGTTCGAATTCGAAGAGCACGATGCTGAGTGCGAGAATGACAACCTGAGCACCACCTCTAGTGACTCAGAGCCACCTTCGCTTCAGGTTACCCTAGGATTGGAGTCCAACGCATCCTCCGACCAGTCTTCACACTTTGGTCCCTCGTTCGAGAATGGCCGTCCAGCACCACCACGATATATGGTAACAAGCGCATTGGACTCCACTATTCGTTTGTGGGAGACTACCACGGGCAGATGCCTCCGCACCTTCTTTGGTCATCTGGAAGGTGTCTGGGCTCTCGGTGCTGATACTCTCCGTATCGTGTCTGGTGCTGAGGACCGAATGGTGAAGATCTGGGATCCTAGAACAGGTAAATGTGAGCGAACATTTACCGGTCACTCTGGCCCCGTCACCTGTCTCGGTCTGGGAGACAGTCGTTTTGCTACTGGAAGTGAGGATTGCGACGTACGGATGTACAGCTTCCAGAGCTGATCCCATTATGATATTTATCTCTCTTCGCCTTCACCTCTATCTTCTTTCCCCCTTTCTCTACCTTGAATTTCTATTGTGCCGTGCGCACTGCAGCGTTTCTATAATGACTTTCTATGTTCGGATGGACGACGGATACCCCATCAGCTTGCGGTGTATATTTTTTCTTTTTTTTTCTCCCTTCTGATTAACCTTTTCGGGGGTTTCATACTTATTTTCGATCTAGCTTGGGGGTTGGAGGAAATTAAGGCATGGGAATCTGGCGTCTTTTTTTTTCGTGGGACTGGCGTTTCGGCTTGTTGGGTACCTTTATAACTTGATCATTGACTTGCTTCAACATGCAAGGAGAGAAAAAGCGTGGTATCATGTTTTTGGGTGGCTCGATTTTTTTTCTCTACAAAAAAAAAGCACTTTATCCATCTGGTCATAGGAATAAATAATAATACTTTATACTGAAAAAACTTTTCCCTTCTTTTGAGTAGCCTTCAGTTGTTGTCTTTGGTAAAGGGAAAAAAGTTCAGCCCTAACTTGGTTCTGATACCTAGGCATCATAACCTCGTCCTTATTTCTTCATCATTACCCCTCCACCACCTTATTCGCCATGTAACAATTGCAAGTAAGATAGATATGCAACTAAATACTTTGTACTTCTTGCACTGCTCTCATAAATAAGGAGAAAAGGCGAGAACGCAACGCGCGTAAGAAGAAGGAGATCAAGACGAGGAACTTATCATGTAACCACCGACCATGGATGGAATTAGGTAGACTGATATTAGACATATACGTAAAAATGAGGGAATGATAGATACATATTTCATATAAAGTTTTATGACACATTCTCTGTCCGCCTCATTTCGCTGTCTGATCCTTCTTGTTCTTCAAATTTTGGCCGGTATTCTTTTTTCTCGAGACGCCGGCTACACAACACGCATTTCTACTGCAGGCTTACTAGAGTACTACTCTTTATCTTTAGGCACTTATCTTACCTACCCGTGCTTTTTCACCATGGAGGATGGATACGAGTTACCAAAATACCCATGTACACCGCGACTCCCCCCGAGGAATCCATCCGCAAACAGTAGCCCACCCCCATATCAGTCTCCAGATCAAGTTTCTCTACGAGAGAGCCCAATAATCAACACAGGTAAAAGATTACTCCCTAGCCCTACTCCATCTCCCTGAGAGAGACAAATATGTCAGTCTAACAAGTGAAGAAGTAACTCCACAGCAGACCCAGACCACACACCCAAAGCCAGACCCTGAAGACCGGCCCAGCAACACCAGCTGCCGTGCCTGTCCAGAGATAATCATCTGTATCTTGGTGACGATTGTAGTCGGCATAGTACTCGTACTAGCCAGCTGGGGTATAGCTGAATTGCTTAAGTGGCTTTGTGGCCTTGGTTCGCGGGGTCAAGTTTTCTCCCGGGGAGCGGGTGCGGTCGTGAATAGTACGTCAAATGAGACGGCGTTACCAGAGAGAAGTTCGGCGGCTGCTGTTATAGGATTGCTTTTTAAGGGGTGAAGATAGGAGGATATCTCAGGGGCTGAGTGGCTAGTTACTGGGATATTTATGGAGGAACTTATGCTATAGTAGTACTTCAGTGGATGGATTTTGGGCTGTATAGAAGATTGCTAGATTGGTTGCTGCTTGGAACGAGGAGAACCCTATCTACCTAAGAAAAAAGTATGACGAGATGCAAGTCAAACACATAAAAGCTCGGCATGTAAAGATTATCTCATGGCTACTACAGGCCTGAAAAACCATATTCAAGGGATGTTTCTCCAAATCCTTTCCCCCGAGAACTTCTACAGTCGAAAGAAAATTCCTGTCCGCAAACATGGCAAATGATCCCGAGTTCCCCGGATACCCAAGCTCATCCTATACCACAGAGAGTGGAATCAGTAATCCCCCTCCACAATATCCATCCAAAGCAGATCTTGAGGTTATTGAGATGGGAAACATGAGCGAAATAAGGGATAAAAATGCGACTAAAAAGCACCATCCCCTCCCCTCTTCGGAAAAAGCCCCGCAGGTACGAGTAGCGCAGATAGATGACTTCCAGCTGGTGGGACAGAGAGCCCGGGCCCAAGGAGGAGTGAGTATCCTGGGCGTGGGTGTGATTGTTATTCCGCCGCCCTTAGTAGGATCTTTTTGCTGGTAGTAATGGGGGTAATGGCCGAGCTCATCGTCTGGGGCATATATGAGCTATTCCTTGAGGCCTATGGCCTTTTTCTTTATTTCTTTTATTATGTTCCGCTTGAGAATGAGATTGCGAATGGGACTCTGTCTGCCAGTGCGAGTGCAACGGCGAGCGCGATATCAATACAATTTTTTGAGGGGAGAGAACTCAAGGGTTATATCAGCTAGGTCAAGATGAGATGAGATACGTTGGAGAGAGAATTTACAGGATTCGTCTTTTGGCTGATTGGGATGTATAAACGCTATCACCCTTTGCTACAGTGTATCTCTACTTAATGTGCTTTGCTGTCCTCATTTAGCTACTAATGATGACGAGATTAAGATAGAAAAACTGTTATAAAAGTTAAATCATTTAGGCCACATCCCCGGAAACCTCTCCCGGCATATTTTTATATCGTGGTGCTTTTTGCTTTCTGTCTTCACTCCGCCAGCTTCTTCTCCTACCATATCTACTTCCCCAGCCAACTGCGTTTTCCCGTTGGGGTTTAAATGATTAGGACTTTCTTCTCTCTTTCATGTCTTAGCTATCCTTCCTCAATTATGAACGCTATGTTCGTCTTTGTACTTTTATTTGGGTATCCTTGATCTGGAGGAGTTGAGGTATTATCTATGGTTCTAGATTTATCAATTTGCTTCATTTCACCTATTCGGTTTCCTTGCATGTGTCAACTACTACCTAGGTAGTAATAATGGAGGCCGTTATCCTAGGCCGGGTTCCTTGAGACTTCGTAGAAGGTCACAGTACTCTGCAGATGAGTTATGGTTTTGCGTCTTACGGTTGATCATTATGGTTAACTTGTAGATCTTCATTTTACTTCGATATCGGAGAGTACTCGTAAGATATACCTTCTCTCACTCTGTGTCCGCTTATCTTCCTCTCACTGAAAACGAATATCTTATCTCATCTGAGACGATATTTGGTTCTGGTCATGAACTCGGCTTACTTCTGTAGCCTTACCTCACCCTCTCTCACCTTACTTTGAGCGACCAAGTCGGACGATGACCTCTCGAACTCTACTCTCTGTCATCCTACCTCTTCATATACTAGCAGTCAGTCCTACTCGTATACTCCCCCACACCTCTCATTCAGTGGTATTTGCTTTTTCTCTTTAAATACTCCGAGGGTGTTGTATTGCTTTAGTCTTTAAGCAACGACGCACCTCCACTCATGGCATATACAATCGAAAGACTCGAGCTAGCCAAGAGATTATTCCTCGATTTCTCACTCAAACTAGCCAAGGAATTAACAAAGGGTGGGAAATATAACTTACGAAAGCGTCAGATGGAAGCTGCAACCTCTTTCGCCTGGGTTGATGACGATGCGAGCGAGGATTATGACCCTCAGAAAGAGAGTGCTTGCTCGATGCGAAAGCGTCGAAGGGCTGCGGAGATTGGGGATACGCCCAGCCCAGAGGGAATAGCAGAAGATGTTGGAGGTATCCCAAGTGGTCTACCGGTGGTTAACGATACGTTCTTATCCTCTCTTCCAATATATCAAGACAACCCCGACCAAGAACATGAGGTAGTGACCACCATTGTGGAGAATCAAATAATGCTATCAGATATCCCCAAAGGTGAGGTCCCTCCCCAACGTGCTAGAAAATCCCTTTCCCGCTAAACAAGTTAATCGATTGCAGGGGAAGAGAATAGCGCGACTAAGGATAAAATTGATGATACCCCTAGCGATTCACAAACCCCACAACCTCGAGAAATTTGGACGTCGCTAGCTCATTCCATCCACTTCGATTACGAACCCCCAGAGGATGGCTCCGAGCCCTGCCATTGGTGCAACCAGTTTACCTACGGCATGCTAGGACTGGGGAAGAGAAAAGTCGAGGTTTTAGACCGGGGCGATGGAAGGTACATTGAAACTTCCGCAGGTCACGTCAAGGACGGTCACGAGCCGAGTCGCATGTGTATCTCCTGTGCTTTAGAGAGAATCCGCATAACGGCGTGCTCTAGTCATCAAGTCCTCCCTCTGACTGGGTATACCGTGGAGTCGTTTGATTTCAAAGCTGCCTATGCTACTTTGCTGCCGTCTCCGGGGCAGAAAGCGCTGACGATGAACAATCCCTGGTGCAGTCTGTGCCCAAACCCGGCCTTTTTTGGGTGCTCAACTCTGCAGGATGTAGACGGAAATCTGGAGCCGATAGATACAGCCTCTCCCAAGGCAAAAGGGTGCGGGTTGCTGCTCTGCGAGCCGTGTGAGATCTTGATGAGTGACACGGGAGGGGATCTCGCTCGGGTGGTCGCGATGAATGAGGAGGACGACCCGGAGAATGGAAGTCGTGCAGACGTTGAGTTTCTTTTGCCTGGGAATAGTCTCTACCTATATTATCTGGGGTCATCTGGTGAGTGTTGAGAGAGAGCAGATGACGTGAACATCATCTAGGTAGGCTTGGAAATCTGGTGACCAATAATTCGGTATTATTGTTTTAGGCATTGGATAAGCCTTGCATAAGAGGGAGATGTGTTTCTCCGAGAGTAACACTCCTACTAGTAGTAGTATAGTAACTAGGCACCAAGGACGACGTAGTGGCTACTAGTAGTACTACTGTAGTATAGAACAGCACCTGCTTATTCTATTCCTTCTCCTTCTTTCCTCGCCCCAATACGGATACTGTAGTCGTAGTTTAATCCAGTGATAATACGACTTTTTACCACGATACAAAGAAAGAACTTGAACACCACCACGAGAACTGAAGCACGATAACATTGGAATGAAGGCATATTCATGACATCCTCCTCGGCCCTGGATCAAGTTAGTTAACGGACTTATTTCCAACCCTATTTTTGTCCCAATTTTTTTTCTCTTGCATCCCCACCAGAAACGAACGCTCCAACCATTCACGATTCGATTCAGCGACCGCCACTGACTAAACGAGCCTCCCGCCTTCAACGGCATCCGGATTTTCTTTTCCCAGGATTTCCCTCTTTTTTCCCTTCTCGCTCGCTTCTTATTGGGGGTCCTTGACCGATTTTCCGACGTTTCCCTCTCCTCAAACCCTTCCACCGTGTTACCCAGAGCTGCCACGAGACGTGCGCAGCTCACTGTCACGACGTCTTCCACAAAGCGCCGGAAGGTAGCAGAGCCTCGCAGACCAGGAGCCCTTCCGGGTTTGTCGTTCGCCTCGCAGGCCGGAAGACGTCACGGCCGTCTCAGCTCCGACCTGCCCTCTCCGCCACCGAAACCTCCTCGTCCTTCCTCTACCTCCGGATCGAATCGAAGCAAGAGCTCCTCGGCCTCGCCGCCTCCACGGTACATCCCCGCTCATCTCCAGGACGAAGTGCTAGGGGCCAAATCCCAACCCACCGACCGTTTGCCCGCGCCCGATTCCTCGAGTAGTTCGCTCGATTATCCGTCGGTGGCCTGTGCAGGTCTCACTCTCTCCGGCGACCCTGCCACAGATATGTCGGGCTCAGAAAAGAGGGAGGACAGTGTCTCCCCGCCGAGAGGTGGTGATGCTGCTGTTGCTGTTGCCCAGCAATCGTCTCCAGATTCGAAGCGGGAGGCGCCCGAGGCTGAGCCAGATGTGGAGATGGATCTAGGCGACACGGGGAGAGACATTCAGCCTCGTTCCGATAACGCTGACCCCATGGACACAGCCGCGTCCGATGACGACTCTACTGGTAACGATGGTAATTCTGGATCTGATAATGCTTATCACACTCCCTCGAGCATGTCCACTTATACCGCTCCTATAGCTGCCACTGAGAACAACTCGAAGACCCCAGCCACGATTGCGCCCGCCGAACGTCCATCCTACGATGACCAGGTCGCGAGGGTAACCTGCTTTATGATGCAACCCTTGCAAGAGAACCAGAAGGGATATGTAGTGTCATCATCGTGGTTGAAGCGGGTACTTGCACGGAGCTCCACACATGCGGACAATACGGATAAGACAGCCACAGAAGGGGAAATTGGCCCAGTCGACAACTCAGATCTGGTCCTTGTGACCGACCCTGTCAACACGGGCTTCAAGGACGAGCACGGCGGGCCATTTGTTCCCTTGCGTCCGGGCTTGCAGATGGGGGAAGACTATGAGGTAGTACCTCAGGAGGGCTGGGATCTGATCATGCAGTGGTATGGTCTGGCGGAACAATCGCCAGCCATCACTCGTTACGCTCACAACACCAATTCGACCGGCGAATCGGAAAACATCCAGTATGAAATCAACCCTCCGATCTATACCATCCTGAAGATCTCGAACCCTTCCGGCGGAACCACCCCTCAGGTCCTCAAAGAGAAGGTCATGTTACCAAAAAAGGCCCTCTCGAGCCGACATACCAACTTCCAAAAATGGCTGAAGCAGGCGAAGGAGTTGGTCAATATTGACATATCGACTAAGGTTCGCGTCTGGAGAGTTCTGGGCGGACTAGGTAGTGCGAGTGCCTCTGCTGCAATCACACCGGCTGCCTCACGCAGTGCCTCTCCTGCCCCATTCGCTTCCCTTGTCTCTAATGCTGGTACCAACATGGTGCTTGATCTTAACACTTTCCTGTCCCTCTCAGAAGGTTCCCAAAGGGAGTTACTCGAAGATGCTAAGGATCAGACTGCGAATCCTAACTATAATGGCCGGATGACATTAGATCTTGCTGGACTGGGTGATAATGATATTGTGGTGCTCGAAGAACGGGTGTCCGCACTCGGTGGAGGAGAATGGTTGTCGGAGGCGTCCAAGCAAACCCTGAGTCGTCTCGGAGTACCGACTGGTAGTTTGAAAACCAACCTGCCGTCGAAGCTGAAGACTAAGAGCCCTACTCCCAGCGGTCGATCATCCCCGGTTCAAGAGCCCATTAGGGGAAGACGTAAGGACGGTAAACCGCGTGGCAACACCGGTCTCAGCAACCTTGGAAACACATGCTATATGAACTCTGCTTTGCAGTGTGTTCGTAGTGTGGAGGAGCTGACCTATTACTTCTTGAGTAAGTTGTTTTTTGCGGCAATTACTCATGCTACTTTGCGCCGTGCTGACTTCATCAAGACGATGTCTATAAAAAAGATCTTAACCCAAGTAACCCGCTTGCCCACAATGGAGATGTGGCCAAAGCGTACGCAAACTTGCTCCGTATGATCTATGATGAAAATGGGCAATCTTCATTTGCCCCCCGACAGCTAAAGCAAACTATTGGTCGGTATGGCCCAGCATTCTCTGGGTACGGCCAGCAGGATTCTCAGGAATTCCTACTGTTTCTCCTAGATGGTCTGCAAGAGGACTTGAACCGAATCCAGAAGAAGCCATACATTGAGAAGCCCGACTCGACCGACGAAATGGTGCATAACAAGGAGGCACTCCATGAGTTCGCAGAGAAATGCTGGGACATCTACAAAGCCCGTAACGATTCCGTTATCACGGACTTGTTCGCGGGCATGTACAAGTCGACCCTTGTCTGCCCTGTTTGCGACAAAGTCAGTATCATCTTCGACCCGTTCAACAACCTTACGCTCCAGCTGCCTGTTGAGAACCTCTGGAGCAAGGAGATTTTCTACTTCCCTCTCCACAAAAAACCTGTCCTCATCGATGTGGAGTTCGACAAAAATTCTAGCATCAAGGCACTAAAGGAACATATCGCGAAGAAAGTGGACGCTGACCCTCAGCGACTGGTCATGGCGGAGATCTATAAATTCAAGTTCTATAAGATGTTCGACAATAACAGCTCTATCGCCGAGTATCAGATCAGTTCTGGTGATGACATTGGCATCTTCGAGGTGGAGTCGGTGCCAACAAATTATAACCCTGACAAGGTAACCCAGAAGAGCTTCTACTCCTTCGGCCGAACAAGCCATGAGGAGGTGCCGAGCTTTGACTCCCCCAAAGCCGACCGCATGATTATCCCAGTATTCCACCGTTATGAGCGCTCCAGGCAAGCCACTTACCGAAATCCGTCACGGAATCTTTTTGGCGTTCCATCATACGTAATCATAAACCGAGAGGAGGCAAAGGACTACGACAGCATCCTCCGCAAGGTGCTTGCTCAAGCAGCCACAATGACAACTCGGGACTTCCTCAATGAGGAGGTTCCGGGCGATAGCCCACAGGATGTAAATGCCGAAGACTCGGACACTGTCATCATGAACGAGGACGACGCCGAGTCCGCCGACTCCAAGATCAAGACAGCGTCGGTCGATGGCGAAGAGGGCATGGTCGATGTCTCTATGCGGGACGCATCTGATTCAGCGGATATCACGCCGTCTCAGGACTCCGCGCGTGACGTGCGTCTTGAAAGCTCCGTTCCCTCTCGATTCCATAGTCTGTTCGAGATAAAAGTTGTGAAGACAAGCGAGGCCGTTCCTCTTGGCTTTTCATCCATTGACGACCACAAGGATTATCCCAAGATGACTTCGCGGATCAAACCGAAGCCTTCAGTCGTTAGACCTGCACCTAGACTGACGGACAGCGCAAACGAAGACGAGGATTCTGAGGAGACATCTGCTTCCCAGAAGAAGGCGGGTGATGACGAGTCGGCTGAGGATAAAGCCGGAAACTCTTCTGACAATGACATGGACCTGTTCAATGGTGCTGCCCGCCCCACAACACCTAATCCCCAACGCCAACAACGCCCTCTGGTCTGCCCAGGCGAGGCTATCGTGCTGGATTGGACTGAAGACGCCCACGATGCTCTCTTCGGAGGGGATGCTAGGGATTCGGATCCTGTTCGTGGAGCCCCAACGTGGACTAACGTTGAGCGAGTGTCAGATCCTGAGCTGGCCAACCGACGTGCGCTCCGGCAAAGACGCAAGAAGAGGGGCGTTACGCTCGGCGAGTGTTTGGACGAGTTTAACAAGGAGGAAATTCTGTCGGAAAATGATGCGTGGTACTGTCCTCGCTGCAAGGAACACCGCCGGGCAAGCAAGAAGTTCGAGCTATGGAAGACACCGGACATTCTGGTGATGCACCTGAAGCGATTCAGTGCTAGCCGTGGGTTCCGAGACAAGTTGGACATCTTGGTCGACTTCCCTGTAGAAGAACTAGATTTGACTGGCAGGGTGGAGGCACCCGAGGAGGGAAAGAGTTTGATTTACGATCTCTTCGCCGTCGACAACCACTACGGAGGACTCGGCGGTGGACATTACACGGCTTACGCAAAGAATTTCATGACAGGCCAGTGGAATGAGTACAATGGTAAGTTAAACCTGTGTTCAAGATTAAAAACAAGTTGAGCTGACTGTGTTGAGACTCGTCTGTATCCCGACCCATCGACCCCCAGAGCGTGGTCACTTCATCCGCGTATCTCCTCTTCTATCGACGTCGATCCGACCGCCCCTTGGGTGGTAAAATCCTCGAGGAAATCACCGAGTCATCCACTCAACCCGGCAGCGAGTCTGATTCGCAAGGAGAATCTCGTGGGCAGTCTCCTTCGGGGGAAGGCCGGCGCCTCGGCGACTTCTCCCGCAATGGGTCGTCGAGCGCATTAGCCGGAGTCGGAGCAGCTCACCAGTTGGGAGATGGTGGTTTGCGAATTGGAGCGCGACTGAAGAACAGGGATGACGACGTGCTCCCCGAGTATTCGAACAGCCCCTCCTCCGGAGAACGGAGCCTCGGCAGAACACAGCGCCTGGAAGGTATGAATTTTGATGAAGACGAGTTCGGCAACGGAGCGCTTCATAACTCGTTCCGCTCCCCCAGTCCGCCCTCCTGGTCATTCAATCGAGTCACGGATGCTCATGGCCCTTCACAGATGACAGTAGAGCTTCCGGGATCCATCTCTGACGACGATGATTTAATCGATGATAATGACAGCAACAAGGCCGTGGGAGGGGGCGACATCAGCGACTCCGACCTGCGCCTGGCTTCTCTAACCGACAGTCCCCTCGGTCCCGTCCCGGTCTTCCCAGGAACCCCAATGGACGAGTCTCTACCGCCCTTGGACGCGGATAATGATGGCGATGATGACGATGATCTTCCTGTGGTGGAATTACACGTAAATGATGAAGAGCGACTTGTTTCTGATTAGAGAAGACAAGTCTAAGAACCCCAAAAAAAAGCCATGAGTGTTGATACATGAATTATTCTTTTTCTTTTTTCCCCTCTTAAAAATCCCCCCCCCCCTGGCCTTATATTCCTTTTGGAAATGTGAAACGAACGTTTAGATCGCCCTATGATAGGGTGAATACCTACCTGATTATTGCATTGTGCTGGTGATTATACAATGAATGAAGAAGACAAAACCCATGCTTTTCTTTCCTTTCTTATCAAGCCAGGCAGGCATTCTATATCTCTTATATCTTGTTTAGCATTTCACGGGTTCGGATGGGGAGCATATGTGATTTGCACTGGCAGCATTCAAGAATCCTTCCCACAAGTACGATAGCGTCGTTACTGTTTAATGGTCTGTATTTTTCTCCATTTTTAATAAATATAGAACACCCGTAGTAAACCAAGCCAAGGCTGTCGTGTGTGGCTATCAGATGAACATCCAATCAGATGACCCCCAGTATGACTCGAGTTGATACCTAGAAGGTATGATCAGGTTCAAACACAAAACCTGATTAATGAATAATATACTAATAGATCAAGTGGATATCTTCGAGATTGGGTGTCTGGATTCCTTGTTTTGGTTCCTCTGCTGATGGTTGAGCCTGCCTGGTGCGTGGCCCGTCTGAGTTGGTCAGTTAGAAGATACATACTTTGTTTACCTACTATTTAATAGTAGAAGTTTTGCCCCAAGTTTGTACTTGAACAACTACTTTATATCCTTCTGGTTGACTGATTCGAAGTGACCTAGATAATTAGTGGAATTCCAGTACCACAGTCCTATACTACTGCCTTACTGCCAGGTACTTCTCCTAAGACAGGTAAAAGCAGTGCTCTTTCCATTTCTCTTACCTTTACTTTACCCTCTTGACCATCTCTCATCATCCCCAACCTAACTTTCTACATAAAAAGAGTATTGAAAGGTCTGAAATCAGTCTTGTTTCACGCATCCTCTCCCCCTCTATCCTCTCCATCACTGGTTACGCATCATCAACAATGGCCCCCTCTTCCTCCCCCCCAAGAACCCCCACGATCTCCATCAGCAGAGTCAACTCTTATCCCATCGACCCCCCCACCAACCCATCAGGCACCACCCTCTCCCCTTCTTCCTCCTCATCCACCGTAACCATAACCATCCAACCCCAAACCCGCGACCTCGTCCTCAGCGACAGCGACATCAGTGTCCTCGATCTGGGCCCAAGCATCAACGAACAAACCTCCCCGGCCACCCCGAGCAAGAAATCCAGAGGGAAGAAACGAGCCGACGAGAAACGAACAATCAACGAGAGGTCCTCCCTTATAGTCGCGACGCAAGAAAACCAGTCCGAACCGAAGGGAAACACAACGGAGAACGATGACAAGGAACGGGAATCCAGGCTGTATGAGGAAGCATCCCGACCTACGAGCTCTCGCCAGTCGTCTGTTAGTTCGTCACCAGGGAAGAGAGCCTACATGGGACGGGCACTCAGGACGATCTCGTCGCCGTTGTTGTCGCCGCTGATGTACTCGATGGGAAGGCCGGGGGTGAATCGGGCGAAGACTTCGTTTCGGACTGGGGCTTGAACATTTTGCATATGGCTGGGATGGAGTTTGGCTGACTTGATGCTATTTTTATATCTGTTTCCTCGAGACTTACTGTTGGTGCTTTTCTGCTGTCGTTCTTTACTCTGCGTGTAGTAGTTGTCGAAGTGAAGTTATGCTCGATCCAGTCTAGACAGCGCCAAGCGTCGCTTCGCTAATCCCAAGCCTTCTTTTACTATCCTCCTCCTCCTCAATTGTCTCATCCTCACCCTCATCTCATCATCGCCATCCAGAAAGTGAAGAGAGAGAAAAAAAAATGATCTACGAACATCCCCACCCCTACACCCCCCTTCTCTCCCATCTCCAATCCCACCTCCCCAACTCCGGGCCCCTTTACCACTGCATCCAATATCAACTCTCCCATCCCTCCCCGACAGCCTATATCCTCGCTACATTCCCCCCAAACCAAGACCAACCCGCCCAGCATGCCACTCCCACTGTTCCCTGGCTGGCAGCCTACGTGAACATCTACAACGGCAACCAAACCCAAGTGTGGATCTTCTCGACCCTCGAGTCATCCAAGAACGGGACCAAAGGCACCCCGAAAGAGCGCGACGAAACTCGCGCCCAGCTTCTCGCGCTATTCTCCCTGATCCGAACCGAGCTGGTTCCACCGTATATAGCTTCTCTAGCTACTCCACCTATATCAGACCCAAACACCAAGACCAACCCAAGAAATGAAAATGAAAATGAAGAGAAAATCGAGCAGATAAAGCCGCACCCGGCAACCTCCTTCCTAATCGGCTCTTTACACACGACTCTCCTCGGTCTGATGCTAGACTTATCATCACCATCATCATCAACGGAGGAACCCACAGAGCCCAGGATCCGGCTTCTCCGCGGCTACGATATCCGGTATGTAAAGTATCAGTTCGACACGGATTCTGTCGCGGGTAAACCCCCATTTCCTGGTTCCCTCATCCCGAAGGGGAAAGAAAAAGAACAAGAAAAAGAAGAAGAAGAAGAAGAGTTAGAAGGCTACCGCTTCCATTCTCTCCAGAATGGGAAGGTTGGGCTGCAGCCTCGCCAGGCCAAGTTGGTGATTAGTCGGACGCATATACCGCGTTCGGCGGAGTGGTTGTTGTCTGTGCCAAGTGTGGTTTTGTATGATTCTAGTACTCGACCGCCTACGGGAGCGGGGTTTACTGATGATAGTGCTGGGGAGGGAGGTAAGGAAGAGGAGGAAGAGGAAGAGATGCCGGTTGCGTGGGGATTCTTGGGGCTAGATGGGAGTTTGTGTTCGTTGCATGTGGAAAAGGAGCATCGGGGGAGGGGACTGGGGGTTGTGGTTGGGAGGGAGGTGATGAGGTTAGCTACTGGGAGGGTCACTGGTGATGGAAATGGGAATGAGACTGAGACTGAGATTGAAGATGGGAGGGGGAGGTGTGGATGGGGGTTTGCGGATGTTGCAGTGGAGAATACGGCGAGCCGGAGGGTGATGGAGAAGATGGGGGGAAGGGTTGGGTGGGAGGTTGTTTGGGTGGTTGTTGATGTTATCTAAGTATACTTTTTATCGATGAGGTGGGTGTATAGATGATGTATGTATGTATGTATGTATGTATTGGTGGAAATGTCTAGTCTATTGATCTATGTAGGTATTCTATGATGCATGCATGAAGTCTTAGATGTAAGGCGAGGTGTCTGCCTCACCGTGCCACTGGCCAGCCGTTGACATAGATTAAGGGGTTGTAGCCTAATCGCGCTTCCTGGAAGATGTTAGCTTTATACCTAGCTAGTGAACGAAGAGGGGAGACAGCCTACCCAAAAATCATAGCTGATGCTTTTGTTCACTAAAAGGAAGTTAGTCTCGGTTCATTAAAGCGCTGTTAGAGGTCGTTTTCGACGCACAGTAGTGGTAGTACAGAATATCACCCTCGTCTTCAGTCAACACCCCCTGCCCTCCAGGGGCATACACCTCCCGATTCGAAGCGTAGACGAGCTCTCCGCCGCCATCCACAAGGTCCCGTCCGTTCCGATCTACAAACGGTCCTCGAGGGCTGTCAGAGCGTCCGACCCGGATGCTATATCTATTACTTAGTTAGCCAAACTCATAGCAGAAGCCAAACACACAGAATAGTGGCCAGTGGCGTACTCTTTCCTAGGCATACTGAGTAGCCTCTCCGTCACATCGCAGCACTTCCCCCAACTGAACCAGAGATAGTAGTACGGTTCGCGGTACGACATGAAACCCCCCTCGACCGGATGCGCCCCAGATGGGTCACCACAGATCGCATTGGCATTTTTCCTCGCGGGAAAGATCACCTCGGGCTCCCTGGCAAGATGGCGCGCATCCGCGCGACCCGTCACGGCGGAAACCAAATCGCCCTTCAGCGGAACCTGCCAAATCCCCGTCCAGAAGCTGCCGAAATTTAAATACGCCGGGCCGTCTTCGGTGACGAACACGCTCGGGTCGATCGCATTGGAGATGTGAAAGGGGTGTTTATCGGATCCCTTGCCCTTGCCGGTTTGAATGACGAGTCCATGGTCGGTCCAGTCGCCCGGTCCGGGGGATGTTGACGAAGCAACTCCGATCGCGCTGTTGCGACATCCTGCGTGGCTGACGGCGTAGTAGCAGTAAAACATATCGCCGACTTGGATGGTTGTTGGCGCCCAGGGAGCTTTGCGATCGCCCTTGGGGATGACGCTGTCTTGGTCGAGGACACTGCCGGTTTTCTTCCACGGTCCGGCCAGGCTCGGCGCTTGGTGGATCGAGATATGTTCGCCTACGCTGTACGAGTAGAAGGTGCCGTTGACGCGAATAATGCTCGGATCGTGGATCCGTAGGTCGGTCACATACGTAGCAGGAAACAACTCAAGGTCCCCTGGGTGATCCTCTGGGAGCTCCGAACGCCAATGCGGTCGAACCGTCGACGAGATTGCGTACGAAACTAAAAGGAAAAGAGCCAGGATAAGGGTCATCCTGATGCACCAGCGAAGAAACGAGCGACGGACTGCGATTCCCACCGACCTGGGATCCTTCCCAGGCCGCGAACGTGGGGTCGCCCATGGCAATAAATGACGCGCCTGACGAAACATCCCGGTTGCAAGCTGGGCCCCTAGGGGCTCATTGTTTGGGAGGATAGGAACGAGCTTCAGTAGGGAGAGAAGAGGGATGGGATGAAAAGACGTAATATCTCCTTAGTCCATCGTTTTGGAGCAGGCGGTCTGATTCAAAATCCTAGAGAATGTTGCACGAGAGGCACAAAACTCCCGAGATCGTCGTCCCTTGACGTTGATCAGGAGGGGAGTGAATGCCTTGTCTGCGTCACAGGTGTTAAACAGGGTTGAATTCGAGATGAGAGGTTGAAATTTAATTAAAAACAAAATATACCAAGAAGTTGTGCCTTCAAGTGATGACGTTGGATGGTGGCGATGAGATGCCTGTCAATCGTGCAGCTGAAATCGAAATGGAACGATTTTCGATCGACCTGCGATTCGCTACGTTAAATTCCTTATCGGCGAGTTCTTTGACAATAAATAAACAGCCAATGGTCTCAGCCTGCCTTCAAGCTCTTCCCTTGGCAAAGACAAAGCGCAAAATCGCCTGGAAAAAATCTATTACCATCCGCACCCGAGAGAAGCATTAAATAGGCCATTGAGAGAGGAATTATCGGTGTGATGCACACAAAAAGGGTGGGAAATATTGAGAGATTTCAGCATTCCGGTATTTCCACGACCACTTTTCTGGAATGATCACGGGCATATATTCTACCTCCGGCGCATATTCCTACTCATGGTACCTGGAATACCGATGTCATTATGCATGAACACAGGATAAACGGGAAAAAGTACATCTGCAGTTCATTCGCCGCGGGCATAAAGATCTAGCGGTTTAATCAACATCGTCATAGACTAGATTGGATCCATCAAGCAAGTATGCATGATCTATTGATCGTGGTTAAATAGCGTATTCAACTCGATGAGATGATGGTTGGTTGGTGTGAAAAGAAAGCAAATATTCCGCCAACGCCTTGAATTCAACAGTATATTTTTCTCAACTAAAGAAATCACCGAGCAACGATCTTGTCCACCTCATCTTTGGCCTCGGTCCATGTCTCAAGATTCTTGCGCGCCCAGTCAAGATGGCATCGCGCGTATGCAACCTACAAGCATGGCCATGAGCTTTGACTTGACGAAAAGGGGAGAAGGGGGAATCCGTGGGCAAGACATACCATATATCGGCGAAGATCAGCCTCCTTGTCCTTCTGGAACCGCTTTAGATCCTGTAAAACTCCAGCGCTAGCATCCTTCACGTCCTTTTCGGAAACTTGGAGTGCTTGTTCGAGCTATCGTAATAAATCAGCATGGCTGCTTTTTATAAGCGGGAAACTAGAGGAGAGATTGCTTACCTGAACCAAGCTTTCCTTGGTCTTCCCGATTTGGTCACGTCGTGTCCGCTCTGGGTCGACATCTACAAACCCATGAACTGCATGGCTGATGCGACCGAAGATCTTGTTGGTAACAAAATTCCCGCTCGATGTCTTGCGGTGCGTCGGAGCAGGTGTTTGCCCGGCATCGGGCCACCTCTGTGAAGGGATAGAATTCTTAGGGTCTCTATGGGTCGGGGGGAAATCAGAGTCGATCGACGCTGTATCCTCATGAGACCGTCTTTCTCCCTCACCACCGGCAGCGCTCGAAGCGGATGACGTAGACAGGGATCGCTGTGGTTTGGTTGCGCCTGACTGAGAGGATGTACGGTTAAGATACTGTTCGATCCGTTTGGCTTCAAGCTCGCTCTTCTCCAGTGAATCAAGCAAGGTCTTTTTCTTGGCCAGCTCGTCTCTGGTCATATCCTCTTGCACCCTTTTAAGAACCCGATACCGGAGAACGCTGCGGACCACGCTGGCAAATTGAGCACTCTCCCTCATTGGTTCGGCGAAGCTCGCGCTCAGTGAGGAGGATAACTCTTCGGTCTCGATGTAAGAGGTGTCCGCTGCTTGCCCAATGCGCTCAATAGCGGTAGCAACGGTCGGGGACTGTTCCGAAAGCGAGAACCCATTATAGCGCGCACCCAGCTCCATCAGATCCGCAGATAATGCGGACAGGTGCGCAAGCGTCCGACGGTTTACTTTCTCCATGTTCCCTTGTAGAAGAAGTTCAAGTTCCCGAGTAGAGGCCTCGAAGTTGATAAAATACGGGTCCAGATCCTGTTCGCTCAGTTTTCGGGATTCAGGAGGGAAACGGCCCAGAATCTCGGGGCCCGGTGCATCCGTGGTGGGTGACGAAGCCGTTCCGGACGTGTTCTTCAGTTTTGCAGAGGCAGCAGGAATGGGAAGCCATGCATGGGCAGGGGTAGGGTTCGCTGGGTCTAGAGGAGGTGCTTTGAGGTTGTTCTTGGGTACAGATGATGCAGGGTGCGAATGGAGCACCTCATTCTGAGCGCTAAGTTAGTACTCGCATCATACAAGACGATCTTCCTTGCTGCTTACCCAGCTCACGTTGGGATCCAGAAACCTCCACCACACACCATCTTCACGAACTTCCTTCATTCGGCGACATCGGTTCAGGAACACCGCAAGCATTCGCTTTCGCAGATCGATGATCGAGGTATCTTCCTTCGCCTTTGTGGGCTTCGCGGCATAGTCCGCCATTGAATGCTTCTCGGGGATGGGTGGAATGATGAGCGTCGGGTGGAGGTTGACGAGGGTTTGCCGTAACGAGGCGAACTCGGAGTATCGTCGTCGGACTTCCAGGTCCTGGAAAATGATCGAATTAGCTACATCGCAGGGGCTTCAGGGCCCGCTCCATAACATACCCCAGTTCGTATCGTGTACACAATAAAGCTGCCGCCACCCTCGTGGTTCTTCCCGGCGTCCGTGATAAGGATCGGCATCTCCGGGTTCTCATACAGAAACTGCTCTATGCGGCTGTCGTAGACGCTCTTGCGGGTGTATATGGGGCCGCCCTGGTCGGCGCCGTATTCTCCAGGAACATCATCGTCACTCAACTCCTGTTGTCGTGAAATATAGTCGGTGGGGTCGGGGTTGGAGGACTGGCTGGAAGAAGGCGGGGGGAAATCGGGATTGTAGAGGGCTGGGAGCTGTTAGATATGGGACCACAAAATCGACTATTGTGACAATGCTGTAATGTCTTACGAGGACTCAGAGTCGACGAGTGTAAGGACTCGGATAGACGGGCCTCGCTGTCGAATGCGCCGTACGGGTTGTTGTCCTCGTCGTTCCACATGTTGCCGGTGGGAGGCTGGTCAAGGCAGCCTCGAAACGTCCAGGAACGGCGATCAAGATGTGGATGTGCAACGAGGGGGTGGGGGGAAGGGGGATATTAGAATGAAGCAGACAGGATTTATTGGAATGTCAAATACAATCGGAGCCACTACCAGCCAGGAAGTTGAGAGGAGAGACAGCAATAGTTAAGCATCGTCATCAGCAGCCAGGTTCACCCAGTTAGTTGCCTTGGCGAAGTGACCGCCTGAGCCATCACGGCTTTAGTGGATTCGCGGGGAGACAAACGTCACTACGGCTGATTACTGCTTACATACTGCGAACTACGGTACACCATAGCCTCCACCTTTCACTTTCCGATATAATATTATACGCATTTTTATTCTCGGAAATATCACCATTGACCCGGGGGATCCTGTCCCTGCGCCTGTGCCTGTTCCGGGGCTGATGCTGGTGCTGGTGTCTGTTCATCAGGGGCCCATGGTTGATTGTCTGCTTGATTATTATTGTCCTGCGCCGCCCATCCTCCCTGCTCTCCAGAATTAGATGTATCATTCCCGCCTCCCCCATCATTATTCCTCTGCCAGTCCGCATCCACTCCCCCAGCCATAGCAGGTGTCTCCCCAGTATTTGCCCCCTGCCCCTGAGTATCCCCAGTATTCGTCGGCCATCCATCGTCCTGATTCTCCTGCTGCTCCTGAGGCTGTTCCCGGCCTGGACTCGGTGGAGGCGGAGGCGGAGGCGGAGGTGGAGGGACCCATTCCCCCTGTGGAGGAGAAGTAGAATCCGTAGTCTCTCCACGTTGCGTATTCCCCGCCGCACCGCTATTATTATTCCCATCTTGTCCACCTTGTCTGTTCTGTCCTCTTTTCCCCTTTCCCTTCCCCTGTCTCTTCTTGCCGGGCCCGCGCGGTGGAGGAGGTGGTGCTCGATTCGCTTGCTTGCCTCTCTTGCTCTTTGCTTGTCGATCTGCTTCTTCACGAGCTGCTATATCTTCCTGTATGCGCCGCGCCTGGGCTCCTAGTCGTATGAGGCTGATGTTCTGTTTCACTGTGGCTCGTAGCCTCGTTATGTAGATGTAGAGGATCCCGATTGAGCCGAGTGCGACAAGGACGATGATGGCAATGACCACATTGTTGTGAACTGACATTTTGTATCACTTCGGTCTATCATTATTTGAGATTAGCGTTGAGGTAGAAAGTAGAGGAACGATTAGATGGTTCTAGAGAGTTACAGGGAGTATCTCACTGCCTGCGGTTCAATTGAATAAGAATATTGTCAGTGCTGAGATCCAAGTAATCGAAGTAGATATCCATCAAGATAGGATCAGAAACCGGAGCCAGATCGGATGAAAGTCATATTTGGGGCTTGTCTGTGGTTCAGATGTCAGATTTCTCTCACTTGTGTTGCTGTTCTCCGGGAGTGAATAGAGCTGGGCGCTCGTTGCCTCCCGAGTATGGCAGGTCAATATACCCCAGTCAACAGACACCACACCACATAAATGGGCTTAAATAATGCCGTTTCGATTTCAGCATGCTTTAGCTGGATCTGGCTTGTTTTAAAAAAATCTTCAGATTAACCCTGATTCTATAACTTTTATCTATACCATGTATCATGCGTTTTCCAACCCGAGCTGAATCCTTGAAATCAAATCATCATGAAGCAAGGCTTCCTTTCCACAGCTAAGCAACGTTTGCAGCTTCTCCTTGATAAGTGTCTGTCCGTCACCTATCAGGTTAGAAGCAGCAAATTCTCTGGATATCAAAACGCTGGCGAGCCCAATCACCCGCACCCCGAGAGTATATGTTTCGGGTTTCGATACCCAGCCGATGGGTCCATCTTCTCCGGATGTGCTGGATAAGGTCTCAGAAAAGCAAGACAATCCTTCGGATACCCAGTCCAAAGTCTCCTTGAGCAGTCGCTCGTCGAATGAAGGCCCCGTTAATCGGGTCAGAACTTTTGACCATACGTCAATCTCACGAACTTCCTCGATAAACAGATTCTGCTTCTCTTCTTCAAACAGGATTGTGCTCTCCTTCCGAAGCTCGCTGACGATATACGACACGGCGTTAGGGCGAGTGTCACGAGCTGAGTCGCCAATTCGAGGTTCCTGACCCAGGATATATCGAATAGTCCTACTGCAAAGAAGCGAGGAGCTCTCGTAGCTGTCCGCAAGGAAGCCTGCGAAAAGCTCACTTGCGTTCAAAGAGGACAGAGTAACGGCCTTACTAGGCGACACCGAGGAATAGGAAAGAATCCATGACGTGGCTGAGGCAGCGATGTCGCGTAGCTCCTCGTCGTCGTCATTCAGAAGATCGTATAGATTCAGGTATGCCTCCAAAAACACACGGTCTACTCGTGGTGACTTTCCTGACGGACGCAAAACCCGTGCAAATACTACAATAGACATCGCAGCAGCGTATCTTGTGGTGAATTCCTTATCTCCCGTTAGTATACAAACATTAGAGATAATTTGCCAGTGTAGATTTACCGTTTCTTCTTGCAATGCGAATCGCAGCCTTGTTGCCCATTCGAGCACCTCCTTCTCTGATGGCTCTTGCCCCCTG
Source organism: Aspergillus panamensis (assembly GCA_027569225.1). Classification (NCBI taxonomy): domain Eukaryota; kingdom Fungi; phylum Ascomycota; class Eurotiomycetes; order Eurotiales; family Aspergillaceae; genus Aspergillus; species Aspergillus panamensis. The sequence continues at coordinate 84,856 of JAPDER010000024.1, forward strand.
CTAACAGATTTGGCCGCAAGTAGACAGCCCTGAAGCCGTAAGATAGCGTCAGATCTATCTCGATTAAAACCCTTTGTGGTTAGATCGATCCTGATCTGCTCGTCCAAACCCGCCCAATCCAGGTCAATCTCAGGGATATGTGTATTGCGGAAGTCGAGAATGGATTCCAAGTTGGACGCCAGGTTCGAGATAGCAGTGATTTTGGCTTCCGCTGGGAAATCTCCTGCAATAACTGAGGCGTAGAGCATTAAAAGGGTCTTTTGGTAATGCTGCTTTACCCCAAATGTAGTATGGATTCGCTCCAATAGCCATTGACTGGCGTTGCAGTCAAAGGCAGCGATCTTGTGTAAGAAAGATTCCAACTCGGTCGTCTCCTTCCCTATCAACCTCCGTAAAATCACAATCCATGACACCTCTCTACGAAGCAAAGAGAAGGCCCTAGTTGTGCTTAGAGATTTCCAAGATGGATGGGTTGAATCAAACACATAATCAAGAATATCTAGCACGCCATAAGTATCAAATACTTCGTCGGCGGTTCGAATCATCCGTTCTGTCACTGAACTTAGCGTGGCTCCGAAACCATTAAGATAATCAGTCTTACCCTCGGCCCCGGATTCGATACTCTTTTCAATGGTGTCACTGAGAATTTCCAGCAGAGCTGTTGCCACAAAGGGGGATCGCGCCCGCGAAAACGAGACTGCAAAGACGTCTTGTACGGTCGACAATATTTCGGTTATTTGTTCTGTAGCCAGTTAAAATCGAAAGCATATCCAAAATATTGAAGCAGCCATACCATTCCACAGAGAGAGTGTGGTGCACGCAAATCGACGTAGGGAATACTTGATGCACAAAGTTTCCCCGTGGAGATAATTCTCCGTATTGCTGTCTCGCTTGCTAAGCAGCCCTCTAATGCCCTTCAGAATATCCGACCGATTCAAGAGCGACGCATATACTCGAGCTGCATGCTCTCTGATTCCCCAAACCGGGCTTTTGAAATGTTCTCGAACAAGCCCACGCAGCATATCATCGTCTACCTCGGAAGTATTTGGGATCTTTTCAGCAATCAGCTCCAAGGCCGGGAACACTCGTTCGGTGACCATCGCAGAATCGCTAGGTTGGTCACTAATACGTTGATCCTGTGAGTTTAGCAGGCCTGAAAGCAATGGGACGAGGCCAGGGTATTTTGGGAAGGAAATTCTGGCACCAGGCTCAGACCCTGACTCGCCGCCAAAGCCCTGGAAGTCGTTACGGCACATGCGGACAAGCAAGCCACGGTAAAGCATAAGACCAGAGTTACGAAGGGCCCAGCTGGAAAAGATTAGATCCTTAAATTTAGTGTCGTAGGGTGAGGGGTATCTTACATCGGGGATCCTATGCGTTCTGCCGACAGATTCAAAGCAGACATGATAAAGGGCTCTGTATGCGGACCGAGTCTAGCATTGGTAAATATATCTTTCAGACAGTTGATCGCATGGACTTGAGGCAGTTCTGAATCTTGCTTATTGCTGTCATGCTGCGCGGGTAAGTGGGAAATATCCTGGAGTTCTTGCAAAACCTGCTTGAAGAAGGGGCCGCGAGGGTTTGAAAGGAGAACTCCCACGATCATTGCTGGCAAACCAGCCGAGCGGCGGGTGAGTTTGGAGGCTGATTCAAAAATGAATTGTTTTGCTTCCTAAATGGGTTTCTTTAGCATGCCAAGTCACAGCTTGTATAAAGGATATAGGCAATACACACCTCGTACCAAAGCACTGGAAGCGCAGAAATATCGGGATTTCTCGATTGACCACACCGCTGACAGCAAGTTGCAAAGGTTTGGGCTACTGTCGAGAATGCTCCTCGGTGACGAAGCTCTGCAAGCTGAGTAAAACTGGATTTTCCGATGTATTCATAATCCTCCCTTGTTAGTCCATTTTCACCCTCTGGACCATAGGTTTCGTTGGCTAGGGTGGCATTGAGGAGAAGACTGCTAAAGTCAGTGTTGAACAAGCAAATCCAAAAATTGTATTTACCTAAATTCTCGAAGAGCGCGCCAGGAGTATGAGAGAATATCCTTCGGGCCTACAATGAGGTCTTCAATCGGCTCGGCGGCATGTCCCTCGGGGGAATCAATACAAAGCTGAGGTTTAACTTCATCCCAAATCCTGCCACAGATAGAGAGAATCCTTGCGTGAATAGACCTCCAATAACCGTAAGGAGCAGAACCTTGACTCGAGATTATGGAATAGAAGTCTGGTGTTGAGACGATATACCTGAAGAGCTGCGTTAGCTTGAAAGCATCGTTGTCAATCGTGCACTGGCTAATACCTAAGAGCGCTAAGATATCCATGAAGAGGTGCATCACGCATAGTAGAGTTGAATAGCCCCTCAGTGGCGGACAGCTTCTCTTCCAGCTTCCGTAGGATCTCTTCGACGACGCCCGACTTGGTATCCCACCAATTGGATTCCCCATTTGAGTCGGTTTGAGCCACGGTGCTGAATATCACATGGTACAGGCGAGCAACTGCGTCTGCATGATCAGCCCTGCTGGTGTTGCTTGCCAAGTTCTCTGCATTTGCAAGGGCTTTCATTAGGTCAGATCCCTCTTCTAGGCGTTTTACGGCACTAAAGAAAACCGACTGTGGAAACAACTGGAGAATGATTAAAGATGTTGCCCGCACTTCATCAAACGGGTCAAGCAGAAGGTCCACAAGCAATCTCAGTAACTCCGTATCAAAAATATTCACGTTGAACTTCCATTTCGTATTGCAGCCCTCGAATTTACTGGCAGTAGTGCCACTATGACGTTCATCAAGGCCAGATTCCAAAAGAAGGATTATGGTCTTCAGCGCCATAATATGGCGATGATAGGATGCCGTGGGTCGAAGGTCCGCCCTCAAGAAGTCCAAGTACGCCTTCATGCATTTCTTCGTCTCCGAGTCATTCCTGACAAAAGTTGGCGGGTGCTTCTTGTTGACAGCCATCGTATGCTCAATTGGACGATCCTGTTCGCCAAGAACACCACCCTTTAACCGGACTAGCAATTTGCGTATCAAGCTCAAGGTTTCGCCTCTTGAACCGGGATCAGATTCAGCATGTAGAGATGGCAATCCCCTGATAATAACTTTGATTGCAGATGGGGTTACAGGCTTCGTAGTGGACGGAGCCATGATTAGTAGTGCAAGTGCAGCCATTCTAATGTGAAAGTCGAAGTGGAAAAGGAATTGCCCTATAAATTCGCTTTTCAAAACAAGCACATTTTCTTCCTTGGAAGATTTGGAGAAGTAATCTAAACTCGGTGTTAGAGTAACGAATGGAGCTTCTTCCAAGTAACTTCAGCACACTTACGGTCCTCGTGCACTAAACCAATCTTCTTGCCTATCTGCAAGGACGTGAAGAGAAGAGTCAATTCGTCCGATGAAGAATTGCTCATATCACCAACGAGAAGGCTTTTCAGGGGTAAGCTTTCAATGAAAGACAGGAAGCCTTTCGTGTCGACACTGAACAGTCGATAAAGTATATAATTGGATAATTTTTCCAAATTTTCCAGGTTTTTCAACAAGAAATGTTTCGCTGGTTTCACCCAGACCGATGACAGATACTGCCCATCCTTGTTTGATAACCCGGCAGAAGAAGAGGGAAGTTGAAGCCTCTGAAACAGAACCGTCAAAGCTTCACCACATGAGGCAGCCAGCTCGACGGCCTTCGCCCTAGTCAAAAACCCTAACACAAGAATTTCTGTCGCTGTCCTTTTTGAATCAAGGTTGAAGAGTTCACCATCGGATGCTCTTTTAAGAAACTGAGTCGTGTCAACCCCCGAGTCTCTGCATTCTTCTTGTAGGACAGAGGGCCATTGCTCATGATTTTGCAAAAGCCAGTCCTCGACCAATGAAATGAAATCGGTAGGTAGTATAGCTTTCTTGCGCACTAACATCTCTATCGAGGCAATAGAAGCTTTTACCCTGGTTCGAGGTTCACCAAGAATAATACTAGGCATCAAAGCAGCAACAGCCTTCCGTTGAATGGATCTTCCGGTCTCCTCGTTACAATTCTTAGCTAGAATCATGACCAATGACTGCAGGACTTGTTTCATCGGTTTGGGTCGTGTCTCCTTGAATCTGGTCAAGAACGACTCAAACACAGAGATCCAAACATCCTCTGATCGAGAAAGACTTCTGGTCTGCTCGCATTTCGAGACAAACGCGGCATCTAGGAACGCACTCAGCGCATTGCAGGCCTCTGTGCTATGAGAATGGGAGATAGATGCCGTGGAGAATGTCTTCCACAAACTCTCGTACACCCTCTTCACTTTTCTGAGAGAAGTTAGAAGCTGGCAGTATGGGATTCAACAAGTTTAGGGGACATTGGGGTTAAGTGTATGTTGCGCAGGCATAGTCTTACTCAATATCTTCGCACGCAAGAGTAAATTTCACCAATGGGCCCCTCCCGATTTTTTGGAGCGTATTCTCTGGCACAAGATGTATATTTTGAGATATCTCCTCCATGTCTATGGGCCTGGTGTCGCCCAGGGCGCTGTGAACTGAATCCTCTCCCATACTGTTACGAGTTCTGCATGTCCGGATGATTCCACCTTCCGACAAGCACCGGAATCAATTCAGCAGAAGCATCCAGAATTCCAGATGCCCAATAATCCCCGCCTTCCTAATCCCTTTTGCCTCTTGTGGATTTTCAAGGCGGGTCGTCCTAAACGGGTTTGGCCTCGGTGTATTGATTATCCGTGGCCCGGAGCCTCTGGGCGACCGGGCCGTCACGGGGCTGAAGTTTTTATCCCGAGTCGTCAAATTTCCAAATCAAACGAACGCTGCGACAACAAGAACCCAACAGCGACCCGCCAGTAGACGAGAAACGTTCCTTCTATCTTATCTTTTAATACCCTTTTTTTCCCCTTTCTCTATTTGTTTTAATATTTACGAACTCTCTATTCACAATGTCTATCTGGGACTCCCTTGGTGGCCGCAAACAGTCCAAAGGCGACGCCTTTGACCCGACTACCGCGCAAGATGCCACCTCATTTCTCTCTGAGATTGCCATTCCAGACCCTACCCAGCTTCACCCCTTGTCTGGTCTGAACCAAGATACCCTCGACTACCTGACTCTCGAAGATTCTACCCTTGATCAACTCCCCGGTTCTCAATCAATTTTGCCTTCTCGAGGATGGTCGGACGACCTGTGTTATGGAACTGGAACAACCTACCTTGCTGGGCTGACGTTGGGAGGAGTATGGGGACTGGCTGAGGGCCTACGACGAACACCAGTGACTGCGCCCCCGAAGATCCGTCTGAACGGCGTTCTGAACTCTATTACTCGACGGGGACCTTTCCTTGGAAACTCGGCGGGAGTGGTGGCAATGGTATACAACGGTGTCAACTCATTAGCCGGATATGCGCGAGGGAAGCACGACGCGTCCAACAGCATTATTGCTGGAGCTCTAAGCGGCATGGTCTTCAAGAGTACGCGCGGAGTCAAGCCTATGCTTATCTCCGGTGGTATCGTTGCCGGCATCGCTGGAGGCTGGACTGTATGTGCAAAATCACTTGCTTGACGATGTTTAGTTGTCCTGATAGCTAACCCGATGACAGGTGGTGAAAAAGACCTTTTTGTGAACACTCATAGGTCTAACTGTATTTTAGCACTCGACTCGAACCGACTCGTATTTGTCGACAGTCGTTGGAAGCCCATACTTTGGCGGTCTGTTTCAGTAAAGCGGGATGGTGTTGTCTAATTTGTTTTTTGCTCACGCTGTATTAGAACGGTTATCTTACATCTTTTCACAACTCTCCTCACTCTGGCGCTCCAAGCATCATTCTTCGCATTATCCATGGTTTGGGAACGGGCATGGATATGGGTTTTTGTTAACTTTCCTGTATATATACCAGACTCCTGCGGTTGTGGTTCTTGCTGGCGAAAACTGTTGCAGGTTTCAGTTCGTCCCATTGAGTTCCTTTAATATTGCACGGAGTCAACAAATGAAAAAATCTAAACTGCTAGTACCCTTGTAAATACCATCCACCGCTAGGTGCCTGAGGGCAGGGAGCAATTTATCCCCCCTTTATGGTCTTCCTCCACCTTCCCCAGGTCAGGGAATGGTTCGACTACTGGAACATGCCAATGTGTCATCTCCTTTATACGTTTTTCAGTGGACATGTATACTCCTCAGCCAGTATTGCCCGGCTTAGCCGTTCCACTGGTGACTGTCTCCTGATCTATTATTATACACGCACAATCCTTGTTCCACCAACCCCGCTTTCCCAAGTTTCCTCCCCACAATTCAAATTGTGCACGGACAGTGTCAATTGAGGCCCTGCCAAGGGTTGCCGCATCTTCTATGATTGTTAACTTATGCCATGCCCATACTTGAACATTAGGCGTGGGATCTAGGTCTGGGAGTCGCCTGACATCAGTAAAGACTCTATTTTTAATGCAGTATATTATAGTATAACATTGATTGTTTTGTTGAATGCAACCTCAGATTGATACGTCGTCCAGCAGATTACCCAGCCCCATGTTTCTTCGCAGAGCTCAGCAATCATGCGACGGGAGGCTCGTCCACGGTAGTATTGGGCTTAGTCGGCGGCGGACGCTGTCCATATTGTGACTCCGGATATGCTATAGTTGATGAATCCATTGTTTATATCATACCTACCTAACCTACTGCTAGCTAGGTAGAGTATACAGGAAGCTAAGGTAAGGTGGTACGAGAGTAGAAAGGATGAGCCGAATTCGGCAGTGCGATTCCTGAACAGGCAGTTCCGCCAAGACCATTACCGAATGTGGGGTAGCGCCTTCCCGAAGTTTTCCCTGAATATCAAACGTCTGGGACGCTAAACCTGAAACGGCAAAGAAGGTTACGTAGGAAGCCCGTCAGCTGACCCCGCGTGGGCTTAATTTTCCTGGGCGCCACAGTAGCAGGACTACTGGAGCAAGAACAAGCAGAAGAAGACGAGGAAGAAGAAAGGCGTCGGCGCCAAACTACTTATCTACTAGATAGATGCGGTTGGAGTCATGAATAATAATTAGAAAACCCGCGCGTAAGATTAATCCCGTCGGTTTGGACATTGTGACTCTACTTGTATTGCCTATTATTAGAATTAATTCAGCTTTCTTTTTCCTTGAATCCTGGCCCTCTTATCCAGGCCTTGGGGGACCAGCCCCCAATCCGCCGGCTTCCCTTTCTTCTTTCTATGACTTGCGTCCCCCACCTCTCATCCCAGTTTTCATTGTCATCAGTTCTTGCCTCCATGGTCGGCTGTCCTGTTTCACGACCCTTCGGAACAAAGTGCGCCCCCATTATTGTTTGACCTTCCACTCGTCCTCCTTCAAATCGGCTTTTCTTGACATCTAGGGCCTGAGGGCCTTTCAATGCCAAGTGCAACCTTCTCCAGGTTGATCCGACGGGCCTTGTGGTAATTTCCCCGGTCTTACCCGCGCGCAGTGAGGATAATTCCGCGCTCGAGGACGTCAGAGGATTCTTCGCATATCCAACGCGATTTTCCTGAGACACATTCCATTTACCCGTTCGATGGTTCACTCAGACCCTGCCCAAGCGACCAGCAGGTCAGGATCTGTTGCTAATCAACCCGAGTTACACGGAGCCGGTGCGACAACGACGACGGACAATGAAAACCGTTCATTCCCCCCCGTGATCCCTGGCGAAGGGAGCCTTTATACGCTAGGACAGCCTATCGGACAGCCTTCGATTGGCTTCATGATGCACGACGCGACTCTAAAGAATCACCAAGGCCTCCCGCACCCTCTCCCTTCGCTGCAGATTCGCACCGATCTCATAGACGCCAACCACATGAGTCCTCCCAGGGAAACGGATCCCTTCATCCACCATAGCATATCCTCCGGGAGTCTGCCTCATCGTACCCCCAGCCTGCGGGGGCTGGTCGTCGGGTCTGCTCACAGTGGGGGCTCCTTATCTCCAGCTTCTGTCTGGTCGTCCCCTCAACTGATGGCTATGGGGGATATCACACCTTTACCCTCACCCATCGGTGGCGCGGCGCCATGGCGACTCCCGCGTCGCAACTCTCAGTCGCTATCAAGGACCTCATCGATGATCTCTAGAACCGGTTCAAGTCTGAGCCTGCGACTTAGCGAATCATCACAGGCCCTTGGCCCCGCCGAACCCCGGTCGCGGAACAAACCATATGGAGGAGCAGGAGGTGACAGACATCTGGAAACCCCGAGCAAAAGTCGCCCGGATTCGGCCCCCAAACATTCTCGCAACCGCAGTTTAAGTGAGTACGTTCCTCCAGGCAGGAGTGTCGCGGTGAAACCTCGCCCGATTGTAGTTTCGGGCACGGGTGCGCCCCAAGGGATTTCCTCCTCGTCAAGTACCGACTCAAAAACAAATAACTTGCATCGTGAACAATACTTGGGCGTCCATCGCGGGATCGCTTTACCCCCCGTCCGCCCTCCCTCGCCGCCTCGAAGTAGTCGCAGCGGATATGAAGACGCCGACAATGAACCAGTCATCTCTCACACACCTAGCTCTCAGGGCACCGACGAAATATACTCCGTGCGCTCTATCCGAACGCAGCAACCTCGCAAGTATCGCAAGCTGCGCCAGCTTGGGCAGGGGACGTTTAGTCAAGTGTGCTTGGCGGTGCGCATGGAGTCACAGGGATTCGCCGATCCCAGCAATGGCAACCATGACATATTTCCGGCTACCCAGAAATTAGTCGCAGTTAAGATCATCGATTACGGACCGGCCGGTGGTGCAGATGAAGAGCGAGTCGAGGTTTCGCTCAAGCGGGAGGTGGAAATCCTCAAGTCGCTGAATCACCCATCATTGGTACAACTCAAAGCGTTCGGAAGCGATGAAAAACGCGCTCTCCTGGTTTTGGATTATTGTCCAGGAGGCGACCTATTTGAGGTCGTTTCGAGCGGCACAAGACCCATGACTCCGGGACTCATCCGGCGGATTTTTGCTGAGCTGGTCGCTGCTGTGCGACATTTACATGAGAATTATGTTGTCCACCGCGATATCAAACTCGAGAGTAAGCTTCTCCCATTCCCACCACTTCATCTCTCCCATTCGTAATAACTGATTGGTCGCTATAGACGTTCTTGTGAACCTTCCAATGGATTCGCTTCAAAAAATTACCAATTGGCGTACCTATGACCGTGCTGTAGTCACATTGAGTGATCTGGGTTTATCCCGACGAATCCCCGAGCCCCCCGAGAGCCCTCTATTATCCACCCGATGTGGAAGCGAAGACTACGCTGCTCCCGAGATCCTAATGGGACAGCCGTATGATGGACGTTCCACCGATGCCTGGGCGCTTGGCGTCCTACTTTACGCCATGATGGAGAACCGGCTTCCATTTGATGCTCTGCCGGGAACCCGCGGTGACCCCGCCAAACTCCGAGCTCGCACGCCGCATCGTATTGCACGGTGCGAGTGGTCATGGTACCGATACGCCGACAGTGATGGCGAGTGGGACCCAGCGAAGGGACAAGATCTGGAGGATTCCCGGATCTGCGTCGAGGGGCTTCTGAAACGGAGTACAAGACGCAAGGATCTCAACGAGATCGCATCCATGGAGTGGGTGAAGGACGCGATCGATGCGCCTAGTGGTCTAAAACGGGGCGACAAAGAGGTTCCCTAGAGCTGGTCTCTTGTTTAATATTTTTCTGTTCTTTTACTTCTACTTTCTCTTTTATTTTTTTTCTCTTCCACCTTCGCTTCTACTTTCGCTTCTACTTTCTTTTACTTCTATCTTTACTCTTCTACTTTTACCTCTGCTTCTACATTTACTCTTCTACGTGCTTGGTTTTGCTATGATATTTGATGATGCCGGGATGGGGCCGAATTTTTGGTTGTCTTTAATATTCTTCTTCTTCTTTCCATTTGGTGACTTGGTTAAATTTTGATGTTATACCCTTAGAAACTCTTATACCTTTTTTTTCCTCCTTGTCTTATTTATTTGATATGGTTCTTACTGTTATGCATACATCAGCATGAGAAAGAAATGACGAACAAAACAGTTAATAGAGAAAAAGATAACCTCCCAACGGGAAGTCTTACCTTTCTTCACACATCCAAATAATAATTCAGCTACCCTAATCCTCTCAAATCCCTCCTATTCCCCACAGACAAAAACGTATACCCCTCATCATTATCATCATCATCATCATCATCATCATCACCACCCCCCTCATAAGAAAAACCCTACAAGCCCCCCGCCCGATAACTCCCCGTCTCATACTCCGCCAATCTAGCCGCATCTTCCCCCGTCCGCACACGATACTTCCCCCCCCCTTTTGATCCTGCTTGTTGAATCTGGGCACTCGAGTAAAGTAGGGTACGACCCCCCATTTCTTACATTTATGTAGCTGGTTATGTGCGCGGGTCTGAGAATAGGGTGGTCCGAGGGAGCGAGGTTGAGGAGGTTTGGAGGAGGGAGCCGTGGAAGAAGTAGGGGCCTGTTGGGTTTGCTGTTGGTGGGGGTTGAAGAAGAAGTTGGGTCGGGGGATGGTGAGGGAGATAGTTGATGAGGGTATTTGGGAGTGGTAAAGGGGGAGGAGGAGAGCGTGGTTTATTGTCTTTTTGATGAGGAGGGGACATGGCTGGAGGGATGGGGAAGTATTCAAGAGTGTTTGTGCTATAGGAGAGATGTAAACGAAGATAATCGAACTAGGCTTGGTGTGTCCCTAGGTACCCTGTACCTGCAAACTATAGCGAAAGGTATAATTTGAGTATGTTAAGTTCTATATTCGATATATCCAACCTATGTAGAGGAGTGGCTACCACGTCCGCCTCGTCTTCGTCCACATGCGAATAAAATCCTGCTTCTCCTTCACCCCCAACCCGACCCTCTTGACTCGTCCGAGGCGAGCCAGCGCATCAGCCACGTTATCTAAGAGGGCCCTTTCCCCCGCCGTGAGCTCTACCTTCGCGCCATCCTCGCTTCCCGACGCACTATCCTGGTCAAGGATATCCAGGTAATTCGTATCGTAGCGCCCCTTGGTGGGGCCCGGACCGCTCCCTTCACCATTAACCACAGCCTCGGCGATGCGCACCCGGATACAGTGTGTCGGCTTGCTGAGGAGGGTCCATAGGAAACTCAGATAGCTACCAGGCAAGGGGGTCACCACGTCCACGGGCGTGTATCGCAGACTGACGGGGAAGACCTTGGCTTTCGGCGGGGCACTGACGAGTGCGGGGCTCAGCGGGAGGATACCCCGACCGTTGGTGGTTGTGCACTCGGCGAACGCAACGATGGGGCGGCCGGGGTATTTGCGCACAAGGGTCGCGATGTCGACGGTGCGGGTTCCAGGTGCGGGGGACTGCTGTGGTGCGGCGAAGGAGCGTAGGATCGCCTGTAGGAGGGAGATGTGCTCCACGCGACGGGAGTTGGGGTATGCAGCTGTGAAGATCGGGTCGAAGATGGCGGCGAGGTAGACGGCGTCAATGGGGGAGGTGAATGAAGAGGCGATGATGGATCCGGGGCCGGGCAGCCGAGCTTGGTGTTGCTTTGAGAGGGATCTGCGGCGTAAAGCGCGTCGTTTAGTATTATATTATCCTCAGTAGGAGGTGGGAGCAGGCGAATAACTAACCCTTTTCTTACGCCGTCAACCTGGAGGTCAATCCACCAGATACTGGGGATGCCCAGGATACACCACAAGGATGCCTTCTTGCCCAACGAGCCAATCGGGAGCCATTGCAGGACAAGAAAGTAGCTAACGCACGCGAAGATGAATAGTGGAAGACGGAAACAGAAGAGGAAGAAGCGCAGCGGGAGCTGAAAGCCTGCGGGCTGAGCGGGAATGGGCAGGAAAGGCGCAATTCCCGATCCTAAATGAGAGAAATGATGTTAGTCTGGAGCGGGGAACATTTTCTCAAATTGATGCATACCTCGATCCCGGAACTGAGAGAACTTCTCCATTGCTGAGACAAGGTATGGAAATAAAAACTTTCAAGGAGAGGTGAAAAGGTGAAATGTAAGTGAGACTGCTATGTGGCCATCTCAGGATGGTGGAACGACTCGGCGACAGCAGTTGGGAATTAACACCCCACAAACCAGCCGGGGTACTAAGGCTGAATAGAGATATCACTGTCGAATAAGAAACAGGCTTCTCTTATCGACCGCGTGCGCCAGAATTAGACCCACAGCAGTAATGCCGAAAGTGAGCCCAGTGTCCGAGAGGAATTCTGTGACTGTCGCAGCTTCACTCGACATGGAAAGTGTGGTTGACATGTGAGTCGTGGCCTCGCTGCCTGAGGCGGAAACTCACAGCCCAACCGAACGAACTTATTACTCTGGAGGCCAAAATAATTATTGAACTACAGCCAGGGAGTATGATCCCATAATTACTCGCAATATCCCGGAGCCTCTTAAATGAAACGCCTTTCCTTTCTATAAGAACCCCTATCTATGCGACCTAGCCAAAAGTACCCCGTGACTCCCCAAAACGCAGCGCCAGAAGATATCTACACCACTAAAATGCACATATATATACAGTAAGAAGTACATCGCGTCCATGGCTTAGGCTTCATGGGACTCGAGTTTATCCGCCGCATTTGAAGGCGAAAGTTTAAACACCCAAACCGAAACTCCGACGAGAGTGAAGGCTGTAGCTGTCATCATCCACGCAAGGCCAATCCATGGCCCACCCAGTTGAAGGCCGACTTGAAAGACAGCCGTAATGGATAAACTAGCAATCACGTTGCCGACGGCCTGTAGCGCCTCGATAATGGTGAATAGACGAGCTGTCTCCTCCCGATTTACTAGGGTTGTGATTAGGGATCGGATTAGATATAGAAAACCAGACCCCGAGGTTTGAATGATCAGGCTCGGAATGAGCGTGGCAATGTTAGGAGATAGCCCGATGCCCAGTGTTCCCACGGCGAGGAATACAATGCTGGCGCGGGCAAGCGTGAGGTCTTTTTTGTTGGGCTTCATACTCCGCTGCAGATACTTGGAAAGCGCTGGGAGGACAAAGACAAACAATGGAACGGAAAGGGCGGGTTTGAAGGAGATGAGGAAGTTAGCTTGAGCCAAAGTCCACATGTATCTAGTGGAGACGTATTGGACGAGGAACCAAGAAGAACCACGGCTAAGACGGTAGACTAAGAAAGCGGTTAGAAGGAGTAAGATTTGTTTTGAGCGGAAAATGAAGGCGTAAGGTGCGACGTAGGATCGGAGTGTCATTCCCAGCCTGGTGAAGGGCGAGCGTTTCTTCGCTCTGTCCGTGAACGGAGTCTCTTCTCCGTGGGTGCTGTCGGTATCGCTGAAAGGGTGCTCGTTGATCTTCTCTGATGACACCCTTTTGGCCCCGCTGCTGCCTTCGAACGAGAGAGGGTCGAGCTCAACATCGGTTGGCTGTGGAGGCGGATGAGACGGAATCGCATGCATTGTCTCCGGCAAAGTCACGGCCGAAACCATGCCAAAAATGACCACAGCCCAACCGATCAACAATGGCAGCCATGGGTTCAGGGTCATGAGCCAGGAACTGGCGGCGCTGGAAACGAAATCGGCGGCCATACCGGCCACGCCAAACTGGAAGAAGATCGGTGCTCTGGAAGGGTCAGCCGGGTCCGATACAACTCCAAGATTAGGAGGCGAATGAATACCTTTCTTCCTCTGTTGTCACGTCCGACATCATGGTCCAAATGATGGCAAACGTCACGACATGGCCGCCGCCCAAGAGCCACGCCAGAGAGGATGCCCAGACGGCTCGCAGGGGGATAGTGTCGGAAAACCACAAGACAGTAATGATAATGGCGCAGTTGAGGATAATGCCAGGGATGCTCAGACATATAGTCCGCTTACGACCGTATCGATCCGCCATGAGGCCATAAGGGATGGCCAAGAAAACACCTAGACAAAGAATGAACAGCCGTCCACATAAAGGATGGATTCTGGGGAGGGGAGAGGGGAATAATAGGTGAAACAGCATTGCAATGGTCGTCAATATACCAAGCGCAAAAAGACAAAGACCAGTTGAAGCAAGCAAAAAACGAAAAGCGCAAACCTAGTACTGTTCTTCTTCATTTGCAACATACTCATAAACCCATCAAAGAACTCCATGTACCCCTTCACAGCAGCCAATTCGCTCTGGACTTCCTTCCCCTTGCACAGTTCCTCGGGAACCTGACCGTTTGCGCCGATTTGACTGGGATCGAACTGCATATAGTGCTCGCGGCAGGCAACCGACTCGAAGATGCGCGTCATCGGTCCTCCAGCCATGACCCACCCCACCTCCATGGCCAGGATCATTGTGAATAGAGTGAACATCAGGCGCGTACGGAGCTTGCCCCGGATTGCCTGGTTCTCTCCAGCGTCATCTCTGACGTTGGTCGCGGAATGATCGTCGTTGTCGTTGTTGTCAGAAGAGCCCAGGAAGGGCGCGTCCTCACTATCGAGAGGATCGTGATATTCCGCAGGCATGGTTTGCGATTAAACCATTTACCCCCCGTCGCAGAGAAGAAGGGTGGATTTAAGGGTGGGGGAGGGGGGCTTGTGATATATATGGCGTGGCGTCACTGGTTACATGTGTGGAGGCAAGACCCGAGAAGTCGAACCACGCATCTAAGAGAGAGGAGAGGGGATGAGAAGGACCAAATGATGGTGATGGTGACGGTGATGATGAGGCAAAAGAAAGGGGGTCACCGGAAGCGACAGGAAGAGGGAGGAGTATCCATAGTTTTTAAACGCATTCCTTTTTTTCCCCTTGCCTCAGCTTATGGGTCTCCGCTGATTCTTGAATGTTGGCCTTTATTTTTTTTAGATGGGTTTCAGCTGCTGCTCCACCCTTGATTGTCACCTCAGTGCCTAATCAGAACGATCAAAGACAATAATCATGATGGACGGGTTGGACAACAATATAAACTAGAAAATAGAAATGGATGAGCCTGGTTGATCATCGCGCTCTAAAAGACTCGGGAGTCGGGACTGGTTTGCGGTTCCCCTTTTTTCCACGCGTCACGAACCCCACTCTTCTTCACTTTACTACCTTCGTAGTAGTAGTAGTAGTCGTATCTATAATCTATGTGTCTGAACTGTGTCTTGAAACCTGTTCTCGGCATCGACTTTCATATACCTCCCAGTTTCAGATTCAGGGCCAGATTTCATACTGTGGGATTTAATTGAGGTCTTGTTATCGTATCGCGATTCCAAATGTTTCTGTCAGTCAACCCGCCACACCGGTTCGTGTCAGAAACGGAGGGCTGTGTTACACAGTAGTTACTATTCCTGCACCTACTCTGTACTCGGTCCCGTTTTATTGAAGGACCATCCCGGCATTATTGATGTCTGAGTAAATCAATCGCTTTGTTGGTTTCAGAGCCTAATTTATCGATGCATCTGCCTAAATATAATCTCAGGCCCGGGAGCATCCAAGGTCACACTGCCGATAATTTACTTACATACATCGGCGCCGAATTACATCGAGAGCGAGGCAGACGCGGTAGTAAATGAATAATGTATTGATTGTCTTGTGACATATATACCGATAATCTACAAGGCGAGAGTTGAAAGAAAGGGTACAGGAGGTTTATGAGATCCAAGAGCACAAGAGTGTGGGTACCTGCCCACAAAGTCAGCCGGGCAATCCAAGCCACATCACTGTCCCCTTCGTAAATTAACTGTCGGCCTGGGAATCGGAAGAAGCTAGATCTAATCCGACACCTAGGTATCCAGCTTCCTCGAAGATGGTCCCACGAGCCTGAACCATAGCCGAAATCTCCAGGAGAAACTCGTATAGGATGACCACGTTGGTCAAGACGTGGCCTAGCGTCGCCGATCTGGGACCCTCGTTCACAGTGGAGCTGTCTTCGGCTGCTTCGGAAGGCTCATCGTTGTTGGTGCTGGCAGTGGGGGAAGATGCTGTCTTGGGCGGTTGATCAACTGGGAAGGGCTGGGCGAGCCGCTGGCGTAATTCCTCTGCTGCGGCTGCGCGGGGCGCGGCTGAGGAGTCGCGCGAAGGCGCAGACAAAATGGACGGCTCTGGTGGGGGAGAGCCAACAACACTACCCAGTGGAGATGTTAGGTTACGCATATCGCGGCTACCCCGGGGTATGGGTGAGCTGAGTTGAGGGGGTTTCGTCCTGGGTCGCTCGGAGGAGGCGCGTGTTGGGGTTCCGAGGGATGGTGGATAGGGTTGAGTAGAGGGGTTGTCCTCGCCATGAAGGAGATCACGGCGCGCAGCGACTAAAATATCGAAGTCTGGGATATCTTTCTGCCATTCCTGGACTTTCTGCACAAGCCCTCGTAGTATAGAGATAAGCGTTGGGGTATTCGCGGAAGCCCAGGTCGGTTCACGGTACACAGCCTGGATTTGCTCGAGAATGTCAGGAAGAGAATCTTCCATCGACGTAGGATATTCGTAGTTGGAGGGATCCACAAGAAGCCAGCCGTCCAGAGCAACGAGGTGTGAGGAGGCAACACTCATCAGAACCTCCGTGAGAGCCAAGTTCACTATCACGCTGTTGGTAAAGAAAGTCTCGAAGCAACTGAATAACTCCCCCACGATTGGATCACCCTGTCGAAGCTCCAGGGGTTGGTCATCCTCTGGGTTAGTCTCGGATGGAGGAATACATAGTCGTGATTCTAAGACCCATGTAGCATCCTTAAGGTAGTTTCCGAAGGATTCATCTACTGTGGGCTCGTTTACTATCGAGCTAGCTAGCCCTAAAATCTGTCCCAGCTCCGCGTTCAACGCGCCAACAGTTCGTTGTTTAGCGGGTTGGCCAGGGATAGTGCGGATTAAAGATCGAGCGAAGGAAGGATGTCGCTGTAGGATGACGGTCAGCAGTCGTAACGTCGCTAGGATGGTCTGGCGATTTGTTGACTGAAGTCCTAGAAGAGCGAGATCTCGTAAGTTGAAAAGAGATGGCGATGGCTTCGCCGCTTCTTCCGCGAATGCGGCTAGGACATCCAGAGACTTGCGCCGGCTGACAGACATCTTCTCTGTCGGCTTAGAACCGGAGTCAGACGGCGAAGCAAGCAGAAAATGCAAAATGCGATGGACCAAATCATGCTGGTCAAGGGATTCTAGAATACGATATAGGTAGGTAAGAACGGCGGCAGTTGATCCCCCTTCGACATCTGACGACTCAAGCAATGAAGGATATCTGGTAGCGGTCGAATGAACATGGTAAGCGGCGCTTAGATCGTAGTCACCGATAGCAGAGTACTCACAATAGCTGCTCCAAGAACAAAACTTGAAAATGGTCTAACAATGTGGCAACCACTTCCGCTGATTTGCAATGATCGATAGTGTCTTGCCAGAATAGAAGATAGGCCATGAAGGAATCCATGGTTGCCCCAAGAGAAGGTGGGAGAGCGGTTTCTTGGTCTGCGTGGTCCGAATGTGCAATAATATGCGGGATATCCCCATCCACAACCATCGTGAAAGATAAACTCGAAGAGCATGGTCAACTTGAATTCCGAAGAGATAAGTGATGAAAGCTCACCTGCCCAACTGGCTATACAATGCGCCCAGACCCGTAGCCATAAGCGTCGCCAGATCACTTTCAATCAACCACCGTTCCAAATTCTTCGACCGAGACGCAGTCTCTATGAGATAAAGGAGACCAGTTCGGGCGAAGTCACCCGCCCGGCCCGCATGATGGACATATTCCACCAAAAGGTAAAACAACGGGAAATCGTCCTTTCTCATGGTACCAGCAAACTCGACCTCTGCTGCGTTTGGCCGGTCATTCTCGTTATCGTCAGATCGAGGTGCAAACCAAGCAGGGAGAATGGAGGGCTGAAGGCGGATGTTGTTGGCCACGCCAAATAAGAGCTCGACGAGCCTCCCTTCCACGTCTTCATCGTGCTTGTCCGCACGGCGAACTAGATCTACTAACGCACGGGCAAACAGCCGATTATCAACCACACCATCAACCTCCGAATCAATCAGGGTGTTGAAGAAGATGGTCGCGGACCGGAGCGTCGCATCGTCGTAAGAAGAGAGCGCGAGCTTGGTAACTGTGACAAATATCTGGGATGAAGCAGCATAGGCAAGGCACGGGTGAGGAGCAGGACCGCGAGATTCATCGCTGAGGACGGAGTTGAGTCGTTCAATGCAATTGCGCGCGTGGGTTGTCGCAGACTGCTCGCCGGCCGGGGTATTGGTGGAGCGCCATATTTGCTAGTGGGGAGTGACGGTTTAGTTCGAGATGCGTAATTGGAATGGCATATCCTGTCCGACTTACTTGAAGTGTATTACACGTCCGTTTAAAGGCCGTCAAACGCTCTGTCGGTGATGTTGCTCGGGGGCTCTTAGCAGGCAGCGAACGGGAGCCGCCAATGATTCGAGACCACTGTGTTCGGTTAGGTATATGCGCGCAAAGACGACGCGTTGAAGACTCAACGACAAGGAGGAGAAGCTTATCGTACAAAATCCATGGTTTTCAAAGAGCAGCATGATACTACTACAGTAGAGGGAGCATAATCGGCGCCGTGAGCGGGGAGAAATGGTGATCCTAACCATGCAGATGATGGACGAGCAGCGCGAGAGCAGGCCCAGTGGACCCCGAAAAGGGATAGTGTGATAAATTACAGATCCGAACTAGCGCATATGTAGCCCAAGGATATAATGAAGTATTTAGAGACATGTCATTCAAGAAAGTGATATTGGGCCATCGACCCCTCTAAAAATTCAGCGAACAATCACTTATTTGCCAATTGTTGGAGAACACGAAAATAGATATGTACGGCCCGCTCTTTGCACCCTCTCCATTGCACATCGCTCCAGTATCAATAGAGCACCCAACTCTTATTTACACGGGCATGAGCAAGGTTAGTAGTTATCGTCGTAGAGAAGAATGAGAATGATCTCCGACATGCCTGAGGGGTTGAGAAACTTGAAAATTAAATAAAGTAACCAAAGATAAGGTGCTTATTCACATCACGCCTAACCCACCACCACAACGCCGAAAGAATATGCGCTCCATCCAGGTCTAAAGAACAACAGAAACAAAATCAAGGAATCCCGTCAAGTCATTCATAAAAAAAAAGATTAAAACAGTGCAAGAATATAATAATGAACGATCTACCATGGCAGAGGTTAATCACTGTCATCTTTAGGCCGTCGACCGCCACGCTTTCGTTTCGGTTGATCATTCTGGTCACTTCCGTCGTCTTCATGTTTTCTCCCCGAGGGTTGGTCGGGGACCTTGGCAATGATATCCGCTAGGAAGTCTAATACTTCATCTTTGGCTACGGCCTGTTTGAGATGTGAGGCGGTCACGCGTTTTGAGTTCCGGTCTTTAGCTTCCTTTGCGGCTTTCGTCACGAGGGAGATCATAAATAGTTCAAGTGCCTTGGCTGGAAAGAAAGAGAGATAAGAAAAAACACCATTAGCATCACAGTTGTTTATACAAATTCGACCAACACAGGGGAATTGAGGAAGAACATACAGACAGCAATCGGTGTGACCTGGGCCACCTTTCCAACATCTTCATCGGCCTGCATAATGCGCTTGATACGCGCGACGGGAAATTTCGTCCGCACCTCCACACTAACAACGGGACTGGGCATGGGGGGTTCCTCCGGTAGAATGGGTTCTGGTAAAATGGGTTCCGGTAGAATGGGTTCCATAAATTTTGTTTCTGGCATGGGCGCGACTTCGGCCGCACGCGCGAGACGAGATGATCGACGAGCCATATCGGAATCGAAACTGGAGGTGTCAGGGAAGGGAGGAGGAACGTATTGCTGCGGAACCCGGCTGGGGGGAGCTTGAGGTTGCTGGTAATGCGGGGTGAAAAATGGTGAGGCGTCGTATGAGGCGCGATGGGCCAGCGGGCTCCCCAACTGGTAGACGGGGTGGTTCACGGAGGGGGGGATGGCGGGTTGGAAGGTAGAAAAATCGGGGGATCGTGGTCGGTAAGAGTTGTCTTGATCTGTCATTGCTGTGGAAATAGATTCGGTGGTTCTCAGCAATTATTATTTCCAATGAGCAAGCTAGGTTGATTTATGATTTTATGCGCGCGCGCGTGTTTTTTTTTGGCCCCAGTCTCCGCGACCAGTCGTTTTTCAAGTATGAGGGGAAGTGGCTCTTGTTTTATTTACCTTTGCCCCAAATTCTTGATTCGGTAGTAGCGTGTATTAAACCCCGATTGGAAATGAAATCGGGCAGGTTTGGGATGGCGTTGTAGGGCAAACGTGGTAACAAAAGAAACACAAGTCATCCAAGAGCACTACAAAGTCTCTCAGATGCCTAACGGACAGTAAGAATCAACAAACCCAGCCCTCAGAAATCAGAGTGAAATTGGGAATGTTCGGAGAGATCGCGCGCCGTGGGTGGCCCGAGCTTCTTTCTTTAGCTTCTCAGCTTAGTTAGCGGGTTCTGTTTGGCAAGTTTGCAGGCAGAGTGCGTGCGCTCAAGACCGGCAGGCTGTGGCTCCAGCAGCCAGAGAAGTAAAGGTCCGGCTCCCTTTCTTCCGGAGAGCAGCTGGGGCCCTTTTTAACCTTGCCCTCTGTTACCCTTTCGCGCTAAAATTACTAGGAAAGAAAGATCATGTTTGGGTTTTGGGTTTTTTTTTTTTTTTTTTTTTTTTTTTTTTCGAAGCCTTGACCCTATTGTGGTCTTTGGACTGACTAGATAACCACTTCACATCCCTTTCTTTCCCTTTCCCCTCTCAAACAACGAATCAATCCATCGTTCATAGTCAACATTATTGTACCTTTGATCATCATCACTCAGCTCACCTTCAGTTTTTCCATTTGCCCCCCTCGATGAATAAGAATAAGTTTCAGGTGACTTGACTTTGAATCCTGGGCTATGTTGTCATCATGTCTAGGTACTTCACTAATTCACAGCTTCTCCCCTTATCAGCTCTCCAGATGCTCATGAATCTGAATGCAATTCTTTGGATTATTTTCCCTTATTTGATTCAGCTTTGCTACCTAATCCACCCGCCACCTCGCCCATTCAATCCCTCCCAACGGACACAACGCTCATTGGCCCTTCCATCGTGTGATCTCAGAGTCTACGGCCTCGATGATGCAAGTCCCTTATCCCTTTCCAACTCTAAAAAACTTTGCCGTTCTGGTTCCCTCGTTTCACCTCGAACTCTCAGCATATCAAGATAATCATGACTTCCCCTTGATAATGTCTAATTTAATAAATGTTTGTTAATTAACGGTTTATTTTTTTTCCCCTTCGTCTTTTGATTTGCTACCCCTTATGCTGTGTTCCCCTTGTTGTTTCAACTCCTTCAAACCTCATTTCAAGGACGCTTAATGATGATACAAAGAGCCCAGAGATGTAGCGGAGTCCTAGATGTTGTGAGCTGAAACCCCTGGTATCGCTCGGCATCTACTCCATATTGCTATCCATAGCATTTCTACTTGGTGAAGGCTTAAAATAACTTGATCTAATCTGATGTTGCGTCTTAGAGGCGGTTGGTAGCCTGAATACATTCAGCGAGGGGCTGAGTTCTTTTGCATAACAGTGAAGCGAAAACAATTTACGAGTAAAATATTGTGGTGCTTACAACCCCGCAAAGAGCCGTTTCTGCCGACGGGTGCAGCATAGGTATCACCTGGTGCGCTGAAGGCTTGTGATAGATCGGGGCCCAGGCGTCAAAGGTCAGCAGCAGCCTCTTCACTCGGCGGTGTACGACGAGTTATGTACCGTGGAATCATGAGTGATCGACGCCTGCAGCCAAAGAGCACGTTCTGAGAGCATGAGGCTAAGCTCACAGCCTGGAGCCTTCTGGTTCTATAAAGTAAGTTTGTTCAGACAGCGTAGATGATAATACTTGAACAAGCCAAAACTATGTTAGTAAACTCTTGGCTCTCCGGATTCTAGGTCGTCAAAAGTTCGCGACAGGTCCCCCGAAGAAGACAGTATGCTGATACCCTTGCAAAGTCGCACAAACGCTAGTAGTAGTGAAGGGCGGGGTGAAGCAGGAGACAACGGTCAATAAGAAGAATAATATTTGGTCGCTGAGAAAGTCTCCAGTCATCATGATCAGGAGGAGAGCACGAGCGAGGGAGCGGCGGAGACCTTGTTGTTCCGCTCCGGTCAGCCTCCTCCCGCAGAGCAAACTGGCTGTTGCGAATCCGTGGCAGAGATTAATATTTTCAACTCCTCTCACTTCGTCAGCCGATTTCTGCCTGACACTGTTGGGGATGGATTGATTGCGCACGCAGAAAAGTCATGTTGCCTTCCTTTGTCCCCTTGGTTGCGTTTTTCCTGCTGTAAGCGCAACTTTTTTGTCACAGTAGTGGAACGAACATTCTCGCTGCCTGTTTTCCCCAAGCAGCATCCCCGATGGCTGTGGCGGATCAGCCTTCGGGCTTAATGGACATTGCGAGGTGAGTCAAACAAGATCAGCTGCTCGATTGAATTGCTCGAATGACACATTTCTTACCATCTGTTTCTTGGGTTAGCTCCCTTACTCAAGACGAGATCCCGTTCAAGCTGCGATGCGCCATCTGCAATAAACTTGCCATCAACGCATTCCGGCTGCCCTGTTGTGACCAGGCGATTTGTGAGAACTGTATGCGCAGATTCTCTCCATCCTACTTTGTTGCCCGTGCGAGATTTTAATGAGTGATGTAGGCCAAGTATTGCTTCCCGAGACCTGTCCTGTCTGCGCACACACCCCCATCGCGTCCGATCTTTGCAAGCCGAATAAAGCCCTCCGGACCACCCTTAAGGCGTTCCTCCGCACCGAAGAAAAGAAGCGCGAGAAAGAACGTCAGGCTGCCTTGCCCGCTGCCACCCATGAGGCGCCTACCACAGAAGGGGCACCTGTAACACAGGAGACGCAGCAAGAGGCTCCCGCTGCTTCCAGTCTCACCGAGGAGGTTGCAGTGGACACAGCCAGCGAACCTAATCCGACCGAGCCCCAGTCACATGAACGACTTCCCGATGGCAGACCGTCGGAGGCCGGTGGTTCTACCCCTCCCGAGGGAAACCAGGAAGAGGCCGCTGTGATTGCGGAGAATCAGGTAATGAGTTTTCTGGCAGTGTATGCAACCTGATTATCACCGGGCAGGCACTAACTTCTGACAGAACGACCCCGATATCACCGATAAAGTTGCCGGTACGGAGCAAGATGTCTCGGGTGAAGCAGACCAGGCCGAAGATGCCGAATCTGCTCAACCTGAGCAGGGGAGTGCCGGGTCGGGCGCCATATTTCCCAATCCTATGGGATATGCAATGAACCCTGGGATGCTCCCTAATGTGGCATGGAACAATAATGGCGGAGACTTCAACCCGATGGCTCAATTCATGGGCAACGGAATGATGAACTTTTCCAACCCTATGGGTAAGTCCCCTAATACTATACTTGCAATTTTTGGATTTTGGATGAGACCAGGCTAACACCTACTCCAGGAATGCCTGGGGTGGCTATGGACCCGATGGCCGCGAATCAGGGTATGTTTGGAGGCTACGGGATGAACATGAGTGGCATGAGCAATAGCATGAACATGGGAATGAATTTCAACGCTGGTCAAGGGATGTATAGTGGATGGGACGGTTCACAAAACAATATGTGGAATGGAGGCCAAGATAAATTCAATCCAAATGCTTTCGCAAATGGTATGGGCGCGCAATATGGAGGCCCCTCTGGGTTTGGCGGTTATAATATGTCTCAACCGAACGGAATTCATGGACAAATGCAGCAGCAGCAGTTTTCTAGCCAAGATTTCCAGAATGGCTATTATGGCCCCGGTTATGGCAGAGGCAGTTTCCGGGGTCGCGGCCGTGGCGGCTTCGCTGGACACCAGATGTCGGCCAATTATCCCCATAATACTAACTATTCAGCGTTTCAAAATAATAATCATCTTAGCTTGAACCAAGATATGTCACTCCAATCGCAGGAAGGCACATCTACGGCGATGTCACCCGGGGAACCCAGTACCGCAGAGGCCAAGAATATTGATGATAAAAGTACCCCCGCTGAGGGGCCAGATTCTAACAAAAACCGATCATCAATAGAGATCGCTGACAATGCTGCTGGTGAGAGCGCAGAGTCGGTGCCCACGATTAGCACCCCGGCGGACCAAGCTGGGCAAGAAGAGGAGCACCAACTGCATGGTATACCAACTATTGATAGCCTTGAACAAGGTAATAACACTCATATGATGCCAGGGCATATGCCACCTGGGTTTGGTAGAGGCGGCTATATGCGTGGACCGTATCAAGGAGGTCGTGCAGGCGGCTTCAACCATGCACAATTTATGTCCGGGAATAACATGCCTCTAGTGCCACGAGGACAGGGGGTTGAGGGAGCTCCAGCCGCTCCTAGGGCGATGAGGCAGGGTCTTCCAAACACCAGTGTCTTACGCCACAGGAATTATCAAGCCCCCGGGAGATCATCTTCCACCCCGTCGGGGGCTCCCGAAGCTTCACGCGAGTACGTTCTTTTCTAAATGCTGTCACACTATCAGATCTGGCTCTAACATTCGTTCTAGCACACCCTTAGACCCAACTCAGGCCGATCAACCTCGGCGATCAGCCTCCCGGTCGAGATCAAGAGCTAGGTCGAAGTCGAAGCCAAGATCCAAGAGTAGATCTCCGTCTCCTTCCTATTCTCGTTCAGAAAGCCGCCGTCGCCATCGTCAACGCTCCGCCAGCGTCGACAACAACCCAGAGGACTCTGACCGAAGGCAGGTGCGAAACAGACGACCTCATGAGGTAAAGAGTGAACCGCCTGCCATAGAGGATGACCGTCGCACACGCTCCCCTTCTCTGGAATCCCACAGGTCCGCACAGCACCGAGAAAGGGACCGAGACAGACGAAGCGGCAGACGGTCGCATCGATCTCACCGTCGTCGCAGCCGTAGTCGCAGTCCAAGCGGTAGCCGCAAAGACGCCCAGAATGCGGAGCGTCTATCAGCCATCCCAGAAGAAAATATCTCCAGATCCCGAAAACAGAACCTCAATGCCACAGAAAGTCACAATTACCGGTCCGGCAAAGACCGGGCCAGTCGACGGGAAGAAGACCGGGAACGAAACCGAGACGGCGCTCGACGCCGAGAGAAAGAACGCGACCGAGATCGAGACCGGGACCGGGACCGCTACCGAGACAAAGAAAGAGACCGAAACCGAGACCGAGATCGTCACCGCGAGCGAGGGAAAGATCGTGAACGCGACAACAGAAAACGGTCGCGTCGTGATCGATCCGAGTCCGCCGCCGCCACAGCTGATAGCGACTACTCCTCCTCACGACATCATTCGCGACGAATCAAGCGCAATCGCGAAGACGACGTTCGTCCCGGCAGCGATAATACCAATAAACAAGACCGGGCACGTGAAACAACCCGCGAGAAACCCTCCTCCAAGCCCGCCGAGCCAGAGAAAGACCCGCACACGCTAGAAAGAGAGGCTCGGAACCGCGAGCGCATGCTCAAAGAGCAACAGCGGCGCGAAGCTATGCACGCCGATCGAGACGGCGGGGCCAAATCCAACCGCAGACGTGACAGTCGACAGGAAAGGGCGTCGGCGGGAGGACGGCGGCTTAATTATAAATACGACGAGAGCGATGCTGCTCGTGCGGCGCGAGTCGAGAAGGAAAGGGAGGCTGCTCGATGGATGTAAAATTCCTCATACCATCATACTTATCATATTCTTACCTACCCTACCTACCTACCCTACCTACCTACCTACTGACCTACCGATCCTATCCTCGCCCTCCCTTACTCCCCTCTCCCTGTCTTCCATGGAATCAAAAAAGAAGAAAGAGAAGCAACATATAAAAAGAACATTCCTTCCCCGTTCTTTTCCGTCCGGTCTAGTTGAATTCAGCGAAATATGCCTTGCATGCATGAGAACGAAAAGAGCATTACTTAACTATCTAGAAAAAAACAAACATGTTCATCCATCCTATGGTGGAAAATATTCTCTACATGAAAAGAAATAATGGTAGTTTCTTCTCAATAATAAAAATTTCCATTCTTCAGTGAGCTTAGATGAAATTTATATCGAGTAGATTCTCTACATCGAGGATAAGATACGAATACAGTTCTTAGCAGGAGAACATGAATTTCATAGAAAATTGTATCAATTGGGCCCAACGCTCAAATAAAGTCCAGATATGGAGATAACCTTATACTGAAATGACAAAGCCATATCCAACCGTTCACCATGAAATCAATTGGCTTCCATAGATCATGAAAATGGGCGGGAAAAGGGGAAAAGAAACAAGAAAGCGCAGGAAGGAGTATTGACATTGCAATCATGCTGTAAGCCATAAGTAAAAACCAAGTACAACACACAACGATGACGGCTATGGACAAAAACAAAATGAGAGACAATCCTTTTTCCTCCGTAGTAGCTGAATGAGACCGGTGAATAATAATAGGTGTAAAAGAAAAGACGTGAGCATAAAGTACACGAAATACAGGAGAGATGTCCTGGAGGAAAACAAATGCAATAGGCAGAAATAGAGAGAAGGCTAGCCCAGCTTAGCCTTGAGGGATTCAATCTCAGCAGTCAGATTCTGCACCTGGAGAGCCTGAGATGCGATGGTTTTGGTTTGCTCCGCAAGAAGGTCCTTAATGGCTCCGATCTCGCGCTGCACGTCATCGGCTGAGACGGCAGCGGACAGGCTGGGGGTGGTAGAGCCAGCAGGGGTGCTAGGAGCGGGAGAGCGGTCGCCATCATTGAGGGAGGCCTATACGGGAGATGTTAGTGGGTTCGGGGAAGCAGAAAAATAGAAGGGACTAGAAGCAGGGTAGTTGAGCCTACCGCAGGTGGGGTCGATTTGGCCTGTTCCTCCTTTTGATGCCATGGGCTGACCTTCACAGAAGGAGAAGCAGCCTCTGGTGTGCGTGCAGCTCGTTCCACTGGCTTAGGGACATCATCGAAGCTTGATTCCTCCACGGGCTCGGGCTCTTCCTCTTCGTCAGCGAATTTTGACACCATAGCGGCCATCGAGGCGCCCTGCTCCTTCATAGACGGTGCGGGCTTGGCGACGGGGGTTGGTTCGGAAACAGGCTCAGGGGCCTTCTTCACAGGAGAGGTGGGCTTTGGCTCTGGTTCGGCCTTAGGTTCGGCGCCTAGGGCAGCGGTGGGCTTGTCTTGCACACCGGTAACCTCCTTCAGGCCCTCGCCTTCGTAGAGGCTGCCCATGGAGATCTTGGGTGGGATGGCTTCTTTACCAGCAAGCCATTCGGCGGGGCCCATAGCCGGCTTCAGACCAGTTGCGGGAGGGTAAATATCGTCTTGGAATGTCTCAGATCGGCGAGGGACAATGAAAGATATAGGCTCAATGTAGGAATCATTGACGGTCTTGAAGGCACGAGTGACTTCGTTTTCATGCATGTTGACGCCACGCTTGGGCATAAATGCAATACCGCGCTGAGGGTCAGCAGACTTGTATTCGGAAAGATATTCGAACTTGTCATTCTCCAATTCGAAGTAGCGAATGTTGCCGTCACTAGAGGGAAAACATGAGCCACGCACACCAAACCCTGGGATTTACAACTTACCCCCTGCCAGCCAAGTACAGACACTGGGTGCCGTCGTCCCAGAATGGCATGCAAACACCAGAAATGGAGTCCAAAACCTTGAATCCATCAATGGGCAATGACGGCGAACGGATATCCCAGAGCGCAAGCTGTCGGTCGCTCATCTTAGAAAATCCAGTGGTGGCGATACGGTCGTGCTCTCCTAGCCATACGGCACGGCTGTTCTTTGCTCCCGAGTGTCCTGGTCCCTCATGCGCAGGGCGTTCTTGACGCACATCCCATAGCCGGAGCTTCTTGTCTCGAGAGGTAGTGACGAGGAGGGAGCCATTTGCGCTCCAGGATTGCGATTGCACGATATCGCCCAGGTTGAGCGTGAGCTTGGCGGCACCAGCTTCGATATCCCAGATCTTCACAGTGTAGTCACCGGAGGCCGTCGCAAGAATGTTTTCTGCCGCGGGGTTAAAGAGCACGTGTCCTACCTTTCTATATAACCCGTTAGCGGAGCAATTCCGAAGAGGGGGTATAAAAAAGTCGGGAGTCCAAAGATCTCACTTCGGGTGGCCGCTCAGCTTTCCAACTGGCAAAACGTCTTTGATTTCGTCGGAATCGACATCGGGGGTGACTGTGAAGCCTTCCGGTACTCGCCAGAGGCAAATCTAGACCCAGCACTTAGTTTTAGTCTTGGAAAGGCCATCGGGTCGCAGCTACGCTAGAGGGCCAATGTAATTCCATACCTTGCCATCATCGGATCCAGATGCAATCAGATCATCGTTGAAAGGGTTCCTATCGTCGTTGGTGCCTTCTTCCAGGATACTCGGCTCTCACAAATAGGTAACCAATGCTCACCAGTCGGTATCGAGAACAACAGCGGTGTGACCGCGGAACAGGGGGATTTTCTCGGGTAACTTGCCCCGCTCTTCAAGGGGAATGACAGCAAAGGCACCTCCACCACCAGCTTCCCAGTTCACGGAGAGGTAACGGGGATTGACCTAGTTGTCCGGTTAGGCGCTCTGCGGAAGGCGGAGGGTTAAGGGGCGGTGACGGAGGCACACCTTGACGAGGTTGGTATCCCAGGCATTTCGAGAGACACGAAGATTATCATAGCATTGCTCCTGTGGCACAGTGAGTCATCCTGGTTCGGTTTGGGGGGGGGGAGGGAAGAGGGTTTGTGAGGCACCTTTCGTGTTGATCGTCCGAAGACGTGGCCTACTACCTGTCAGATTGCGGGCACAAAGAGGGGGTAGAATATAGGGACAAGCTTACGGTACTTAGACGAACGCACGAAACGACCAGACATAATGCTGGAAATGAAACCGAAAGTAAAGACAGCCGACCCTGAAAGGAGTAGAGGTGAAAGAAGGGGGGAAAGGAGGTCAATTGGTAGTAGAGGGGGTGGAAGGCGAGGAGGAAAGGCTGATACCAGCTAATAATAACAATTTATTACATGAAGGCAGTCTGAGGGTGGCGGCTGACGAGAAGAGCACTGCCTAGTTTTACGCAGTTCACTTGCGCTCAGCGAGCAATTGTTCAATTAGAGGAGATTAGAGGCATCTCCAGTAGACCTGCTGCGTTCTCGTCATAATTGAATCTCCAATGGCCCCAATTCAGCATCCTGCCATCAAAATCGTTGTCGCAAAAACGAGATTCTGCATCTGAAACGGCGTGACAGCGATACAACTAGTCCCGGACAGGGAAGGCGTCTCCCCGCCGGAATATTGCTGAGTCAGCGACATTTGTTTACCGCCTGCCGTCACTCCAGAAACGGGCGATCGCCAGCAACAAACTAAACTCACTCTCTCCATCTTCATCATAATAAGTCCAGCCACCACGCTCAACCCACCCCCCCTCCAGCTGTCGCACCTGCACGCCCAGTTCCCGACGGCCGAATTGACTTGCAATGCAGCTTTGTTGCTGACATGCTGCAGCGGCTTCATCACTCACACTGACCGATTGTTTGTCCCTCAAACGCTCTGTTTCCCCCTGTGTGCTTCATCCAAACATAGTGGGCTTCGCGTACGTGGTTGATTCCACGACATCGCAAGGTTGTTGGGGCGGCAGCTCTTGACCCTATCTCTTGTTGTGGGTATCATGGACATCATGGACAACCACAGCCCGGTAATTGCTTCGAAATCGCCCCCCAGGAGACATTCCACCCTAATGCGACGTAGCAGGCGCAATCCAAAACAATATCTGGAACCCGTGTCCGTGGCCTCAGCGAAATGAACCCAGCTGGAACAAACTCCCGGTCGAGGCTTGCGCCGCCAGGTTCAATCGCAAATAAACCACCGCCGCCGCCAGTATTCCGTACGTGGAGACGAACAGGGGAAGGGACGAGAAACGGATTTGAGCTGACGAAAATAGAACCCACCCGTAGCAAAAGCACCAGAGAGACCAGCACCAGAGAGACCACCGGGACGATCAGGTCTGGCGCTGGACCGCCTTCCGCAGGCCGTTCGATGAATAGTACAACACGAACCCATGGCCGAGCGAATTCCTACGCCTCCTCCACCCTAACCCGATCTGCTTCCTCTGCCTCGCGAGCACCGAAGGGGTCCTTTTCCTCAACGATTGGATCCAGTGCACGACCAAACTCCTCCTTAGGCAGTGTCCGGAGACCGAACGGCTATGCGACCCCCCGCCCTGCGACCTCTTTAGATACCCATGAGGAGGAATCGGCGCATAAAGTTCTGGGAAAACGCAAGGGTATGCCCGCATCTCACTTTCTTCCCTCCCCACCCAGGTCCCCTCTATGCCCTTATTCCCTATCTGGATCACCCAATCCCTCTTCAAACGACTGGTCCCTCGGCCAGCTTGCTTTGTCTGGATCCCGCGAAGCTTCACGGGAACCTGACGATGGCAAAGTGTCGTTGCACCATTCCATGAAGATTCAACCACCGGCCCCCTCATCCACCAGAGTTAGGGACCCAAACGAATCCCCTACACAGGACAGAAAGCTTTGGCCCTCAAAAATCCCTACTGTTCGAACCCCAATCAAACCCATTTCCCAAAACCCAGAGCCTCAACCAAGGCTTTCCCCCAAAAGAAAACCCGCCCCAATTCCCCGGTATCTGAGAAAAGAATCCACAATCAAGATGTTTAACTATTCTACAGGGGGCGAGTGGGACCAGGAGACACGAGAACAGAACATGGAAAACTTTTTCAACATATTCATGTCACGAATGAGTCAGGCTGGCCAAGAGAGCTCAGGGCTTAAAGAGGCCGTTGATGTGTATAAACTACGAGGTAAGGCCTGTACGCCCTGAGTTATCAGAAGTGCTCTGACATATCTTGAACACAGTCGGTGAGTTGGAGGATGCGAAAAAAGAGCTCACAGAAAGAAATCTGTCGCTCCGAGTTGAGCTTGAGTCGATCAAGTCCCGTGTCGGAGCGGTCGAGGAGTCTTTCAAGCACGCCCAAAGGGACCACGAAATCGAGGTGGATGATCTCATTTCTCGACAGCGCGCGGAAATCGAAACAGTGAGACAGGACGGCCAGCGAAGCTTGGATGCCCTCAACGCAAGGCATGAGAACGAAGTTCGTGAGTTAAAGAGGCGATTTGAACACGAGGTAGAAGACGAGAAATCCGCACGACTCCGGGAGATCAATCAGATTCATTCACAGACCGCCCTCGACGCCCAGTTATCGCAAATCGAATTGGACAAGAAATCGAAGGAGCTGGCCACACTTCAGGATGAAATGAATTCTCTGCGGGCCGAGCTTGACCGGGAGAGAAGGAACAACCTGAACCTCCGTCAAAACCTCGACACTGCCAGCTCCAACAGCGTAACATTAGAATCATCGGTCTCCGCACTCAAGGCAAGAATTGAGTTCTTAGAGTCGGGTAGAGAGGAACAGTCCCAAGCTTTTGAACGCCTGAACCAGCAGATGATGGATGCCGCTGCTGAGACCAACGCGGCTTTGGAGAAATTGAGAAAAGAAGAGACGCTCAGGAGGAAGCTGCACAACCAAGTGCAGGAGCTAAAAGGCAATATTCGGGTATTTTGCCGTGTCCGTCCAGCCTTGAGTCCCGAGAAGATCACCGATGTGGCCCAAATTCAGTACCCAGACGAGGCAGAGGATTCCAAGGAGATCAGCTTCCTAGGTCCGGAAGAAAGGAGCAGCATGGGAACCGTGACGAGAAAGAACAGCAACTTCTCGTTTGACCACGTCTTTGGGCCCTCCGCGCAGAACAGTGATGTTTTTGACGAAATCAGCCAACTCGTCCAGAGTGCGCTAGATGGGTACAACGTTTGCATTTTCTGTTACGGCCAGACTGGTAGCGGCAAGACGCACACGATGTCCTCGATGGACGGCATGATTCCTCGAGCCGTTCACCAGATCTACGAAACTGCGACAAGTCTGGAGGAAAAGGGCTGGAGATACACGATGGAAGGCAACTTTGTGGAGGTGTACAATGAGAACTTGAACGACTTGCTAGGCAAAGCAGAGGAACTCGACAAGAAGAAGCTCGAGATCCGGCATGACATGCAGCGTGGTAAAACGATTATCACGGATGTCACAACCGTCAGGTTAGACTCGCCGGAGATGGTCGAGTCGATCCTGAAGAGAGCTGCAGCCAATCGCTCGGTTGCGGCAACCAAGGCCAACGAGAGATCGTCCCGGTCACACTCAGTCTTCATTCTCAAGCTTATCGGCGAGAACCACATCACCGGCGAACGCAGCGAAGGAACCCTCAATCTGGTGGATTTGGCCGGAAGTGAACGACTAGGCCACAGCGGCGCAACCGGGGATAGACTGAGAGAGACGCAGAACATCAACCGCAGTTTGAGCTGCCTGGGCGATGTGATTGCAGCTCTGGGTCAGGGTAAGGAGGGAGGACATATTCCCTACCGCAACAGCAAGGTACGTTTCATTGTATAAATCTGTAGGGAGTGACCTGCTAATATGCATCACCCAGCTTACCTATCTTCTTCAATTTTCGCTGGGAGGAAATTCGAAGACTCTCATGTTTGTGATGGTCAGCCCACTCCAGGCACACTTGTCGGAGACGTTGACCAGTCTCAAATTCGCGACCAAGGTGCACAACACGCACATTGGAACCGCCAAACGACAGATGCGCGTTCGCGATGTCTAAATAATGATGTTAATAGCTGCGCAGGGCCTTTGATGAAACCAGGCCTTTTGGATGTTGGAGTCGGGAGTTTCTTTGAGCCCTTTCTTTGGAGATATTACCACAATTGCTTGCTGCTTGTTTATAAGGAAGGACAAGGATACCGTGTCTGAGACTTGGGATTTACTTAGCTTAGCTTAATGTTCGTAAATTTTAGCCAATAAATATTTCATTTGTTCCGTACACGATGACCAGGTCACATATACATAGATATATATATCGTCAACTCCCCAAAAACTCCCGAATATCATCAAAAAACCTTTCCCCTCTCTCAATCCAAGGGAAATGCCCACACCTCTCATAAACAAGTAACCTCGAGTCCCTAATCCCTTGACACGTTTCCCTCCCAATCCCCACCCCACAGATCAAATCCTCCTCCCCAAACACAACCAGCGTCTTCGCCTCCACCTCCTTCAATCCCCTCACCATCCTCCCAGGCTCCCTCCCTTCCTGCTCCTCATCACACCCATAAACAGCCCGATAGCACCACCCGGACATCCTGCCTTTCCCCCTCCCCTTATCCCTTTGATCGCCACCTCCTTCCAACGCATCCAAGAAATCTCCCAGATACCGCCCCGGATCATAAAAATAAACCGGCCACATCTCATCCACCGACTGCGTGAACTCCTCATCAGTCTGCACGTCCCGTCTAGGTTGCCCTTCGTGGCCTTGATCCTGGCCCCGGTGTCGTTGGCGATGTTGCGCACCCGCAATCGCATCCCGATACCGCGGATCCCGGGCTACAGCCTCGCTATCCCAATGCAGCCGTCTATCCTTGTACCCCAGGAGCTGGTGGTCCACGAGGATAAGCTTGGATACCCGTGCCGGGTACTGTTGTGCGTAGGCGAGGGCTATCGCGCCGCCGTTGGAGTGGCCGAGTAGCACGGGGAGGGAGGATAGCCCGAGGTGGTTGCGGAGGTCGTCGAGGTCTGTGGGGAGGTGGGTTGTGCTGGACATTTGTTTTTCGGGTGCGAGGGGTACTGTAGAGGGTGGCGAGGGTGGTGAGGGGGAGGGACGGGTGGTGTTTGCGGTGCCGCGGGGGTGGAAGAAGAGGAGGGTGTAGGTTTTTGTTTTTGATATGGTTTGTTTTAGACCTGGTGGTGGTGGTGGTTGGGGGGTTGGTGGGGAGCGGAGTGGGGAGAGGCCGCATTGAAGGTATTCGGAGCCGATGCCCCAGGCTGGACAGTGGATTATGAGGAGGTTTGTTGGTGAGGGCGGCTGGTTGGAGGGTGGGTGGATGAGGTATTCGAAGGTGAAGTTTTTGGAGGGGACGGTGAAGAGGTGGGGGCCTGGGGAGAGCGGGTTGGATTCGGGGTGTGATTGTGATTGGGACATGAGGGATTGAAGGTATGGTGTGTATGTATGTTGGGATGGGGGATGGATGATGAGTGTGTTGTTGTTGTCTTCGTTTATTTGTATACCTAGTAGTAAGTCAAGTTCGGAGTGGTGGTGACGTCATATTTGATATTGCTGTATCAAGTACCTTAGGTAGGGACTGTGAGGACACTGGTATTGGGAACAATTCTGTACATATTCGCTCTCTATTGTTTGACCTAAGTAACTGTTCTAGATACATAAGTCTCCGAACGGGATATGGCAACAGTGACTTTTCCTTTGAGTGGAACAGAATCTAGTCAGCCAACAGCACAAATACTGGTGAAATGGTCATAGCTCATTATAATCTGCTTTTGAAAGTGGAAGACGGCAGAAATATCATTCGGACTTCTCAGGCGATGAAATTGACTCTCCTCTATCCCCAGAGCTGACCCGTGTCCTTGACAAAGCCTCGCCCGTTGCGTTCAGCGCATCCAAGAAGTTACCCAACAGTCTGTCCAGTTCCGCAGTCACGGCGAGATCGCTAGTGTCATCCATTAGCACCTCGAGCCGAGGAGGAACAAGGTCGGGAAATTGGATCGGCTCCACTTCTTCAACAGTGATGGTAGTCACGGGTGGATCGCGTCTAGCTGTCGGTAAAGGTTCAGACATTGGAGAGTTATTCGCGGTGACGAAAGGGGGGTTCGGTTCCACCTCTTTCGAGGGAATAGCCGTGGGAAAAGGCTCCGACTGCGAAGTATTGTTATTGATCTCGGTATTGTTCTGCCATGCTGGGATGCTCTCTTCTTCATCTGGCCCTGGGCCTTCCAGGATCGAGGACTGCTCGTATTCCTTGTCCTCAGCCGAGTCGAGTAGCTTGGGGTATTCGTGTTCTGCAAATTTTTGCTGCTGTGGAGGCACACCATCTGGGGGCGTTGATGGACGGTCAAATCGAAACGGGTCATAATCGGTGTCGGAGTTGGCAGAAACGCTTGACTGAACAGACGCCGACGTGGATGGCCGGGAATCACCCGGTTCCCCTATATCCGCGGACTGAGTCGTCACCAAGGGCTGAAGTCCCATAATGATAGGCGCCTTGAGTGTATCCTGACGACTGGCTGCATAGCTTTCCTCGTTTTCTTCATCGTCGTCGCGGGTTTCCGTCATTACCGGGAAGGTCCATTCCATCGTCGCACGCCGGCCGGCCAGATCTATATCGGTTGGTCCTGGTTCCGGAACACTCTCCGTCTCAGATTCAGATTCACTCCCGGTCTGCATCCCCGCCTCAGCCTCTGAGTCCTCTGCAGCTGGTTGAATGAAAACCGGAAACTTCCAATCCATTGTAGGCGGCCGAGGACCGGTTTGCGGCTGATAAGTAAGATCTTGAGAGTCACCGCTATCGCTGATTCCACTACTCGTAGATCCGGAGCGTTCCGTCGAACTTCGGGTTTGGCGACCGCTCGATCGATTCGCTCGAATTGTGTCTGCGTCTGCAAGCTGAAACGGCTGGCTTGACGAGGCCCCGGCGGCGTAATGGGAGGAATCGAACGAACCAATATCGATATCAATGAATGTTGAAGTAACAGATGACCTGTCGGTATCAGTACGCAGGGGGAGATCAGACACCGGAGTCTTGGGCTCAATCGGCACAAAATCGTTCTTCGTCTCATATTTATAACTCGGCATCTCCTCGTTAAAGAGACCCTCCATGGCCGCGGCGCCACGGCGGACGCGCTCATCAAAATTCGCTCTGTCTTCTTCGGTCATCTCAGTATCTCCAAGATCTTCAAACGAGTCTGACTTCAAGTAGTTTCCTTTCGGGTCAATGGCACCGTCATCTTCCATTTCGGCCAAGGATGCAGCCACCTGGTCAAGGTCGATGACTGAAAACCTTCGTTCAAAGTCGTCAGTAGTGCTGAAATTCCAGTCTTCTTCAATGTCTGAATCAGCCCCTGGCATCTCCGCTGCTGCTGCACCGCCGGGGTGGAACAATGAGATTCGTTGGCCTCCTCGTTGCGACCACTGATAGTAGATCCGTACTAGCTCGCTCAGGGAGGAAGTCGGGTAGGCCTCTTCAGAGTCGGCGATGTATGGGTGAAGCATGATGTCTGCCATGGTAGGTCGAGTGGCCGGATCGGATTCCATCGCGAACGCCGTAAGGGTTCTCAGACCTTCGCTATATTTTTCGACATTTGTGAGTTTAGGTGTGTTCCGGTTGAGCTGTCTGCCAATTTGCATGCGTTCCCGCAGGTTCGAATTAGGAGGGTTGCCTGTTGCGAACTCGAAAAGGGTACATCCATATGCCCACACGTCAATCTAAGTTGATTAGTGATTTGACATCTCTCTGCGTAAAGGCTAGTGTACTCACCTCACTTCCGTAATGGTGTGCGTGGCCAGTAGTGGAAAACATCTCCGGTGGCATCCAGTGGGGAGTACCGATCCAGGTCGATCGTTTATCCATATGTGATTGAAGAACGCCTGCCACACCAAAGTCACAGATCTGCAATCTTCCTTCTTCGTGGATAAGTACGTTGCCCGCTAGTATAATGTTTAGCAGCTTTCATCGTAGTGATATGGGTGCAGAATACTGTACCTTTAATGTCTCGATGGATGATTCCTGCGTCGTGAATGGCACGTAGCCCAGCAGCGAGTTCGCGGGCGACTGGAATGATGAACTTTTCGTCCAGCCGATCACCAGTAGCCCGCATCTAGATTGGAGTAAATTAGATATAAGCGGCAGTAAAAGATAAGATGCATGGAATGACCTACCAGAGTCCTAACACTACCTCCTGGACAATACTCACAAACCAGCCACAGCTGCGAATGAATCGAGATAGCCTCGATCAGCTCATTGATATTCTTGGCTCCTGAATCCTTGACTTGCTTCATAACCTTAGTCTCATGGATAAAGTCCTTGATTGATTCGTCTCTGAAGTCTCGGATAGAGTTGTAATCCAGCGAGTCAATATCCATAACCTTGATGGCCACGACTTCGCGAGAAGGGAGTTGGTGGCCCTTGTATACCCGCCCGTAAGAACCTTTTCCAATCAGCTCCTCAAATTCGTAGGGTGGTGTTTCTGTTTTCGCTCTGCGACACATCTCTTTAACCGCAAGCCCTTGTTCCCTCGCCAGTCGGATGGCCTCTGCTTTGTGCTTCGTGATGGCGGCCATTGCGGACGTCGGGTCCAGGAAACGGGATGCTCGAGGGACCTCCATGATGGGCTGTGGATAATCCGCGAAATCTATCCTACACTGACACTCGCGGCAGCAGAGCTGCAATGGCTCCGATTGAGTTGAAGCCGAGACTTTGGCAATGCTTTTCGTTAGCTCCTGGGACAGTCTTTGGGGATTGGATACTTCAGAAAAGGGGACCGATGTCTTGGGTTCAAACACAAGGATATGAGGACTGACAAGGTAATCCGGTGAAGTGTTAGTCCCTAGGGGAAGAGGCCAGGATTTAGGACCCACTCTCGGGGCCTCGCGGTCGGGGGCTTCGAAGGGCGTGCTGTTGTCAATGTTTTGATGGTAAGGGCCGCCGATAGTGGGGGACTTGTGTTGCTTTGAGCGCTTTAGCGAGAATAAGGCAGGGAGAGTTTTCAATCGTGACACCTGCCGTCTCCAAAGTGGAACGGTGTTGATGATGAAGAGAGGCCTGGATTCCGGCTCTATCAAGGGGCTTTTCGGCCTGGGGAATATTTTCTGTGCGAGCTTTGAAAGGGAGTTTGGTGAGTGCTGGTGATCGGACTTTTGGTTCCCTTCTTCCTCTCTTCGACCGACTTCCGACGAGCCGCCGCCACTCGCTTTCCTGACCTTTAAAGGCGCAGGCCAAAGATCGTGATTATCGTGAAGATATGGGTCGTCCGATATTCGACTAGAAGATAGGAGATTAGGGAAATATCCCGAGATATGCTCAGGTAGCGCTAAGCGTCTTGCTGGCCCGAAGTTCGGTGCGACGCGATGGCCGTTTTGAAGTTGACGAAGAGAATCTTCGTTGTCCTCGTTCTCTTCTCGACTTCTATGGGAAGCTCCGCTATCTCGTCTAAGCATGATTAGTCCTGATCGATAATGCTTGTCCTCTCGGACACATACATAGCTTGGTAATTGTTTTCTAGTGACGTTGCGCTGCAACGCTCTACACAAAGTCAGGTCAGCCATATGCTATCTTGACACAGCAGAGGCAAGGTACTTACCGTATCTAGGATTTGAAGCTCTTTGGCTGCTTCCGGAGAGAAGTGTCCTAAAATACTCGTCCTCAGTGGCGTCTGGTGCAAACCCGTCACTCAAGACCCGCGAGATATCTGCTCTACAAACTCCCAAGTCAGCATCTGGAAGCCAAAGTTAAGTGATGATCAAATTGCGAACCCAAATGAGCGTTTACGACCCCCAGTGGAGGCGATTGGACTCATCTCGATGACAAAATGTTGGGTATACAGAGAGCAGCACCCGGCGTTTGAAGACGATGAAGACGAAGGGAAGAAACAAGAGACGTAGGGAGGGGACGCCCTGGCCCATGATCCGGGCATAGGAAGGACCGAGACGAGGGTTCAGTCATACCTTTAATTTCCTGCAAAGCAGTAACATCGATCTGAGGCGGATCATTCACTGCGAGTTCGAGTTGCGAATCGCTTCGAGAGCGAGGTGAGGGAGGTGAGCCCAATCAGATCGCCTTCCTGGGGAGATTCCAGTCAATTATGCGGCTGAAGAGCTTCGTACGCAATTATATGTCGCATTGACACTTTCCACGATGCAGAACCCCTTTGTGTCAGGCTATAATATACGCCTCAACCTCGCGCTGGATCTCAGCTTCCTTGGGATCTTGATGATTCTGGCTTTCATAAGGCGTGAACGGGTAAGGTAAGCTAAGTGTTTCAGAGAACGCTAAGAAACGGCGCTAAATTAGCGTTGGTGGGCGACCGCCAATTAAATGGAGGATTGTGGAACCATTCCAAGGTTCCTGTGAATATCAGTTTAAAAAGAGACCACTGCAGCACATGGAAGACTTTACTACGTGGAATTGGATAGAGATCTGGAGAGAGAGGGCTGATAAAGGACAAATCAAACATTCCATGCATAATCTCCAAAAATAAGTCTTTGAACCTCCCTACACTCTACTTGAAGATCAATGCCAAAGGCTAAACAATGTATCTTCAAGATATTAACAGATTATGAAAATATTCCTGGGGAATGACACATCCATTTAGAAAGTCTCTCGCTTTAAACATCAAACGTATCTATTCGTATTATAAAGGTATCTTAGAAGCCATGCTATATAAATCTAGCTATTAGACCGAAATGCCCGATACATTTCAAAGTGAAAGTGCTCGAAAAAGTTTAGAGGCTAAACTCGCTTCGAATCGCATCGCCAAATCGCTTAATGGCCTCGGCAATATTTTCGGCACTGGCAGCGGCAAACGTAGCGCGGAAGAACATCTTGCCTTCACTTATGCCGTCTGCCTTGAACCAGCTGCCGCGAGAGATGAGGACTCCATTATTTATAGCGGCGTGGAAAAGATCATCCTCGATGGCCTCGCGAGTCTTTCCGGATGAAAGACCAGGGTGCTTCTGCCAGTCGATTTCAATCCAGTGCTGTTGGTTGCATTAGTCACGTCAATAAAGAGAGAAGAAAAGATGGTAGCGAAAACGTACAAACATGCCCGCCGAAGGAGCAACCCAGCTGGCAATATTGCCAGGGAGATAATTCTCGCATGCCTGGACCAGGGTGTTCCTACGGTCTGTGTACTGCAAGCGCAGATTGATCAGCCAGTCCAAGTATCCAGCGTGGCCCCAGTGTTCATCCAGGAGTTTGAAGAAAACCAACTGAGCGATACCGCTAGGGTTTTGGGAGGAGGTCTCGCAATTACGGGTAAAGCGTTCGACAACTTGTTCGGCGCCGATCACCCAGCCCACTCGAGCACCAGGGGACAGGACCTTGGAGAATGATTCGAACCGAAGAACACGGCCGTCGACGTCCAGGCTCAGGTATGAGGGAACGAGCGACTTGATGAACTCTTCGTGAGAGGTCGGGGGTGGAACTGGCTCGCCACCAGCGCCAGTATATGGCTGCATCTGCAAGAAGTAGTAGGGCTCATCTTCGATAATATAGACATCGTGCTTCTGTGCGACCTTGTAGATGGCTTGACGTCTTTCCAAAGATTGGGTAGCGCCAGTAGGGTTCTGTCCGGTAGGGATGGTGTAGAGAACAAACGGCTTGCGTGCGCCGCGAGCAGCCTCATCCCAGTTGCTCAAAACATCATCCAGCGACTCTGCAAGCAGACCTTGCCCATCCATCTTAACGGGAGCCACCTTGATACCCTGGGGAAGAGCAGTTTCCTGGGCACTAGAGAACGTATATTCTTCCATCAGGATGTAGTCGCCTCTCTCGCAGAGCAGTCTGAGCGCTGTATCCCAAGCGTACGTGCTGCCAGGGTTCAAGCAACATTGCCAGTCAGAATATGGAGGGTTATGAATAAGCTGATCCGCCATTAGCTACTGCTAAGCAATCATGTCTGCGAATCATACCTCGGTGTGCTCAGTAACGAATCTGAGAAGCTGGGCGGATCCAGTAGCCTGTCCATAATTGAGAGACACCTCCAGATCTAGGAAGAATTGGCTGTTAGCTTTCTGAGCCGTTACCCCGAGTCGATAACGAACTTACCATACAAGCTTTTCCCTTCACGGATATCGCTTTTTCTTGCGGTCAGGACCGCTCCAGATTCGCGGGTGGCTTCAGGAGTAAACGCTGGCGCATTCGGGACTTTGACTGACAATTCCTCGAAAGGGAAATATTCCGGGGAGGGCAGTCCACCACCCAGAGAAATGAGGCCTTCATTCCAGTTTATTAATTAGCGCTTGGCCTATGCCACAGACTTCCTCGTGAAAAAGCCCTTCTTGGGCGGAAATTTTTTATATACCTGGGTTCTTCAGGTACTTCGCAGCGCCCTTCAGAGTCGAAACCTTTCGAGACTTCGCTTCCAGCGACAGAATATCTATAGATAACGCCGCCGTTAGTTGCGAATCGATTGGGAAGACAGGTGCAAACACAACTGATCTCTGTTGCACATCGACAGGGAAAGACTTACGATCCCACCGCTTGGCCTTGGGTTTGGTGTAACAAGCCTACATACCACCCCCCGGCACCAAATTAGACTTTCCCTTTGTTAACCCTCCGACGCATGTCCGAACTTACGGAACTCTTAAACTTATCACTGCTAGTCGCAGGAGCCACACCGGTGGGCATCTTTTCGCTCTGAGCCCTCAAGGCAGGAATGGCATCGACCGTCAATGGCTGGGTAGAGACGCCATTGCTCTTCGAATCGACATCCAAGGCGACAGGAGGGGTCATTTTGCTGTCCGATCAGACTGCCCGCGTGGGTGGGGTAGGGTGTAAACGAAGAAGTGTCGAATGTGTGGTAAAGGAGCAACAAGCTATATAGCAGAGACGCAGCGCGGACAATGGGGAGCAATGCTGAGGTGGATGGGAGGGGAGTCGGGGTCCCTTT
The DNA here is from genome assembly GCA_027569225.1 of Aspergillus panamensis. NCBI lineage: Eukaryota > Fungi > Ascomycota > Eurotiomycetes > Eurotiales > Aspergillaceae > Aspergillus > Aspergillus panamensis. The sequence continues at coordinate 126,183 of JAPDER010000024.1, forward strand.
TTTTTTCCTTTTAGTAGTTGAAGTGGATCGGTTCCGCCGGCAGGCAGGTGATGGTTGACCGCCGTTGGCCGGAGACAAGTTTCAATTCCATTTTATTAGGCAGGATAGCGTGATCGGATGCTGCTTTGAGGAGACTTGACTGGGTTAGGTTTTCGTTATCTAATTGAAGATGGCGACAATCGATCTGGTTCGTTGGTGCGCCGCAGGGGAGGATAATGCAACAGTAGTCATTCACAGGGCGTGGAGAAGTGGTCGAATGACTGGCAATTCCGCTCTAACACGATGACGATGATTGCTCTCCAAAAGCATCCTCTTTACTCCACATTCAATTGCAGATTTCGGACTTTCAACGAGACACTGGGTGTATTAACCTTGTATCGATACACTGGATATAGTATCGATCCCAGAATCAGAGCTGGAGACCTTAAAAGTAGAAGTCTGGAAGATACTAAAAAAAAAACAACAGCTCCCAGTCTAGTGGGAACGATGGAGCCAAGCTCCTTTACAAGGGTTGTGTGGCCAGCTAACCTCAGTGAACCCCGATTTCTGATACATCTTGACCTTGTCGCCCAAGTACCTCCTGCTCCAACTACTACGGAAAGTTGAAGCTGCCACCATGGTCACACCGCAATTGTGATAATCCGTACAAAGCACGTTGGTTTACTCCTTTTACTAGCTTATTTATAAGAATTCACCCCGTAAAATCTAAATATAGTATATCAAAGAGGATATTTTTTTTTAATTCGATTTATCTCTCAACCTTAGTGAGATTCTTGAGACTTGATCGTGATGATCAGCCGTTTTCTTGATACAGAATAAATTATAAGCGCGGAGTCGGAGCCTACCCCGCTGCGCATAGATAAGGCTACTGCCGGCATCGGAGCTGCTTATCAACGGCCAACTGAGTATATCCATCATGACTGAACTACGGTGCGTCACCTTCACTTGCACAACAACATAATAAAAGTAAATAAAGGATAAAAACAGTTTAATAATAAAAATAGCTATTTCTTCTCTACGTACTTGCCGTCCGTCCCATCCAATTGCGCCTCCAATACAGCTCCTGTCCCATCCAGCACACTCTGAATAGCCTCTGGAAGAAGCTTGCTCAGCTCCGCAACAGTGGATGCACGACCTGCCCAGAGATGTCCTCCAGAGGCTGCCTTTGCGATACCTGGGTAATCAGGGGTGGGTGCAAATGAAATGTTGAGGTCTTCGTTGGTCGCACGGGAGCCATCGCCATTCGGGTGCACCAGAAGCATACTCCTGCGAGGTGCATTCCAACCTTTGTTGTTTAGCACAATCGTAAGAACCGGGATATTGTATCTCCTCGCGATCCAATAGACAGACCCAGGGACGGAAAACAGATATGTTCCGTCTCCCACGACTTGGCAGACGAATTTGCCCTTGTTCTGGCCGCCGTGCTCTGCATCGCTTGCGAGCTTGATTCCTAATGCGCCACCGCCTGACCAACCGAGGCCGCCACCGCCGCAGTTGATCCAGGAGTTGGGAAGCGTAGCGGCGATTTGGTCAGAGACGATTGGAGTAAGGGTTACAGATTCGATGGCCCAGATTGTATCCAGGGGGCAGTTCTTCCGGACCTGTCCCATGAGGTACGAGGCGTTCAGGGAGGCGCCATCGCCGCCTGTTGGCGTGCGGGCAAGCTCAGCGATAGCCGATCGAGCCTTTTGGAATTCTTCCTCGCGTCGTTTTCCGCGGGTCAGGTTTTCTTCGGACTGAACCACTTGCTTCAGGCTGTCGTTGGATGCAACGTATTCATTAATCTGTTTGAAGGCAGTTGCGGATTCTGCTCGGTAGGTCGCCATGGAAGGAATGTAAAAGACAGGCATCTGCTGCTTAAGGGGGTCGACATCCACATGGACGATCTTAGCCGACTCGGACGGCTTGCACTGTGTTGGAATCCAGGGTACATCGCAATCAGCAACGAGGATAAAATCTGCCGTCTTAATGGCATCGTGTAGTCCGTAACGCAGCCCCAGTGACCCTGGGTTATCCCCAGGAAAGCACATATCGCTGCCACCTGTATCCAACACACGAACTCCCTTGAATGTGTCGGCCAACTTGACTAATTCCTGCACGCCTCTGGCGTCCCGTCCCGAGTAGCCCACAATCACCAAGGGTTCCTTCGCCGCAGCAAGCTCGGTAGCAATGAGTTCAACTCCCTCCGCAGGCAGCGCGGAAGGTCTTACTCCACGCCAGACTGCCGGGTTAATATTGTATGGTTCAATATCCTCCTCCATTACCTCACGGGCACCGACAAGGTAAACCGGGCCCTTGGGGTCGCTCGTGGCGAATTGTAAAGCCCGATGGACCATCTGCTTGATATTCTTCCCGGACCGAATCTCACCAGCATAGCGACAGTACTGGGAAACAATTTGCTTCTGATCAGGAACATCTTGGATCCAGTGGATATATTCGGTTCGAGATCCGCGCATCTCACCCTCAATAGTGAAGGGCGATAGACCGGCAAAAATCAAAACTGGTGCACGACCACAGGAGGCGTTATGGATGGCGGCGGCAAGGCCTTGTGTGCCGACATCGACGTGGACGATCACGCATTGGGGCTTGCCAGTCAAACGAGCGTATCCATCGGCCATAGAAAGGGCAACCATCTGCCGAGCCGGAGTAAAGAGCCGGGTTAGTATGGAGATTCTAGGAGTCATACTATAAGGAAGGGGAGAATAGCGTAGCCGGTCATAGCCGTGAGATACAAACTTACCTCATTTGGACAGGTTATGATCTTTGGGAACTCATTCGGTTTCTCCCTCTGGCCCTTCACCATCGCCTCAAGGATGGAGGGGTGGTCGGAGCCCAGGTTGACGAAACAATTGGTGACCCCGGCCTATATAGCATCAGTACTGTTTTGAAGAAATACGACGTGGGAAAAAATGGGGTACATACCTCCCATAGTGCCTCGAAGAAGGCAAACGACGCCGTATAGACCCTAGATGTGCTGTGAGCTTCCGCTATAAACTCCAATCAAAGGCGACACGAGGATATACGTACATTGTTGTTCAACCTGCTCGCAGCTTGTAGGCCGTTCAAAGAGAGCGAAGAGTTACCTGAAACCTTAACGTTCAGGTACAGTCAAGAAATGGGAGAATAAAGAAGTACAAGAAGTACAAGAAGTAGGAATGGGTTAAACGGGAGAAAGGAAATCTGCTCAGCGACAGTCAGAGGAGGAGGGCGCAGAGTAATAAAATAGGATCCGATACTCGGCCTCAAGTCCGAGATTGAGAAGCTCCTGCACTACACCACAGCGGAACTTCGCCTATGGTCTTTGATACCTGGTACTTACTAGGTATCTAGGTAGCCCGCAAGAGCTCCGAGGTCCGATGCGGGGTTTACCTCCTCAGTCGGGAATCCCCAGTGTTCTGCAGTGGGGGACCCACAATTTCCGCATCTGGAGGGGAGAGAAGCGATCCATGATCATGGATGTAAGACAATTTGTTCAGAAAATATATTATTAATTCACCAAGCCAGTACCGTGACATTCCAAGATTTCCCAAAGCTATTGTTTTGCGTAAATCCAAGCCAGGCCGGCTTTTGAAGTCTACGCATTCTAAGGTGTCTTGGTACGTATTCATGACCACCTGTGAGGCAGTGGATGTGCTGATTCGAGTAATCGAGAGCAGGTGCCGTAAAGGGCTACCCAACATTGCCCACACCCTGTAAAGTCAGATAAACATCTGTTCCCCAGCCCCAGAGACTCTGGACAGCAATGCTACCCCCAAAATATTCGGCATATGCTCTGCTCAGAGGAAGACCATACCCGAGCCCTGCAATACTGCTGAACTGCCCGCTACTGTTGGAAATCGTGTTCAATGCGTCCATCCCGTCTTGCTCAGAGCCCATGTCGAGATCAGAGAAAGTAGTGAAGCTATAAGACCAAATATTTGGAAGAGTTTCAGGTGAGATCCCGCCGCCTCGGTCTCGAATTCTTATTGTAATGCTTTGGGACGAAGGTGTCGAAAATTTGATCGACTCATTAGCATCCGCAGTGCCGACCACAGTGTCCACCTCAAAGTCAAAATCGGTATCAGACTGCACAAGTTTGGGTTCCATCGGCCTCAAAGGTGAATCATACGAATGCCTACTGGGGACGTCTGGAGCTGCGGCAATTGTTACTTCGATGGGCTCGCGCTCGCTGCCACTTTCGACGACCGCTCGGAACGCGTTCTTCAGCAACTCCGTAAGGATATATTCCACGTGGACTGGGACATGCGCGAAGGAAGCGTCCGGCTGTCCATCAATCTTGAGTCGAGGCCGCACTCCGTATTTCAGCTCACATATTTCTCCCACAAACTCTTCGCACAGTTTAACAATGCGCGCTGGCTGCAGGGCAGTGTCAATCACACCAATATAATTGGATGATGCCGTGTGCTTTTGTGGTTCTTGTGTGTCTGCTCTTTCCTCAGATACGGGCTGCGAGGCGAAGTGGAGAGCCAAGTGTTGCTCCGCTATTAGCCGCGTACCTATTCTCGCTCGCAAATGTGTGTCTAAAAACCGGGTCACGTCAACGGGATCGATGTATCTTCGACACTCGAGGAAGCCACGAGCGAGGATTGGAATTGTATCCGAATGGGTATGGACGAGGTCGGCCAATACCGCCGCAAAGCGGTTCTCTTCCTCTAATGTTGTGACTTGTTGTTTTTGGTAAGGCAGTAAAGTGGAAAGAGAATGGATGTAGTTGTTGTATATTCGCGAAACATAGGGATTTGCAACGACGATGAATGGGAGATTTCGAAGAGCTTCAATACGAGATGCTAAACGAGCAGGGAGGAGGGAGAGGGTGAAGTTGGCAGAAGCGAGAAGCGCATCCTTCGATAGGGGTGGCCGACCATGCCTGGCAACGATTAGTTGCGACTAGTTAGCTATCACACTCGGTACAAGAGTTATATTCAATTACACTCACTTCAGTAGATCAGCAAGTGTCAAAGGTCGACGGCGACTAGCTGCAAGGCGAGCAACTTCATCATTGATACCAGTAGAAAGCGACTGATGAGCTCGAGTGTTACGGAGAGGGGCCGAGGTGGAGGATCGACACCGACGAAGATGTGGGAGCAAAAAATTATTTTTAGGGATGCCGCAACCTACAGACAACGTCTGGAGAGATTTTGTTACGGCCATAGTCAACACAAACCATTATGCGACGTGTGGGGAAGAAGGAGAAATAATGCCATCACCGTTGGGGAGATCTGGGACATCAGCTCACGTGCTTTCCCTTTTTCGGGATGAGGCTTCTGGAAGCTTTTCATTTTGTACATAGTCACGACGTGCTGTTGCTTAATGACAACGAAATGACAGATACTCCCACCTTCAGATATGAAGGCCGCCCGAGGCCTTTTCCTGAGAAGAACTCTAGGGGTCAGACTTTCCCGCCCCTGTAACGACCACGGCACACTCAAGGCAGCTTCTTTTTCTTCCCGCAATTGCAGGATGAATGAGACCGAGGGTATTGCAGATTCAAAGCATGACCTTGCGGCACTCAATCGGTTTACCTCAGGTCGTTGGCTTTGGAACGAGCAACAGCAACTTGCCTGTCGCCATGTCAAGTTCGACCTCTCAAGGCTTCTGCATTTGGCTGCCTCTGCGATCGGATCGAGATCATGCACCCAAGTGTTAAAAATCTCGGAGGGCCAATATAACAAAGTATTCCAGCTTACCATGGACGATGGACGCGAAGTTATTGCGAAACTTCCAAATCCCAATGCAGGCAGACCATACTTCACGACGGCGAGTGAGGTTGCAACTATGGACTTTGTATGGCCTGCTTTCTCTAATGCGATTTCTTTTTGCGCGTTGGTACTAACTTTGCTAGTTGAGGAATGTCCTGAACCTCCCTGTTCCGAGAGTGTATGCATGGAGCTCTCAGGCATCAGAGAACCCTCTCGGAGCAGAGTATATCCTCATGGAGAAGCAGGCCGGCGTGGTACTAACCGACGTATGGGGCACCGTCAAAGGAAAGCAGAAAGTCCAAATTCTGGACCAGGTTGTTGATATCGAAAGGCGCCTAGCAGCTACTAAATTCTTGAAATTCGGGTCGTTGTACTATAAAGACGACCTTCCTGACAATTCGGATTCTACTTCGCCCCTATGCTTTGATTCAGCTGGGAATGAAGTGCGGAGCAAAAGGTTTGGGATTGGACCGACTAATCACCGTTCTTTCTTTGACTTTGGGAGAGGCGAGTTGAACATTGAGCGTGGTCCATGTAAGTTCATCTCTGACTCGCTTGATATTATTACCCTGTGCTCATCTATGCACAACACTTAGGGTCAACAGTCACCGAATTTATGACGGCTATTGCGCGGAGGGAAGTTGCAACTGCAAAGGCAGGTCTCCGGTAACCCTTAATGCCCGAAGGTCTTTTTTATGGACCCAGACAATACCAGCCTAGCCTCTCCAAAAAGCTCTCTGCGTTGGAAAACTATCTGAAGGTGGCACCTCATGTTCTCCCCAAAAACAAAGCCACCCATGCCTCAGTTTTATGGCATGGCGATCTTCACTCACAGAATATATTTGTCGACCCTGAAGATCCAAGCCATATTGTGGGAATTATTGACTGGCAGTCCGTCAGTGCATGTCCGCTTTTTATGCAGGTTGGACGCCCAGCGTTTCTCGATTACAACGGCCCGGTTCCTGAAGATTTGGCAAAGGTCCCTTTACCACCAAATTTTGACTTCATGGATCCAGATGAACAGCGAAAGGCAAAAGTACTTCATAGAGCACAAACACTGCATAATCTCTATCTAGCTCGGTGTCTCCAGGTTGATGAAACGGTTTTTCAAGCGATACAGGGCCAGAATACTCTCCAGCATCAAGCTAGTGCGGTTCCAGGACTAGTCTTAATGGACTACGAGCCGCTCCTCAACAGCCTGTTGAGAGATGTCGAGAAGGGGTGGGCACATATTGCTGGCGTGGGGGATGGCAGCTCTTCTGGAACGCCGTTCCCATTACAGCTCTCGGACGAAGAAATCCAGCAGCAAGAGCAGGATGGCGAGCTATGGGCCCAAGGTGTTGAACTCATGAATGCATTTGTTGGCGACACTGGCTGTTTTAAACATTGGGATGGTAGGGTTAGCGATGTAGATTATGAAAAATCTAGGAGAGAGCTAGATGAAGGGGTGAAGAGGTTCCTGGACCGTGAAGCCAAAAATAAGGATGAACGAAGGGAGTGGCTCAAAGCCCTACCATTTGTGGATCAAAGTATGTGGCAATGTTAGAAGATATGTCTGGTTTTTACCGTTTCCGCAAATCTAAATTGTAATTTCCTTGTATTTTTATAGAATATATCTCCTTCGCGTCCCTGGAGTATAGTTAATATAGGTATAGGGTCTTGCATGTATAGGTACTCGATGACGCAAATCAGAAAGAAGTGTAGTTAGTACTCAGAGTACTCTTGAAGAAACAGTCCTCAGCCGTGGCACCCAGTTCAAATACTCGATGCCCCGCCCTTAACAGCGCTCTAACAGCCTCCTCGATTAGGCCTCACGCTTATCGCAGGTCGTTAACCTGCAGGTTGACTGATTATCCTGTCTAATTTATTCATAAGTCACCGGAATGAGATCATGCACCAGGCTCCCAACGTGGCGGTGCTCCCATTATTTGGTTTTGGAAAGTGGGTATACCTGCGGGGTGGAATCTGATAGATATTAGTACGCCCGATATCAAGATGTACATCTCAAGAATCGTTCGCTATTGTTACATGAGGTTACACCCAGCAGACTGATATGAACAGATGCCATTCCATCCTGTACTAAAATAATATATTGACATTCGTAGCTCGTACATGCGACAAAACATCATGTTTTGCGCCGAAATTCAGAAAGAGAAATCCATGCCATCTTGGTGATTCCCTCCTGTGATGATTCAGGGTGTCTGAACGTTATAGTCCTCCTCACTGAGTCTTCAGCTCGCCATCCGCCTCTACATGGATGTGGTCGGTCGCTTCAAGAACATTGACAGTGTCTTCGGGGTACTCGACTCTAATATGAAGTCAGCCGGGCCATCTAACGAGTGGAAGTACGGGGATGGAGGGGAGGATGTCGTACGTGAAGCCCTTGATCAGGGTATATTCGTGCTTGATGGTTCCTCCATTCTTTTGAGCATGTTCCTTGGCTCTGTTATTAAAGTGTATAGCGTCAGTTGATGCTTTTTAAAACTAGAATCAGTATTGGGTTGGTTTCTCACTGCTCGAGGTGCTCTTTGGGGGAGTCCTTCTTCAGGGTAACCTGCACAAGCGGGATTAGAGGCCAAAGTTATTTAAAATACCGGAACCAGGACGACGAACATTGTAGAGAGGCATTTTGTTGAGTGAGTGAAGGGTCACGGAGATGAAGCTTGCAAAAAGAAGAGTATGTAGTCTTGGAAGATGATACAAAGGCGGTCGTTTGGGAAATTAGGATGATACCTTCAGCCGAGGAGGGGGTGGGCAGAGTGGATTTATAGCCTCTGCGGGGAGGGGTGAGTCAATAATCTCACTTTATTTGATAAGAGAATGCAACACCACTGATGCGGTCCCTGTGGCTGTTGCCTACCTTATTGTATTATTGTTTGGACCTCGCTTTATCATTCTTTCTCCTTCTTTCGCCTTACTTTAAGGCCCTCGTCAAGGCTATTGATGCTTACGAATACTCTACACACCCGGTTTCACCCAAAAGGTTTCCTGTTGACTGTAGCCTGTCTTCCTAGTACGTTGAGAAAGGGCGTGTTTGAACAAAATCCCTTGCATGAAGCGATAGACTGGCTACATAGTACCTTCATGTTTCGTTTATCTCCAGAGCCATACCATGTCCGAGTTGTGCCTGCCCATCCTGCGGTTTTCCTCAAGGACGTCCTGTGTTCCTGCCTGGCCGGGCCGCTGGATGACGTACTTGTGCATGGGCCAAGGTAAAGAAAGGATGACGGCATCCCTCCTGACGCGGGGCAGTCACGTGTAGAAGGGGACAAAGGCCTAGGTATCTATCTATCTTCGAAGAGGAAAGATTACCGATAGTCATGGCGCTGATATGGATATACCATTGCCATTATACGCAAAATCCCAGATTCTCGCTATTCAGGGTCCTGTCGGGTTCGTGTGGATTATTAAAGGCGCTGAATGGGGAACGAAGCGGACCTGGAATTCTATGTCGTTGTCATAAATGGCGTGATATCATTTGCTGAGTCAACTGAGCTGTGACGTCGCGAGAAAATTATCACTATTATGACAATTTAGAAACTACTACGGTCAAGTCAGGATTCATGGAAAGAGAGATATTCGAAGTATGACCTGACGGCACTAGTAACTTGATATCTGGGATGAATGGCATTCGTTTGGCAGCCATCCTTCTTTCTCAGTTCCATGTTTCTAAGCTGTTGGCAGCCATGGACTAGAGGCCGACATAGCCATCATTTTCTCTCTGCGGCATTCTCATGCCATGAAGTCCGGTGTACTTCGGGCTTTCCGGCTCCTGCCATCCCTGCAGGACCTTTGAATCAGCGAGCTTATAGACCTCCACACCAAGAGGGCGGGTAGTTGCTCCCATAGTGTCCTCCTTCTCTTCCCAACCCCAGTTTGACAAGTCACCTAAGGAATCACCGTTAGCAACGAAGCATTCATAGGGTACCAGGATATGCTTACCTCCAGGGCAAGCCGAAAGGGCGCAAAGAACGTCAACCTCCGCAAAGAACTCGAAATATTCTGCTGGCTTGGCTGGAGAAGTCTCCATAAAGTATTTGCCTTCCTCATCCAGCCCCGTCACCTGAAAGACATTGAGAACATCGTGTACATCCAGCTCCGTCAAACCGTGAGGTGCAACTGCACGAGTCAGATTTGAGTGGCAGTGGAAATCAAACGATTCCCCGCCCATCAACAGGTTCACATAGGGATCGCAACGGGTCCCTAGGAGATCATGGACCCGCCCACCCCATTGCGTAGTTCCAAAGCTAGATTCCTCCTTTCGCTTACCGTTTTCATCCAAGACGTCGTGAAGCTGGCCACCGTTAAGAGAATCTCCAGTGATGGTCACAAGAGGTCGTAGGTACGGCAAGTTAGACCAGAGGCGGTCACCGACAGATACGTGGGAGGCGTGAATCTGACGGGTGCGAGCGGCCCAGAGACGCTCTCGAGGGTTTTTGGCATTCCAGATATTAAGATCGCCGACCTGAGGTCCCTTTGGTGTTGTCAGACGGCAAATGTGCCCAGCAGGGACAACCCATGCTTGGCCGGAGCAAGGCCGAATGGTGAACGACTTTTCAAGAACTCGTTGAGAAGGGATAGATGCCGATTCCGAGATGTTCCTGTAAAGCTGCGATGTCGCATGGACTCCCGAGTCACTGGGCGCTGTATAGGCGGGCGGAGGCCGACGTGGGGTAGCCATCTCTAAAAACGCAAAGACTATTGGGGTCGATAAGAGTAAAGAAAGAGTCGCTCTGAGAGGGTTTCAGGATTTCTCCCAATGCCATGAGGGGCTGGGGCACTCTTTATAATGAATAATAATCATTTGCTTCGGAAACATCCCGATAATCATCGCGGGTTTCAATGTATGCTTGCCCGCAGCCCCGCAACACTTCTCCAAGTTATGGGCCTCCCTGGTGATAGGTGACCGAGCCGGTCAAACGGGGCAAAACCCTTATCGGGATACATCATAGGGATTAGTGTATTAGTAGTCGGAGAGATAAATTACAGATGGTAATACAATTACCACCTCTGACCACTGCTAACCAAGTGGTTAGGGTAAGTTAGGGGGTTAGGGTGGTTAGTGGTTAGGGGATTAGGGTCCTATTAGGCCTTGTTTTATTTTTTGTTTAGTGTGGTCAGGGGTATTGTATTGTAATAAAATACACAGAATTTACTTATTCCAGGTTCTGACTACTAGTTAATACACTTTTTCTGACTAAGACTACAGTGTAAGCCCAACCCTTATCGTATTGGGGTACAGTGGAGTCGCCGATAAGCCTAGTCTCTGCCTCAGGATCCAGGCATCAGCAGAAGCTCTTATTCCCGTTGCCGGCCCGCAAGAAATTCCGCCCCGAGCAGAAAAAAAAAGAAGTGCTGTTTTTTATGCCAAGCTAGCTGGCGATCGAAGAGAGCAATCAATTTCTTTCATACTTGCGTGGAAATTTTTTTCTTACGGTAGGAAGATACATACTTCCTGAGAGGTCTCTGACCTCATTTCTGCGCCATGGAGCAACAAGCAAATAGGGCGCATCGGCCCTCGAAAGAGAAGAAGAAATATGAAGGTATGGATTGAATCTTTCGTCGCAAAGCTTGTTGAGCATTGATTGCTTTCAAGAAACCTAAAATTGATAGCTAATGTTGGTTTTGAAAAAATAGGGCAAAATCCGAAGGCGTTTGCATTCTCAAATCCAGGGAAATTGAACAAAGCAGGGGCGAGATCGCATGATGTAGGGCCGAATATCTGGGTGTAGAATAATATCAGGAGAGCGCCTGAGCTAATAGAACCGCTTTCCTAGATCAAAGAAAAGCGACTCCATGTCCCTTTGGTTGATCGCCTGCCAGAAGAGGCTCCCCCGCTTGTCGTCACTGTGGTTGGGCCTCCGGGAGTAAGTATTCGTTCTCGAAATTGAAATATCAAAAGTGTCAGAGTCCTGACGGAATTCATCTCCTTTAGGTCGGGAAAACCACTTTGATTAAGTCCTTAATTCGCCGGTATACGAAACAAACTCTTAGCACACCAAAAGGCCCCCTAACGGTGGTCACCTCGAAACGAAGACGCCTTACTTTCCTTGAGTGTCCCTCCGATTCCCTTGCTAGCATGATCGATGTGGCTAAAATCGCCGATATTGTCCTCCTCATGATTGATGGCAACTACGGCTTTGAAATGGAGACTATGGAATTTTTGAACGTCCTCGCGTCTAGTGGTATGCCAGGAAATGTCTTCGGAATCCTCACCCACCTGGACCTTTTCAAGAAACAAAGCACATTACGAGCAGCGAAGAAACGCCTTAAAAATCGTTTCTGGAGCGAGCTTTATAATGGTGCGAAGCTCTTCTATTTCTCTGGTGTGGTCAATGGCCGCTACCCGGACCGTGAGGTGCACAATCTCTCCCGCTTCCTTTCAGTCATGAAAAACCCTCGCCCATTGATATGGCGCAACTCCCACCCCTATACCCTTGCCGACAGATTTTTGGATATTACACCGCCGACGGACATCGAAGCGAACCCCAAATGCGACCGGACAGTGGCGCTATATGGCTACCTCAGAGGCACCAACTTCGCCGCTCAAGGAGCTCGCGTCCATGTGCCCGGTGTCGGCGATTTAACCGTGTCGGGAATCGAGTCTCTTCCAGACCCTTGTCCGACTCCATTCATGGACCAACAATTAGCAAAAACATCCGGCAAGGCAAGCAAACGCAGACTAGGAGATAAGCAGAAATTGTTATTTGCTCCCATGTCAGATGTCGGAGGTGTCTTAGTTGATAAGGATGCTGTTTACATTGATGTCAAGACCTCTAATTTCAACCGGGACGAAGATGATGATGACAATGAAGGACGCGGTCTAGGTGAGCAACTGGTAGTCGGGCTGCAGGGTGAACGGAAACTCCTTGGCGAGGCAGACGTTGGTATGCGCCTTTTCCGCGGCGGAGACGCTGTCGAAGCGGTTGAAGATGAAGATGCGGAGGGGAGAAAACACAAGCGAAGTGTGCGCTTCATGGATGGGGATGATAACCAAGAGGGCTTGGAGGATGAAGACGAGGGCTTTGAAAGTGCAGAGGAGGAAGACGATGAGGACATGGATGAGGATGATTTGGAAGATATCAGCGAAGACGACGAGGGAGAGGAAGATGCTGAGGTTTCCGCACCAGTAGACTTCGGGGAAAGATTCAAGGAGAGGCAAAATGCCAACACCTCCCGTCCCGAGACGGATATTGCCTTTGCTGACAGTGACTCGGATCTTGGATCCATCTCGTCAGTAGAGGGCCAGGAACTAGATAGCGATCTAGATGAAGAAGATAGTGATGACGAAGAAGACGGTACGACTCGATGGAAGGAAAATATGCTTGCAAACGCCAAAGCCCTGCACTCGAAACGCCCAAAGTACCGTGTTACCGACTTGTCACGCACAATGTATGACGAGTCAATGACCCCGGCTGATGTGGTTCGGAGGTGGCGCGGTGAGGACGACAAAGAGGACGCCGGCTCCGAGCCCGAGGAAGATGAGGATACATTCTTCAAAAAGTCAGGTGTTGAGAAGGAAGAGCAGGCGGATTATCGCGCGATCCCCGAATTCGACTACGAGAAGTTGGAGCAAAAATGGCAGGACCAGGATATGATAGAATTATTGCGCAGCCGTTTCGCCACTGCCCATTTATCAGGCAGAGGTGGTGACGATGACGATGATGAAGATGTCGATGATGCCTTTGATGCCTTTGATGAGGACGACGAAGGAGACGGCGCCTATGAAGACTTGGAGACCGGTGAAGCTTTTACGGGATTTGAGGATGATGAAGATAAAGGGGATAGCGGTGGTCCAAATGATCTCGAAGCTGAGCGTGAGCGCAACGCGAAAAGGAAAGAAGAATTGAGACTCCGCTTCGAAGAGGAGGATCGGGAAGGATTCGCGAATTCGAAAGATAATTCACGACAAGACGGCGGAGAGGGCGATGAGGAGTTCGGGGAAGATGAGTGGTACGATTCCCAAAAGGCAAAGCTACAAAAGCAAGTCGACATTAATCGGGCTGAATTCGATACCCTTGACCCTGCTTCAAGAGCCAGAGCAGAGGGCTTCAAGGCGGGAACTTATGCACGCATCGTGCTTGAGAACGTACCTTGCGAATTCGCGACCAAGTTCAACCCTCGATTCCCCGTCATTGTTGGTGGTCTAGCTCCCACCGAGGACCGCTTCGGATATGTACAGATCCGCATCAAGAGGCATCGCTGGCATAAGAAGATCCTGAAGAGCAACGACCCCTTGATTTTCTCTCTTGGTTGGCGCCGCTTCCAAACACTGCCGATGTACAGCACCTCGGACAGTCGGACACGCAACCGCATGCTCAAGTACACTCCCGAGCACATGCATTGTACTGGCGTTTTCTATGGCCCTCTGGTTGCCCCCAATACAGGCTTCTGCTGTGTGCAGTCGTTCTCGAACAAGGCCCCAGGCTTCCGAATTGCCGCCACAGGTGTCGTGTTGAGCGTTGATGAACATACCGAAATTGTGAAGAAGCTCAAATTGACAGGTGTTCCGTACAAAATCTTCAAGAATACAGCCTTCATTAAGGATATGTTCAACACTTCTCTCGAGATTGCGAAATTTGAGGGAGCTTCAATTCGAACTGTGTCCGGTATTCGAGGTCAGATCAAGCGAGCTTTGAGCAAGCCGGATGGCTATTTCCGTGCCACCTTCGAAGATAAAATTCTCATGAGCGACATTGTCTTCTTGCGCGCGTGGTATCCCATCAAGCCACACAGGTTTTATAACCCAGTGACCAACTTGTTGGATCTGGACGACGAAGCGTCAGGTGATAGTGGCTGGCAGGGCATGCGATTGACTGGTGAAGTTCGACGTGAAAAGGGCATTCCAACACCTCTCGAGAAGGACTCAAAATACCGCCCCGTTGAACGAGCCACACGTCACTTCAACCCTCTCCGCGTTCCCCGGCAACTTGCTGCTGATCTCCCATTCAAATCTCAGATTACGAAGATGAAGGCACGCAAAGACAAGACGTATCTACAAAAACGCGCGGTTGTGCTGGGCGGCGAAGAAAAGAAGGCCAGGGACCTCATGCAGAAACTTAACACCCTTCGAAACGACAAGCAGGCGAAGCGAGCGGCCAAGCAGGAAGAACGCAGGAAGGTCTACCGTGCCAAAGTCGCGGACAGTCTCGAGAAGAAGGCCGAGCGCGAGAAGAGGGAACGTGACGATTATTGGCGACGGGAAGGTAAGAAGCGCAAGAACCAGGACGGTGAAGGTGGAGGAGGAAAGAAACGCAAGTGAAGAACATACCCCGCCTAGTTGTTGTGATCTTCTTGGATATAGGATGCATATATTGGTTGTTAAAAGTTCTTTTACCTTGTATCTACAAGTGGCATGGTGGATGGCGTTTAATGATATCCAGCTACACTGGTCCATTTATTCCTTACCATTAGCATCGCTTTCTCGGACTGCTATATACCAACAAAGGTTATCTTTTGAACTTCGTTTGCATTCTCTATTCCACTAAATTCTTCCTGACAGATAGAATGCAATGGTTGCTGCCTGGTTCATTATGGGCCCGACACCTGAGGCATGACTTATCACATGACCGCGCCGCGAACGCGTCAATCCCTGTGTCTCCGAACGCCGTGATGATGTTGAGGCAACCACTTCAAGAGTCTGTTAGAAGGAACGCGAACATCCTGTTGGCAGTCATCGCTTCTTCGATGTAGACTGCTCGGGAAACTCGCTTCATTTATTTCTTTTCAAACCCCCGCCCATGCATTCGGTCTCGGGGAACTGCGTGTGGAGACGTTTGGGTCTGTCGTTCCTGGAAACTTCGACGACAGTCCTTCGCGTGTACCTAGATTCTAAAGGCATGCTCCCTTGCAGCTTTCTGCATAGCGGAAAATTACCGACCAAAACCCTGTGCTAACTGAATCGCTCAGTGGACGGGGTGCTTTAGACGGATCCGCTTGGGACATTTTCCAGCCAGCCTCCCTCGATCCGGGGTTGATGCTTAGCTGATTTAGACTGCCTAATTAACTCGCTATTGGCGATCATCCATCTAAATTTTGCGACGCGGTCGTTTTCGGGTCATTGCCGAGGATTTACTCCACGACATCTTATCTTTCAATACTTCCATCCAACCATTCGCGGGCCTGAGAAGACACTCGGCTCAAGAACGTTGCTAGCTCTCCAGCTTGGTTCCTACAAGCTCTTTGCTTCACCCTATCATTATGGGCGACGGATCTCTGGGCATTGACCCACGCCAACATGAGGAGAGTTCCGGGCCGTCACCACGACAAATAAACCCTCAGCATTGTATCGGAAATGTTTACAGCAGAGGTCGTTCAGATTTGAGAAATTCTTCCGATACACTGGAGCAGAGCCGGAGTACCATCCCTCGTCACGCTTCAAAGCTTACAGAGGGCCCACCCTCTCCACATCAGTCACCAACAAAATACGAGGATACCCGGATGAATGCGGGCAATATTACAAGTAGGAACCACAAGCATTCTAAGTCTATAACTGTCAGTGGGCAAAATCCTTATACCTCGTCGATTTCGAAAGTACACCCTCGCCCGTCCCATGGTGCTCTAGTCCAGGATCGTGAACGTGTTGAACCGACCAATATTTCCGCAGAAGTACAAAAAGGGCACCCCAATCCCAGTCTAAATGGCACTTGGAGGCGCCGCTCGAGGAGCATTGGTTCTGGGGCACGGGAATCAAGAATTGCCGCGGTAAATGACCCTTTGAACTTATTATTGTTGAGAGGTCAGATTGCTGATATCAAATCAGCTGTCTGTGCAATTACGTGCACGCCTGTCTTATGCAGCGGCTAAGGTCGAGAAAAAACGGCAGTCCCATAATACTCAGTATCCATCCTCTGGAGGAGTCCTACATAGCAACAGTCTTACCCAAAGACCCAGTATAGATGCTTTGGCTCGAATAGAACCATCATCTTTGGCACAAGAGATCGAACGCCAGCGTTTTATAGCAAATTACTCACCCAATGGTACAACTGTTTCTGCACCAGACCCACCCGCAGCATCCGGCCTTAGTGCTCTGGATACGCCGATGCGACTGTCTCCAGTGGCCAGGTCTGACACCTTATCCCAACCCTCTGCTCTGCCGGACTCAGAACACTTGCTATCCACCGCCCCAAAACTCGCGCCGCCGGTAGACATCGTTCCGAGTTCCGGGAGTGATCAACGACGCCGACCGAACCCAAACGAACCGATTGAGGTAACTCGTTATGCTCCTCTTTCCCGCCATTGGCGCCATCATTCCCAACAGGAATTCGGTTTGTCAAAATCAGCTTCCGCCTCGGAAGTAGTCCTAGTACCCGAAACACCTCCTCTAAAGCCGTCCCTGTATACTACTACTTCGACCCTCTCTGATCAACTCGACCATTCGCAGAATTCATCCATGGAACAGGATGCTATTGAAACACTGCTTTTCATGTCCAGCCCAGGGAATTCCGGATATCACTCCAACTCACAACATTCCCAGCGCCAACAGAACTCTATGTATGCAGAAAATAATGTATCACAGAGTGCTAGTAATGGTGCACCATGGGGCATCAAATCACCCGTGTCCATTAAGGATGGTCAAACTGCTACTCATAGCCAGTTCATGGGATTTGAAGCCCACGCTGGAGATGAGATTGACCGCATGCTCGACCAGATGGACAGTGATAGCGACGATGAAACGAATTCCAAGGTAACACGATTCAGCAATACTCCAACGGAGCCAAGCCAATCAACATCATGAGAAGACGGCATCCTTCCTGTGGGATTGAGGCCGCAGGTTTTCCTCATGTATATCTCAATGAATTTAGATTCAAGACACTCCTCCCGCATAAAACCTTATTCTTCTGGATAATATCCCTAGAACTTGGGCATTTGGAAGGAAGTTCTTGATTGAGGGTGCATTGGGTACATCCATCTTCCCACATCGAGGGGTTGACATCAAATAACGGCATTGGAACATTAACACAGGAGGACTTAATTGATCATCAATTGTCTTGCCATTTTTATTGTATTATCGTTCTACACATGGCATGGCAGCTTCGAGCGTCACTGATGGACAGAACTGCCCCACCGCTGTCAACTCTGGACTGGAGACGCTTATCGGTGGAGCAGGAAATTGGAGAAAAGGCCAACAGAACGTGACCACTTCATACCCCACGAAACTACCTCCCTATACACTCCGGATAAATAACAACTTAAACAGCCTCATAGTCTTGATATCTTTGTCCAGAGAGCTATTTAACTCCACTTGACCTCATTCCTTACAGCTTCCCCTTCTACGTGCTTCCAATTTTGAGCCGTTGGATAACCCCCGCTGTTCTAATCTTCCCTACCCTCACGAACGGTCTCTTGGCTCACCCATTCCTGTTCCTCGACTAGGGAATCTTCAAGAAAGAGAAACAGCACGGCGGTTCGCACTCCCGTCCAAGACAATGAGCAACGAGCAAGACAAGTCTTCCTCCTCGCCCTTCGAGGCTGGAGTTTTCCTCCCTGGCGGCCACAACACCGACCCCGCGCTTCCCGAGCAAAGCCCCACGAGTGGCTACAAGCTCAACCACTGCATGGTCCGCATTCGCGATCCCCAGCGCTCGCTCCACTTCTACATCGACCTCATGGGTATGCGCACAGTCTTTACCATGAACACCGGGCCCTTCACCATCTACTACCTGGGGTATCCCTCCACCGCAGAGGACCGCGCCGACCTCCCCACTTGGGCCTCCAAGGTCGGCAACCCCCACGTACTTACGCAAACCCTAGGCCTCCTGGAACTCTACCACATCCACGGGTCGGAGAAGTCCACCGCAGACGGCGGATATGAGATGTCCACGGGTAATGTGGCCCCCAACCTGGGTTTCGGACATATAGGATTTACTGTACCTGATGTCCCCGTGGCCATCGAGCGGTTGAAGAATGCGGGGGTGCCGATTCTTAAGGACCTCGGCGTGAGTTCTAGGGAGAGTGTACCTTTGACGGAGTGGGAGGAGAATCGTGGGGTTGGCGTTGGTGAGATTCATCTTAACTACAGGAAATTATTTGATCAGATTGCTTATGTTGCTGATCCGGTGAGTCTTTTCTTTACTTGGTTGAATCCCAGCATCACAGCTAACATTCCATAGGATGGTTATACGGTGGAACTCGTACCCCAGAACATGCAGTAGACGTGGCTTGGATAGACGTGTCTGCTCTCAAGATCCAACTCTCTAGAGACTTGCAAACAGACCCGTGTGAGCACTTATCTTACCAATAGAACATGAAACCACCAACCACAACATCACCTCAATTCAATCTGACTGTACCGAGTAACTGGCCTGTAGATACAACTCATCCAACATCTGCCCAGCCTCCGCCTCCGAAACCACCAACTTCAAGTAATTATGCACCCGACCTTTCTCTCCTCCCTTCCTCCATACATTTCTCCCATCCGGGAAAACATAATTATACCCCCCCTGATTCCCAAACTCAAACATCCCCCCCAACCCCTCCATAGCATACAACACCGTCAACGGATCCCACGAACTCCTCGAAGCATTATACCCACTATAACACATCCATTAGCACCCAACCTATCCACCCAAAACCCCACCCCAATAATACTTAACGGAGATAAGGGAATCATACTTATACCACCCATACGCCGCCCTAACCGGATCCCCCTTGGGACCCTCAACCGTCAATCGCCCCCCCGAGTACACCTCCGCTCCCAGCTCCGCGCCTGAGAAGGTGATCCTCCCGGGCCACGTATTGACCACGTGCGCCGCGGCCGTAGCGTTATACCCGAAGAAATTATACTCGTGGCCGCAGGGGTATCCGCCACCCATGACGACTAGTTCGGAGACTTTGGCCCTGATGAGGTCGGGGCCGGGGAGGGGAGAGTAGATGTCTCCTGGTGAGGAGAGGAGGTTGGATAACTACACACACACGTGTATCAGCCCCCCTTCTTTTCTATACTATAGTTCTCTTTTTTTCGTTCGAAAGAATAGGGAAAAAAAGGGGGGGGGAATACATTATCCAAAAATCCAATACTGGCGATCGTCACCCCTTCTTCCCCGTCCGGCACACGGGACAAAAGCATCCGATACAATTTCACCGGATCCCAGGTATTCGCTGCCGAGACATTCAGCCAGGGGATCGATGCGTTACTGCGCCAATGGTACGCGACTTTACTTGCGTATTCGCCCTTCTCGTACATGTAGTCGTCGAAAAAGGTATCATTGGAGAAAGGGCGGGCGAGGCCCAGGGGCACGTGCGAGTGGTGGTAGTAGCCTAGGAGGCTTGAGGCGGCGAGGGCTGTGTAGGTGGATGGGTAGTTGATGTTGAGACCAAGGAGGGTGATGGTGGGATTGGTGCTGGCGAGGAGGATGGCTGCTGCGTCGCTGCGGGGAGGGTAAGTAAGACTTTATGATGGATGGTTCTGTTCGGGGGGGGTTCGGCTTACTCTACATCGCTGAAAAGGTCGGTATCGATGATGAGGTTTTTGGGTGCTGCGTGGGCGGAGAGCAGGTTAATGAGGTATAAGATGAGAGTTAGATGCCAATGCATTTTTGAGGTGTTTTTGTTGATGATTTGAATGGAGGAGAATTGATTATGTGGGAGGAGGGGATCTTCAGATCGTTGGAGTAGATGTAGATAACGAATGTCAAGGTTGGGGGTTGCTCCACTGGTCTATGAACTCTTTGTGCATGATGGTATTGACTCCATATATTTCGTCTATAGATCTGTGTTTTCCAGATTATGATTCCAAAAATATCCAACTTGCCATTTCCCAGAAATAAGCAACAAGCCACCTCGAAACGCTTACCTTGGCACGAGAACTGAGAATTGCCACTCCCCAACAACCACTCCTAATGACCGGGCTGTAAAATTCAAGATCCCCGACTCGTGCCCAAATCCCACATCGATCTGAAACCGAATCCGGTAGACGAATCTGCCAGCTACGGTTCGATGAACGAACCGCGCAAGGTCAACTCCCGAGAAGTCTACTACCATGTATCCGACCGGGGAAACATCTAAACGACACCAGTATCACAGTTAGCAGTAGACTAAATGTTGTATTGGAAGTGGAAATTAGTTCACTCACGGCCAGGGATAATCTGCAAGGGAGGAAAAGGTGAGTCACAGGAGAAGATGGGAATGGCTCGAGTCAACATTTCTCCGGGACGATAATGTAAAATAAGTTCTTGAGAGAAGACATAATCCAAGTTGTATTGGGTATTCTTCAGAGGGAAAGAGGTATTAGAACTTTTATGATTTGATGCATCTGTGAATGACCAAACTCGCCTTCACTATAGCCCAGGAGGCTATGCCACTGGCCATCTTCTCGCCACTCACTTCATCCACAAAAGATATCTTCTCATCATCATTACCAGGCTGGAAGGGACGAGTTGTTTCGAATCCATAGCTTTGTGGGAAATTCCGGGGCCCTTTGAACGGTCCATAGATGCCATAAAGTGCGGCGCCTTGGGCTACAGCCAGACCTCTAATGATTCATTAGCGTCTCGCCATTATATATCCTCTGATAGGAATGTGTGTAACCCACGGTGCTGGGAATTTAGATATTTCTATTTCATCTGGCATGTATAAATTGATAAACACTTCATTCCGCAGCCAAGCAGACTCGCCAAATCCTCCCACAAGTACGATTCTCTAGTTAAAGTCCACATTGAGTACATAAAATATATCAGGGATAGCTGTGCAACTCACATTGATAATAGGACGGCCCCATTTTCGACTAGCAGCTTCTATTTCAGAGCGAATCAGATCGAGGATCTCACGAACCACATCCTGGAAGATCAAACGGATATCCGCGCTTGAAAGAAGAAGTTGATATCGCTTTGAATCAAAATGTGATGGATTTGCCTTTGGGAACTTTGCCTGCAGAGGGATTCGGAAAATTTCCCAGTTATTCTGATGAAAATCCCGCTTGATTTTCTCAAAATACTCCATGAGCTCACTTCCGGGAGCTTTGAGTTCAGAAGGTAACCCCTCGAAGGCACGGCCAAATCGCTCCGATAGTAATTCATATAACTTTCTATCCAGGGCCGTACCTCCACATGCAGTCCCTAGAACATTTTAGCTGCATGTCTCCAAGATGAAGGAAGTACTAGCGGAGACCTCTCCTAGAGCTAAGCTCGTTCACAAGCAAGCGGGGAGTGGTGCTTGAGATATAGTAGCTGGTAATATCCTAAACCAACCTTGTCAGCCTACCCAGGTTATAGGGCTATTAAACGAGTGAGCTCACAACAGCACTTCCCCCGCAATCACATATCAGAACGCCGTCTCCGTCCTAATCGTATGACGTATAGTCAGCCACATCATACAGTAACACTCTATTGTCAACCATCAACCCAGAAACTCACCCTAAACACATCCCTGAAAGCATGAAACGTCGCAAGAGCCGCCGCCTGAGACTCCGCCAATGTAATAAGTCGATCCTGATGCCTCTGTCCAAACCCCGCTCGTCGAGCCGCTTCCATCATCGCAGTCTGTGTCTCATCCGACCACGACCTAGGCATCGTAAGCCGGAACTCAATCGGCAGCTTATGCAGCAACCCCGGTAACTCTTGCTCCAGCTTCCCGTATACATGTTTGTAGACAAACGCCAGAAACTCCCCTGCTATCTCAACGGGGCCTTTCCCCTCTGGCATATGGAAGATTCCCCACGCAGCAGCATCATACAGGATCTTGAGATTGTTCTCAAATGCGGCCTTTTGTGTATCCGGGTCGAGGAGTGCTTTAGTCCACGAGCTGGACCTCATGCCGGGTTGGACCTGGTGTCCCCAGTGGATTCTTGGGTGGGGCAGGTCGACACTCAGGTTATCTTCTGGATATGAGATAGAGGATGGGATATCGGGGTTGCATGTTGCTGGAGGCCAATGGGCAATGAATTCCACTTCGGCGTTTGTGGGTGTTGTGGCGCTGTCGACGAGAGCGTAGCTTATCTCTAAAGATATATGGTTAGTGAGCTATGTATACCAAGGCAGGAGATGCAGACTCACTTGTACTTGTTGTCCCATAATCTACACCTACGATGACCTTAGTTGGAAGTCTAGCTGCCATGGTGACTGCTCAGCCCTGGCTGCGATTCGGTGTCGGTTTAGGAAGGATGAGAAAGAAGGAATGGCCCTTTCGCATAGTCCTGGAAGTTAGACTCATGTTGACTTGGTTTTCTAGGGGGATTTAAGGCGATAATAGGGAGTTAAGACTAAAGATGGGAGAAGTAACGGCAGTGGAAGGCAGGTTTCATCACGAGATTAGAAGCTTCCTCTTGCTACCTTTCTACCCCCTCGCCTTCTGCTTTATGTGTTCTTTGATTTTTATGTTTCAACTCGTCTACTAACAAGTACATGTGTAATAAGAACCCATATTGTAAAGAGCTCAGTCCACGTCTTTTGCAAATCAAAGTCTAAGCACCAATCCATCCTTCGTCACAACACTCTCTAACTCTCGGGTCTCATATTAGGAAACAAAGCCTGACAAGCGGTCAGACGCGTTTTACTCTAAGTTCTCCTCTTGTCGAAAATGTCCGAATGTCTATGCTATCGGCTTTGAAAAGCAAGTTAAACATAGAAGTGGAATGGCTGAGACATATAACATGTCTAGGTTGCTTGCAGATACGACTCAAACTGGCCTCTTCCAGCTCTCGCTGCGTCTCGGATAGATGCATCCAAGTCATTGATGCTTCTAGGTTCTGTCCTCCAAGCATTGTGGGTGGCTCAAAAACAAGAAGGTTGACGATTATCTTGTCATGGGTGGCAAGTGATTAATAAATTATGTTGGAAAATTGACCCAAAGAGGGTCTGCAGAAATGAATGAACGGGGTGAATAACATCAGTCTATTAGTATTATTGGGCGAGGGAAGTTTTTAAAACCTTGCTATTCGGGGTGTATATTCCGTGTTAAATTCGTTGGATATCTTAGGATCTCAAGAGAGAAAAGGCCACTATATGCAGACACCCATGTCATGAAGGTGAGGAGGGCCTCTTGCCAGTTAAGTAAGACAGCCCATCAAAGAAAATATATTAACAGCATAATGATACTCTTTACGCCAAAGAAGACAAGCCCTATACACCGAATACACCTTGCCCAAGCTCCCAAAGTTTTTGTCAACAGAGTACAGAAAAAGGGAAAGTTGACTTGTTTGTCAAATCTAAAAAACACCAGCTAGCCAACTAACTAATTAAAGACCCCAGTTGCTTTTCGACTACTCCCAATTATCATCGTCCTCCGCGACATCGTAATCAACATCCACATTCCCATCTTTCCGGCCCGTGGACTGATCAGGAGGTAATGGGGGAAGGGTCTCCATGGCGGTGTCCTCATCAAAGCCATTCTTGTTATCTAAGCCGGAAGTAGGAGGCGTAGAAGTAGAAGGAAACGCAATGGAAATAGGAGGGTTAGGAACCCAGGTGAGTTGAACCTCGCCCACTGAGGGGATATTCCAGGGCCCGAACATAAACTTCTCGGCTAGGTAGCGTTCTTTGAAGGCGACAACGAGAGAGTCCGGTTGCTCGGGGTTTGGTTCGATGGATTCGTATTCACCAACGCCCTGAGGGTAGAAAATTTCGGTTAGCAAACGTGGAAAGCTCTGGACGCGATGGTTTGAATACGCACAATAAGGAACTGTCTCAGAGCCTCATCCTTCTCCGAATTCAGCTCAACACCAGAAACGGCCACTCTCCTTGGTCGGTTGTCGAGACGCAGAACGCCGCCCCGTCCGCGAGCGGCTCCTCCTCGACCACGGTATCCTCCCCGGTAAGATGGATCGAATCCTCGGCCGCGAGGGGGGAAGGCACCCCTGCCGTATCCTCTTCCGCGACCACGAGAGTAATGTGATGGGCCAGTTTCCGAGCCGTTCGGATCGAGTCCCAAGCTCTTCGCCTCAGCCTCCAATGCCGCAAGCTGAGCCCGAAGCTGTTTGGTTTGCTCGCTGGAATTGTCGTCGGAGGCAACTTGCGAAGTTTCATCTGGAGTCGCAGAACCACTCGAGACATTATTCCCTCCAAGTCTTTGCATGAGTTTTTGTCTTTCTTCCTGCTGCTTCTTGAGCAATTCCTCCCGCTGTTTCTCCAGAGCTTGTTTCGCTTCTTCAGTTTCTTTACGCCGTTTCAGCTTCTCTTCGTGGATCCTCTGGGCCTCTTGTTGCTGTTTCTCAAACTCTTCCTGGTTGAATGCTGGACCCTCGTTGGCATCCGTCCGGTGATCGTTGTTTCTCTCGCCCTTCGCCTTGTGCCAGTATACCTTGACAAATCGGTTATCGAAAATCACCTTAGGACTAGACCAAGCGCGTTTGGCTGCGGCATGTTCATCATATGTGATTAACGCAAGCTTCTTGTGTGGCTGTAGCGAAATATCGGCGATCTCGCCGTACTGGGCAAAGAACTCTCGCACTGAGCCCTCATCAAGTTTGTCATCGGGAATCTGCTCAACGACGATAGTGGTCATCGATGGGTCCTCGCTGGGTCCAGCAGCAGAGAACTCAGACCGGCGACCCCGGCCTGCAAAGCCGCCACGATCACCACCTCGACCACGCCCACGCCCACGACCTCGATCGCCACCGCGGAATGGGCCATCTTGATGACGTCCTTTGTTGAATTCTGTGACAAGGCCGGACGATTTGGGGTCATATTCTAGCAAGGCGAGAGTTAGACAACAACATGATCCGGGTAGATTTAGATTTTCCTTTACTTACCATCTTCCTTCGAAGCACCTGGCACCGTATCATGCTGGTACGGACAAGCAGCTCCAAGATAACAGATTCCCTGCGTCTCATAGAACGGGCACTTCTCTGTGCTCTTTGGGATCTGGTCCGGTTGTTGACCAACGCCGCTCCCGTTAGGTGGCATAGGCATCCCAGGCATCCCAGGCATCTGAGGAAAGCCCATGCTCTGGAGGGCCATCATGGCAGCCATCGGATCATTCTGGTCGAATGATGGGAACGCCGGAGGCATGATGGGGAACCCGCCAGGCCCTGGAGGAGGGAACTGCCCCGGCATACTAGGAGGTGCACGGTTGTCTCTCCCCATCCAATCGCCTCTTCCACCTCCACGCCCTCGGCGCGGATTCTTGAAGACCCGATTGTGGGGGATATCTTCACGCCCGTCCTCCCCTTGGAAACCCTCCTGGAAGGTACGTTTTCGGCCGTGATTCGAATTGTCAAACTGGGGCTGTGGAGTATATCCGTTGGAAGGAGCTGCCGCGGGGTTAAATCGTGGTGGGCCCTGGGGACCTGGCCCTGGGATAGGCGCAACTTGTGATTGAGCCTGAGGAAGCGAAGTAGGTGGAGCAGGTTGTTTAACCGCAAAGGTTGCGAAAAGTTCGTCGACAAATTGCGCGGTGTCTAACAGGCGCAAAATATGTGAGTCCCGACTCCCACAATCCTTCGGCAAAATAGAAAGTCCCCTGGTGGCACTTCCGGAATAACTCACGCTCTCTTAAAAAGTCCTCGAGATTCTCAATAGACGCCTTCCGAATTTCATCATCAGGAGCGTCGGACCTGATCAGAGCCAGTACGTAATCTGCAAGGACATCGGAGTCGGCATCCGAGCTATATGCGAAGATCACAATCAGTACATGAAAAGCCTAGCGGACAGTACGGTCGAAAGTGACAGGCTCTACAAGCTCTGTTCTTATTTCGAAGTCTTACATGTCTTCTAGCTTCTTGACAACCCATTTCTTCACCTCATTCGCCTCATCTTCCGTGAGTTGCATACTGTCGCGTAGCGTTGAATGATCTCTGAACCAAGGATCTCAACGGGGTGGGCGGCTAGGAAGCTCGTTCGTGGGCTATGGCAATAATGCAGAAGTTTCCTGTCTTGGGTTCCAAAGCTCGATAACCCGAATAGTGGCACAACACAAGCTAACTTGCTCAATGAGAGATAGCAATTTAGCGTGATATTAGTCCATCGCGTGGGTACGGCGGATTAATAAAAATTGAAGGGCTAGAAATATAGACTGGCGACACGAACAATAATCGAGATTAAAATAAGAGCTTTTGCGGAACGGAGAAGCTACAGAAGAAGCGCGACCAACGCGATTGCGGGTAGGTCACGTGCATATATTGACCCAAAGCGGTCGAGGTTGCTTTTCTCCATCACCCCGAAAATAATATCTACAATCTTTGGACCACATCTATGCAGTACAGTATTAAGGCACAATTGAACATGTGAACTAAATTTTAATTTTTGTGTCCAACTAGAGAACAGCAACTAGAACGTGAAAGCCCTCGCAGTCGTTAACATAACAATAAGGAAATAGAAAAATGAAAAGCCATAGCAAATGCATGAGCACACCAGGATTCTACTGCTCTAGGTATACGAAAATTCATACGACATTAAGCTGCTGTGCGTCGGTTTAATTTTTTGTCACCCCTTTAATGTAGAGAGGGTATGCGTTCATCAATCTCATAAACATAGGATTTCAACTCTAAAAGACTTGAACCCTAGAAAACTTGTGTAGAACGTGTTTACAGCTTGTCGTAGTACTGTGAAGATATGTTAGCATCATCAATGTATAACGTACGAGGTTATGGTAAATATAACTTACGTTCTCGTATCCAGGGACCTGCTCCTTGAGACCCTTGCGCTTACGCTTGTCAGCAACGATCTGACCAGGCTTAGTGGTGGGGTCAAGAGGAGAGCCGCCAGGAAGGACAGCCCAGTGATCGAAGACAGACTGAGGGAAGGCCTGTCCACCAGTGGCCTGGCGGAGGTCGGTGGGGAAACCGAAAGACTCGTTGACGGGCAGGTAGGCCTTGATGTTGAACAGAGGAGTACCAGGGCGCTGCTCCTCAGTGTAGACGTGACCACGACGGCGGGTGAGGACACCGTAGATACCACCCATAGCCTGCTCGGGCACCTGAATCTCGACGTTGAAGATGGGCTCGAGGAGAGCGGGCTCAGCAAGCATGGTAGCAGCGTACAGGACACGACGAGCAGTGGGGATGATCTGACCACCACCACGGTGAATAGCATCAGCGTGCAGGGTAACATCGAGGATGTTGAAGCGGACAGAGCGGAGAGGCTCCTCAGCAATGGGACCCTCACGGGTGGCCCACTGGAAACCGGAGACGACGGAGTCCTTGATTTCGTTAAGGTACTGGACGGCCTTGGTCTGGTCAACCAGCAAGTTGGCACCGGTGGTGTCGGGACCGAAACACCAGATCTTACGGGCATCGGTAACATCCCAGCCGTACTCGTCGGCCAAGACACGGGCACGAGCCTTGAAATCGTCACGGGGGCTGATCTTGCCACTTTCAATGGCCTTGGAGACCTCCTCGTCCATGGGCTCGGCAACCATGTACAGACGGTTGTGCTTGTTGGGAGACTTGGACAGAGCAGTCATGGAAGAGGTAGCGCTGACAGTCTCACGGTAAGAGACGACAGGGTCGGAGACACGGAGGGGAACACCAGCGTGATCCTCCTCAAGATCCTTAAGACAGATCTCAAGATGAAGCTCACCAGCACCGGCAACGATGTGCTCACCAGATTCGTTGATCATGGTCAGAACGCAAGGATCGGACTTGGACAGACGCTTAAGACCTTCGACAAGCTTGGGAAGATCCTGGGCATTCTTGACCTCAACGGAGCGCTGCACGACGGGGGAGACGGAGAACTTCATGACCTTGAGGTTGTGGGCAGTCTCGGAGGTGGTGAGGGTACCAGACTTGAGCAAGAACTGGTCAACACCAACAAGACCGACAATGTTACCGGCAGGGACATCCTCAATGGGCTCGACGAAGCGACCCATCATCAGAATGGTACGCTGGATGTTCTTGATGAACAGATCCTCCTTCTTTCCAGGAGTGTAGTTAGGACCCTGGATGCGGACCTTGAGACCGGACTTGACGGTACCGGAGTAGACACGGCCGAAAGCGTAGAAACGACCCTTATCGGAGGTGGGAACCATCTTGGAGACGTAAAGCATGAGAGGAGCCTTGGGATCGCAGTCACGGATACCAATGCAAGCATCGTCATCGGCAGGACCCTCGTAGAGAGTCTCGGCACGGTACTTCTGAGCAGTAACAGGAGAGGGCAGGTGGATACAGATCATCTCCAACATGGCGTCGGCAGCGGGCAAGAACTTGCGCATGACAGTCTTGAGGAGCTGCTTGCCAGCGTAGTCCTTCTCCTCACCGACAAGCTTGACATCGAGCTTCTCGAGCAGAGCGGGGATCTGGTCCTTCTTGTCGTTGTTGATGAGAGAGAAGATCTTGAAGATGGGGTCCAGGATGAACTGGTTAAAGGCACGCTCAACGGGCTTGCCATCGACCTCAGTAGGAGTCTTGGTCCACTTCTTAGTCTTAGGGTTGAAGTAGTTGTCACCCTGTAGTCACGATATTAGCAACTAAAACGATAAATCTCGGGGGAATCTTCCCCAAGGCGCGTTCAACTTACCCAGAGACGCTCCAGCATCTTCTTGCGGTCAACACCGAACTTCTTGGCGAACTTAACGGCGAACTGGCGGACAGTGAAAGCCCAGCCGTGGAGACCGGAACCGAAAGCAACGGTACCGCGGTCGGGGTAGACCTGGACATCACCGAGGACCTTGTCGAAGTAGGTAGCGATGATGACGTTGACGGACTCAACAGTACGAGCGAAAGACTGGTACAGATCCTCCTTGGAGACCTGGAGTTCGAGCAGGGCACGGTCGACCTTGTTGATGATAAGGACGGGCTTGATACGCTCAGTCAGGGCCTGGCGCAGCACAGTCTCAGTCTGGACGCAGACACCAGACACGCAGTCGACGACGACCAGGGCACCGTCAGTGACACGCAGAGCAGCAGTAACCTCAGAAGAGAAATCAACGTGACCGGGGGAATCGATCAAGTTGATCAAGAACTCAGAACCATCGACCTTCTGGGGAATCTCCTTCAGATCCTCCTCATCAGGGAACTTGGCGTACAGGGAGATGGCAGTGGACTTGATGGTAATGCAACGATCCTGCTCATCGGGACGGGTGTCCATGAAACGGGTCTCACCAGCCTTGGCGGCGGAAATAATACCGGCACGCTGGACCAGGGAGTCGGAGAGGGTAGACTTTCCGTGATCGACTGTCGAGGTTTTAGTATCAACACAAAGATATCACGAATATTCAAGGTGTACCAACCGTGAGCAATGACGGACATGTTACGGATGTTGGCCGGTCGGTCCATGAGGGACCGGATCTACATGTGTCGTTAGTTTGCTGTCAAGTCCCAACAAATTTTTGCCCCCCAATCCGTGTCTGTCCAGTCGAGGGTATCCTGGATGAACCAGGTAGTGGGAAAAAATGCGTACCTCCTCGATAGTGAAGCTATAGGAAGCTCAGTTAGTAACCATATGTAATACATCATGATGCGAGTCCGTAGACATCCAAAAGAGATTGAAAGGGTGGTGGACGTACTTAACCATCTTGACTGATTTTTCCTATCACAAAGCCTTAGAGGCGGGGTTGTGAAATAGAATAGAGGGGGGAATAAACAAGAAAACTGAAAGCAAAAAAGACACACAGATAACCAGGACCGAGAGCTAGCTCGACCTGATAAAATCTAGGATGATTAAAAAAAAGTCCTATGTGTGCTGCTCCAGTGGAGAGACGGGGGGTTGAAGGGGAGAAGAGGATGAAGAGGGAGGGTTGGAGGAGGAGGGGAAAAGAGGAAGGAAAGCGAGCGAGAGAGTGGGGACTTTTTTTTTTTTTCCCTCTCTTTTGGAGGTGGGTTTTTTTCCGATTTCAAATCTGGGATGTGCGTTTTTCGCCCAGTTCCCGCTTGTGCCCCTCGTTTTGTTACCGTTTTACTCCGGCCTGACTCTTATAGGAGACAATTCGACCAAGGATTACAAATGCTAATCGTCGACTAAAAAGCGATGGAAAAAAGGATATTTTGGTATGCTGGTCGTATCAAATAGATAATAGACAGCTTGGCCTTAATCCCTCTTTTCTTTTTTTTATCGCCGTTGCCATCTCCCATATCACCTGATCCTGCATTGCATGGCTCTCTGCACATTGCCCCAGCTTACATTAACATGAACTGCTCGAACTTTGCCTACGATGGGCTCTAGAATGCGCTGGAAAAGCTTCAATAATCAAGCTCCACAGCTCCTCGATGATACCTAGAGCTACAGAGCACAGAGTATAATCGAACCATATTTCAGAGCTCGGTGGCGTTGGGTTGCTCGATTGAGAGCATCATCTGGTCCCGTCAAACCTACCGAGACAGAGAGAGATGCGTAAGGTATGAAAAGAGCTGTCCTTGGTTGGTAATCAGGCAATATCCACGCTCAGTCGATGACTCGATACTGCTATTGTTGACTCAGAAATACGATTATGACTCTTTAATTGGTTTCCCCACGCAATTGGAAATATCGCGGCCATCAAGCAAAGATAACTCGAGCATTTGAGTCTTCGAGTGACAGCGCTCTTCATTTCTCTCTTCCTAGGTTGAAGGCGGGATGGGAAAAAAATACGTAGTGAGGGGCAAATAATAAAGTGGGGTGATTTTTCGGCACGGCTTAGTAAGATGCTGGGTTGCCCAACGGCGATGCGCCAGCCTCAGGCGCTAATGAGCCTAATGGGGCAGGTCTGTTGACCCAGTGATAGAGCTCCGTTGGAGTTGCTTGCTCTCTTGAGGCGACTGCTGGTTGGTGATCTCGACACGGCTATTTTATACCTACCTAGGTAGTATTTGCCTGTAGATAGTGTATCTTTACAACTGATCGGTTTTATATTACAGTTATCAGCTTCTTCCTGCCACAGTAGCGCTTCCAATAAGTACTATAATAAGTATACATGAATAGCGGTAGGCCGACGGTCACAAATGTCTTATGCTTGTGTAAAGCTTCATAAAACCTGATGTACTCCGCCGCCACACCAGTGTATCATCCTCAAGCCACATACAGTCTCAAATCAAGTCGGAGAATGATGGGTAAACAATGGATTATGAAAATTATGAGGTTCCAAGGGGACAGAAAAAAGGCTAATATACAATCTATCATTAATACAATTATGCAATACGACAATAATCAGCATCGTAAGAGGAAACGCCAGAAAGGGTATATAAAGAAGGTAGAAAATAGGAAAAAATAAACCAAAGGCAAAGTTAGGAAGACCACAAGATCTTTCCGTAGGCATCTTCCACCTCCTTGGCGATCTCTAATAATGTCACAATGATGATCTGATGGGTAACGTTGGGAAGTTTGTCACGCTGCAGGCCAATCCACTCTAAGGGAGGAGTTGCTTCACCCATGTCACGTAACTGGGGTGTCTCGATCACCGGTGGTTCTATCGCAACGTACGTGTACTTGGATTGGGGTACATTGACAACCGCAGTGATCTTCTCCTGCTGTTCCGTGCCACCACCTTCCGCAAGCAAGCCTCCAGTGATGCGAACTGCCGACGGGGGAAGAGGTTTGCCGAGTCGAGAAGCCAGGGCACGCGAATGGGTTTCCCACATATCTCGAATAAAGCTAATG
Organism: Aspergillus panamensis; assembly: GCA_027569225.1. Classification (NCBI taxonomy): domain Eukaryota; kingdom Fungi; phylum Ascomycota; class Eurotiomycetes; order Eurotiales; family Aspergillaceae; genus Aspergillus; species Aspergillus panamensis. The sequence goes on from JAPDER010000024.1 coordinate 158,323, forward strand.
CGAGAGTAATTCCATCCAACGTCGACCTTGCCTTCAAATGTGCTCCGGAAGATGTAGTCAATCTGGTGGGTTCCTGGCACTTGCCACGTCTCCATGGCAGCCACCAGTCGAGGGACATTGAGAATCGTTCCTCCACGGGACCCTATCACGCGAGTTGCAATCTCGTAGACATGGAGCTCTTCGATGGCCACAGGACCTGAACGGGTGATTTGAGCTAGGGCAACACGCAGCTGTCCCAGAGTAAGACCCAGAGCACTACGTATCTTACCCTTGTCCAGTGAGACATCGAAGCGAGCTTGAGCGTCGTGAGCCTCCAGCTTAAATACGTGATTATCGAAAAATGTGCTAGGGAAGGCGCCAATATGGACCGACTTGATTGTGACGACAACCCCGGTTTGTAAAGAAATCGGCGCCGTCTCCATATTCTCATTTGTCTTGTTCGCCACTGCTCGGGACGACAAGTCGATTTTCTCCGCGAATACCGACGTCTTTCGACGAAGGTACCTTTCAACTTCGCGTAGTGATGCTTCATATGCAGCTTGCTTGTCTTGCGCCAAGCGCTGCCACGCCTGGAATAACGCGAGAGATTGTGATGCTGTCAAGCTCGTACAGAAAACCTGCACTTGGTCTCCCTCCAGGATACTGAAGAGTCGTTCATTTGAACCACTGGAAGCACTTTGGACGTTGTACATCAGGAAATCAAACTTCGCAATATGAGCAATAAGGAAGGGTTGATAGTCGAAAGATAGTTTTACTTGAAGCTGGTGGAATGAGATCAACGCTTGTATCAATGGTGTCTGGCTGTGGGGGTTATCGTCCGGCCAATTGATGGAAGTTCGAACCTTGAGCGTCTGCAGTTCTACCAAACCACTCATTCGGCCTTTGCTCTCGATTGCTGTCGATTTGAAGCCTACGCAAAGGATTTGCTCCCGGTCTGATGTCTTCTTGGATGACAGCCACAAATCGTCGATTGTGAACTGTGCTTTCCCCAGTGTTGACCCCAAATCAAGTTGAATCTCAAGTTTCTCAATGGCAATCGTTGAGTTCCACGGGAACGCCGGGGCTGAGGCTACCTGCTGATAACGCTGCACAATATAGGCCTGTGTCTCTGAGGGTTGCGGTTCGAAAGCCGGGGCCGAATCCTTGTCTTCATTTGATGGTATCCAAATCTCACGGAAAAGCAGGAGGTCTTGGACTTGCTTTGCGTTGAGGGTAACTTGCATTGGGCTGACTCGAAGAACAGCGGAAATACCCTTTGCCCTTCCGAAATGCTTGCTGTTCATGAGAGACATGACCATCGATTTCACTTCAAAGCTAGCAGTCGACTCATTGGAATACACATGCTTGACAGAGGCTCCCAAAGAATTAAAGGCCACAGACAGTGCTAAGAAACGCCCGTGATCATGAGACTGAACGGTATTGATTGCCACATAGGCGCTGTCAAATGCCGCTGTGGCTGCCACTCTAGCGATGGGTTGGCAACTCAAGCTAAATTCCTGTTTGCGAATTAAGAGGCCGACATTCAACTTGCACCGTCCAAGAATTGTATTGGGATCATCATTGAGGGGAGTTTCCTGCATTAATCTTTGGGGTTGTAGCATCATGGAACTCGAGGGTCGCCTGGGCTTTTGTGGGTCTCCCATGACTTCTTTGACGGTGGCACTCATTTGTCTCATCAAGGGAACAAGGCTTGGATATAGCACATTTTTAGAAGCGTCAATCTTAAATTCCGCGTTGAGAGTGGAGTCATCACTGGCGTTGTCCTCGAATTGGACTTTCAAGGCGACTCCTGGTGCTTTCAATGTCGCAGTGGCTACCGCATCTCCTTGCACATACTGGCCATATTTTGATTCTGACATTGTTCTTCCTTTCAGGGTTGCGGTGAGAAGAGTCTGTGGGTCATTTGTTTGTCTTCCCTGCAAAGTAACGATCGCGCCGGCAAAATCGACATCTACCAACACAGAGCGCACGCGCTTATTTCCGAACAGCGCTCGTGGCTTAACATTGTCCTCCGTTTCTTTTGAAACAAACCGCGAGTTAGCGTCGCGGATGGTTTTGGCAGCAGATGCAATGGACTCTCGAATCATGCTCCCCGGCAGGATGAAATCAGAGGTAGCTCTCAAATCCAACGATTTTCCAGCAGCTTGGAATGCCAGCCTCACATCCTTCCCTATGGAGGAATATGCCACGTTGAAGACCACCTCAGGCATCAAAGCAGAGTTGAGGGAACGTACTCGCCTATCACCCGAGAATGGCACCATCTGCAATTGAACATCTTCAATCCGAAGCTTAGCGGAATTCGTTCTCTTGTTTGATAAGTCCACACGCTTGATAGAAAATACTAAATCATCAGGTCTGCGTTGAAGCTTTGTTTGCAATGTGCTAGCCATATTCCAGCCGATCTGGATGTTATTGAGACCCAGTGAGTAGATAGCATCGAAGAGGTCCTCCTGTTTTGGATCATAATCATGGACCTCAATACTTGGCAATTCTGAAGATTTTGACTTTGTCTCTGGGTGACCACGGTGTCTCAATTTCTTGAAACGTTCGACTTCATGGGAGAGGTCCAACGTTTTGATACGTTCTTGAAGGTGGGCGGCGATGTCAACGACCAACGCAGCCGTCTCAGGGAACAGCTCAATGTCGAAATTGTTGCTGGTAAAGTGAAACGCCCGCATAGTCTTCCCGTTTTCATGTACCACGGAAGTTCCTTTGACTTTGGCATCGGCAGCAAAGCTGCAATATGAGCGTCCTTTTGATCCCTCTCGCTTCCTCAAATCAAAACTGATATTCGAAGTGTCAACATGGAATTCTGGAAATTCCATTGGCTGTCCATCTTCTAGGCCGTTATTGAGCCGCATGCGCATCATTCCCAGAGTGAAGCCCATATCTGCCGAATATTCTTTCCCGTCGAGACCCGGGGCCATGGCGTGTATTCTTGCCCCAGCCATTGTCATACGCGTCTTGTAAAGGACGGTGCTGGGATTTGAAATATCCTCTTGTTGTGGGGTTGAGTTATCGATGGCAAGAACTTCACCACAGTGAAGCTTCAAGACCTCGATATTCTGTTTCAAATCCGATGCTAGATGGGAAAACTCGGGTCGTGTTAAGACACCTAGGAGACTTCGCAAAGCACTGGCTTCCAGTCGGATCAATTCAATGGTAATATCGACTTCCACATCTGTACGATTGGGCCCCATGTTTGCAATAACTCGGCCATTGATTGGTGGTATTCCAAGTTCAGATAGGGGTCGCCACTTGCCTCCTTCGTTCGACTGGAATGTATGCAGATTCTTCTTTAGGTCAAAGTCAACCTCAATCTTGGATTCCATCTTGGAGATTATTGAGGCTCTCGCAACCTCACCGGAGATAATGTAGGCTAAGGACGGAAGAATGCAGAAACTCAGCTTGTAATCATCCAAGAACATTGCAATTTGGAATTTATTCTGCGCTGGCCTCTGGTTCGAAGGTTTGTTCATTGGTAGATCTAGATTCTTGACAAGTCGATAGATGAATTGGACTTCATCCTCTATCACTCGATCTGCCGTATGTGCAAGACTCAATGGGTCTTCTTTCATATCATATCGAAGCTTCCGGGATGATACGGCAATCTTCCAGTCGTGCTTGAGCCCAGTCACTATTTGTTCAGTCGTGCGCGAACAATAGACGTGCGGTTCGAGAACCCTCCACTGCATGAGAGTTGTGGAGAGGTTGGAAAATTCCAAGGAGCATGCTTCAGCACTTGTCAACGCACTCACAATATCTAGACCTTCCCCGTTTTGCGGCTCCAGGATAACTGAACTTCGGAGAGCCTTCCCAATAAGGGCAAGCTTCACATTAATGCCGTCGAGAGTTATTGATCCAAGGTCAGTGCCAAGGATAAGTTGTAACCCATTCTGAGACTCCGCTTCACTGCCAGAATCCTGGTCTGCCTTGGCGGATTCCAGGGTCACTGACGACATTGTTTTCACGACTTCCTCCACCAGGTCAAGAATCTCCCATCGCAGACGAAGATTAACGGCAGAACAATAACACTGCACAACTACGCAAGAATTGGGGGCCCTTTCAGGGCTGGAGGAACCGTTCCTTTGCGGCTTGGTGGATAAAACAGTTGACAGGTTTTGGACCACAAAATCACTTTCTTTTGGCCCGGGATCGATAGAGAAACGGAACAGCTTGATAGTAGAGGAGAGACACGCTTCTGGTGGACTATCCGCCGACCTGGGCTCAAGTGACTCCCATACTCTTCTCATCACATAACTCTTTTCAACATGGGCTAGATCCCAGGCTCGCCACTGGTCAAAACTAGACACCACAGTACTCTTCGCGTTGAAGGGTAAAGTGAGGTCATCTTTTGAGAACTTCGAGACCAAGTCCTGTTGCTGGGCTAGCGAGAGATTATTATAAACGTTGCGGATACGGGAAAGTATCTTCCAGGAGTCGTGTTGCCGTAAATGGCCAGGAGCAATTCTGAGCACATACGAAATGCGGGTGAGAAACGTTGGGTCCGGGATATTGGCAGCCGGCTGGGTGAGAAAATAAATCAGAAAACGCATTCGCTTGTGGCTAAGTGATGAGTTATGCTGGAAAGATGTTGCAGCAGAGTCAAACATGGTCGTTGTGCGGCGAACAAGGAAAGCAAGTTGCTCGACAGATTTTGTTGAAGTGACAGTATCGAACGCTCGGATTTGCAGATTTGATCGCAGGAATGGCGCAGTCACAAGCCAAAAGCTCACATCTCCCAGTAGGCAAGTGAACTCGGATTTCTGCTGGTATGCATCCACTCGATGGCTTTCAACAGATACTGAAATGCTATCTGCCGCTATGTGCATAGAAGAGGCCTTGCTGATTCCTGCAAGAAGATCGCCCTTTTGTCGCTCAACTTTCGTCCGAAACGCCGTCTTTAAACTGGAGACCTCGATAGTGTACTCATCCCGGAACCCAGATTCGTTGCCCTTGGAATATTCAGAGGCATTGATCATCTTTATCAGAATTAATGGAGCCTGGATAGCAGTAGCCGTTGCTTTCCTTGGGTTTTTCAGCGATTTCTCATAGCCAACGATATCAGAGATTACATCCTTTTGAAGTGAATCGATGATTTCAACCGGGTGTCTTGGTTGCAAACTCTCTAGTAAAGTCGAAACTATGAAAAGAAATTCAGGGGTGCAAACGCCCCGAATGCCAGATGGAAGATCAATCATAAAGTTCGTATGCGTCGTATTATCGTCCTCGAACGGTGAGAATCGGGAGTCGAATTTGATCACAGGCGAGGCATCATGAACGGCAGCCTCCATGGACACCTGGCCGAATGGCAGCTGGGAGGTATCTAGTTTGATCATGTGAAGAGAAAACTTGGGCATGCACCAAGGATTCAAGGCACCCGAAGAATTTCGCATATCTTTGGTGTGGCTTCTTCGTTCGATAAGGGAATGGGGGGTTCGACCCCTCGCAACTCGCTGTGTCGCTTCATGCTCCTTGGTCGCCTTAGATGACACGCTAGATGCTTCATCAACGCTGCGTGGACCTTTCTTGCCTCGTTTTCGGATGCTCGCACGGTCCTGGGCCAGGAGAAAGCTTCTTGAACTTGCACCGCTTTGACTATCCGAGGAGTGTTTGATTGGGGGGGAATCTAGCCCACTCAATCTTCCTGCGATGGGTTCGGGCATGGTGGGAATAGCGATGGTTGGAGGAGTATCTCTTAGGTGCATCATGTCAGGCTCAACCTCTACCCGATCAAAGACAAGCCACGGCGTCCTCTGGGTTCTTTGGTCGTGTAATTTGACATGTTCCTGCTGTGATCTACGGCTCTCAGCGATGTTGTTCTTTCGCTGAGCCATCTTTAGCCTGATCGAAGTTCGGAACAAAGCAAGTGGGAGGACTTGCGATTGAATCAGTGTTCCAAACCGACCAAGAAACTTGTAATCGATTGCAGAGATGGATATATCTGGCACAAGAAGGCTCATTCTCTTTGAAAACCTGGCATTGGCCCAGTCATTAAACTTAGTCGTCACAGATCCGGTGCTCAAAAGCAGAGCCGCACCGTCTAAGAGCACAGAGATATGAATCGAGTTGAATTTGGCCCGCAGGAAGGTAACATCATGAAGAATCAGTGGGAATAATGGCGGAAGCGCATTTTCTTCATTATCAAATGAGACATCGAAGCTCTGCAGGCCTGCAGCGAAACAGCTCAAGAAACGAGGAGAGCATTCTCCAATAATTCTCCCAATGTCAAAGTCCCAGTTACAGACATAGGTTGGCTCTGCAGGAGGCTGGCCAAATATGCGATGGCCGTAGATTGAGGCCCCATCGATGAAGAGCTGGGTGTCACCCAAAGCTGGATTCTCCTTATTTTGATGCGTGACAAGGCTCGCATTCAACGGAGCAAGTGAGAGTTGCATATCCATATAATAGTTAGTAAATCGTAAGTCCACTTCGAGCGAAGGGCTCGTGAGCCGCGTGTAGTTCAGATCGTCGTACAGGGTTTCAGGGAGAAGGGCGCAAGCATTGTCGACATTGACATGTAGGACAACATCAAGATCATTTGATTTTCTGTTTGGATTAATCCCATTGTGCGCTTCTGGCTCCTCCTGCGAGTATGCAATTTCTTGAAATTCTTCGAGAGTCCTGAAGTGCACATCTTCCCCGAAATAGTTTTCTTTGACGATCATGAAGCATTTGATCAAGAAACCAAACAAGTAAAGTCTGGGGGATAGGCCATCTATATTGAGCAGAAGAGTATCGACTAGCTCATCCGATGTGGTGAGGAAGTAGTTGTAGGTACCATCAATTACCAGATTCTCCAGCGTGGCCATTGATTTGTTCTTCAAGAATGTAGCCAGAGTGTCCCACATCGGAGCCGAAAAGTCTATTCTAGCCTCCGAAAGATTGACATTGAAGCTCACAGCATTTTGCTCGGGGCTATACTTGTTTAGAGGTATTGATATGTCTGATGTTAGCTTTCTACCTTTGATCACCAGTAAACGGTTGTCATCCAGGTCGGTAGGATCGCTAATGATATTCGAATCATTGACATTGAGGAACAGTTGAATATCGGTGAACGTCATATTTAATTGGTAGATGAATGGGACGAACGTGTAGTATTCTTGTGGAGGGCCAGACGCCCAATCAGTAATTAGATCAGTCAAAAGGAAAATATGATCCCGCAGGAGAAACAGTTGCATATCTTGGTTCTCTACATCAAACTTCCACGTGCGAAGGGTATTCCAGGAGAGCGGCACCGAGAGGTCGCACGTAATAAGTTGTCTTGGGCATTGCCACAGCACCGCGTGGTTCACACTAGATGTCATCCTTGAGCCGCGAAGATCGAGGTCGAGTCGGGTGCAAAACCCCGATGCTGAAGCCACCATATCCATGGTATAATTGATCGTAGAATCGGGCGCTACACGGAGAGTAAGCCACCCAAATGGCCGGATATCAGGTCCAATGTGGCCTTTCTCGCCTTCCGCCGCGCGCGTTTGTCTCCATCGCTGCTTTTTCTTCAACTTTGAGGCACCCCGCACTGCATCAGCTCGTCCTTTCCAAAGCCAGTCTTTGGATGGCTCTCGAGTCGGAATACGAAGAATCATCTCCTTGGTGATTTCCACTGTCAGCTTGAAGACTGAATTTTGTCTCGGGTCTCCCGCCGTCAAAGGTTCTGCGGGTTCGGAGCTCCGGAAGGCATTAGGGAAGAAGACGTTTTGGAGCCCTACACGTTCGCGGTCGGACCATGGCCCGTAGTTGATTGCACCGCCCTCAAGCTTGATATCGATCCCCCATTCCGGTGGCTGCGCAAGGTTTATTATCGACGACGACGACTTTCGGACGGGGATTTCGTTCGTGGAAGGGTCGGCAACAACTACTCCGGGAATATCCCAGAAGTACGTAACTGACATGCTAGGGCTATCCAGGATCGTGGAGAATCTGCCATACTCGATGGCGTCCCATTCGCCATGATCATCCTGGCTGCTGTCGTCCAGATATCGAGAAAGCCCAACCCAACGTGAATCATTGCGGAGGTCAGTATGATTTCTTGGTCCCAGATCCGCCCGCTTATTCATAAGGTGGAAGGATTCCACCGAAGTCTGAAAGTATGGTATCAGGTCACGAATGCTATGCCAGACCCTGCGTTTTTGGAATTGGTAATTGAATATTGTATCCCTTTTCCGTTTCGTTCCAGGCTTCTGGTCTTCCCGCACGGAATTGAGTCCTTTCGCTGCAGAAAGCTGGCCCTGCTTGAAGTCCGGGTTTGGTCGCATTTGAACAACGGGATGGCTGAATTGAAAGGAGAATATCTGGCGGTATAGATCCAACGGCCCAGCAGGAGAAGCCTCAACTAATCCCGTCGCAGCATCAAAGGTTATAGTCAACACGGATCTAGTATGTTCATTTCCCATGACAAGGGCGCCTTTATCACACTCAAGCTTCAAAGGCAGAAGTCGGAGTAGCCTCGACAAACTGTCCCCTAACTCCTGAGTAGGCCCTTGCGCATCTTCAGGCCCCACTGTATCCCTCCCTGTCGCGTTCTGCAAGAAGTCATGGTCGAGAGCAGGTGCCGGCCCAGCCTCCGTATTAGGGAACGGGTCAGATGTCTTTTCTTTCAAGCTAGGGTCTACCGAATCGCTTCCGTAGTCGCGCGAACCACTCGATGTCTGGGATGACGGCCTGGCGGAACTAAATCCGGCAAGGATGCTGTCATAAGCGGGAGTCCTATTGTATACAAACCATTCCAAGCCATACAACTTCACAGCGATCCGGCAAGGAAGGGATTCGGAGCTCTCAAGTCCTCCTTTCTCCCCGATACCGCTCTCGGGGCCATAAGATCCATCAGATTCTTGATTTTCACTTTCCGTTCGAACCTTGCTGGATTGTAACCGCGACAAACCAGTCCTTCTGACGGCACGTTTCCAGTAGTGCCAGGTTATAAAGCCCCCGTGTACAAATATAGTCTCATTTACCCCATGATATCGTATGCCCTTGAAGAATATCCGCCCTCCGAGTAGCGAGATCTGAAGCGCGTGAATATCGACGTATGCGCGGTAGTAGTGCCATGTGTAAGCTCGTATTCCGTAGGACAGGAGGGTTGCAAAAAGGCGATTGAAGTAAAGAAGGAAAAACAGCACGCTGGTTAACTTATCAGTCACGCTTTCGCTGGTAGGTCACGATGCCGAACAAACTCACAGAATGCAAGAGACGATGAGCTCAAGCAGGAAGAACCTAGCTGGTTGTAAGCTTTCATAAACTCTCTGCAACGTACAAGGCTTACCAATTGAAGCTTGGATCCGGAATTAAGGATAATGTTTCCAGGTTTGAGCCGGCCATCTCGCATTGATTCTCTTAGGAGTCCCAGCACTGGTGCCCATGGCTGACGAGCGAGTCAATCTTCCCTTGGGCAAGTACAAGACATAGGGATGCTATGATCCATCGGACGGTTCCATTCTCCACGCCCAGCAGGAAAGGGGGATTTACGGGATAAAAAACGATATTAAAAAAAAATCTCCGAAGAATATAGATGGAGGGGGTGGTTGAAGCAGGTGAATACGAGCGCGCCCATGTGGCTTACGTAGGCGGTGGGCTGGCCGTAGCCTAACGCGAGCTAGATAGAAGGGGAGAGCTTGCGGAGGAGATGGGTCACATTGAGAGTCGTCCTCTCCTATCTTTCGCACAACTTGCTACTTGGCCATGCGATTTGGCCCTCTTCCGGTCGGATCTCGCTAGGAGGGCATCGTGAAGTGTTCCCCCACAAAGTCATGGTCTTTACCTCCCACCATTTGGATTAAACTGCGGAATGCTTCACCTGTGGACTCTCCAACACTAGCGCACGCGGTCAAGAACCGCGACTCTTCGCGACAATGGCTACAGCGTATTCCACTGGCGGCACAGGCTCGAGCTTAGCACGGGCAGTAGTGATTGTTGCCGGTGTCTCATCGCTAATTGCCTCACTCCTATCATTTGTGTAAGCACACTCACTTCGTTTAAAACCCCCAAGGTGGAGAGCTCTGCTAACATCCATCCCCTCACCAGATCAATATGGCTACAGACGTAGGAAACGCCATCCCGCTTATTTACCTCCCCTCCCTTGGATCCCCCCCGTTCGCTGATTCGAAGTCATTAGAAAAAACTATCGGAAACCCCTACTCCAGCGCTACGTCGTCCGTATATTATTGATGTTTGTTTTGGCACCTCCATAATCCGCTGAGTAGCTGCTCATCCACAACAGGGTCCCGATCTATGCGGCATCTTCATGGGCCAGTATCATATCGTTAAAAGCCTCAATGTGGCTGGCGCCTTTACGTGATATTTACGAGGTATATTGGGTAGCCAAGAAGCTGACGCCACGGGCGTTGCTAACACGATGCCATCTAGGCATTTACAATCTACACTTTCTTCCAACTCCTTATCAATTACCTCGGGGGCGAAAGAGCAGTGATTATTATGATGCATGGTCGCCCTCCCGTTCAGCATGCCTGGCCTCTCAACCACATCCTCTCCAAAGTCGATATTTCTGACCCCCACACCTTTCTAGCCGTCAAGCGCGGGATCCTGCAGTATGCATGGCTGAAACCCATTCTGGCGCTCATTTCTATTATAATGAAAGCAACAAATACCTATCAAGAAGGATACCTGAGCTTATCGTCGGGTTATCTCTGGACCGGCATTGTGTACAATATTAGCGTTACCATTAGTCTCTATTCCCTGGCGATGTTCTGGGTCTGCCTTCACAACGACCTCGCACCCTTCCGACCCGTCCCCAAATTCCTTTGCGTTAAACTAATTATCTTTGCTTCCTACTGGCAGGGATTCTTCCTGTCAATCTTGCAGTGGCTGGGGGCCTTACCCAACGGTGTTGGGGATTACACACCGGACAACCTGGCCGCTGCGATTCAAGACAGTCTGATCTGTTTTGAGATGCCCTTGTTTGCAATGTCACATTGGTACGGGTTTTCCTGGCATGACTATGCTGACCCTACTATCTCTTCCGCGCGGATGCCAGTTAAATACGCCCTTCGAGATGCCTTTGGACCCGGAGATCTGATGGAAGACTCGAAAATGACCTGGCGTGGTGATAAATACGAATATAGATTCTTTGATTCCGGTGACCACATTATCCCACATGAAGAGTCCAACTCTCGGGTAAGGCGAGTGATGCATGGGATGCGGTATGAACGTGGTGGAAAAGCAAAATACTGGATTCCTAAACCGGGCGAAGCGAACAGTCGGACCCCTTTACTTGCAGGTGCCAACGGGGGCAACCGCACTCGACGTAGCAGCACCATGGACCGATATCGTTCCCGCAACGAGCTCGAGGAGACAAACATGGATGACGATGATGAGATTCTCTTTGCCAAAGCTCGGGAGTTGGAATTTGGTGACTTCAACGTAGGCTGACCGCTAGGCCCACCAGAAAAGCGAAATATCATGAGCTAATCCGTTGTTTCTGGCAGTACCCTGTCATTACGGCCAACGTGGTCGCAAGAGATCAAAGACTCGCAAGTCCTGCGATCTCCTCAATTCTACAGCAACCGCAGTTCGTTAAAAAGGCTCGGAAAAGCAGAAAGGTTCGCACGGCAGGTGGCGGCCACAGTACGCGTGCAGGCGACAGTCATACCGCCAGGAGTCCCCAGAAAAAGCACTCTGCGGACGCAAGCCCTGATCGACGGAAACCTAGCCCCACTAACTCGCAAAGCTCTCGTCGCAGCGGGTTAGTCGACCTGGTGGTAGAAAATAAAGAAGCAGAGGACAAAGAGCAAGCGCAGCTTCAGAGAACATATGGATCGGCGTCGGTCGAACCCGAACACAAGCATTTCCAGTATGTACCCTGCATGATCAGCTAAGCTTACAAATAATCTTAACCGCGAATCTTTTTCCCTTCAGGAGACCGTCAGGAACACCACTCGAAGAAGAGCCTGAGCCCAGCCAGGTTGAGAATGATGACGACAGGACGAATGAACGGTCAGGGCTTCTGCAGTCCAATGGAGATGAGGAGCCAAGAACCTCTGCCTGGAACTATGGAGACATCGAAGAGGACAACGTCTGGGGACGGTAGGCCAGTGGCCACAACCGCAGAGCTAGAAGCTCTAGATATTATTTCGGACGATGTATTAGCAAATGTTTGATACCTCAATTGTTTGGACATGGATTTTTGTTGTTTTCTTCCCCTTTTTTTTTTCTCTTCATACTTTCTTTTTTTTATAAATAGTATTGTTTGATTCGGGCGCATAACTGCTTATTCTTATGATTAAATCATCACATCATCCCTTTCTTCAGGATTCCTCGACCAGGTAAAAAGGCAAGCTAGCCCCGACACTACTGCCCTGAATTATCTGCCTAGTAAGTTGGGGCATTCCCCCTTTGAGCAAGCGATCAGCCTTCCCAGCCAGTTCGTCTTTCACACTCCAGCAATGAGAACCCACCGTTACGCGCCCGCCACCTGCACACACACACCTTAGCTCGAGGTGACCTGGTCGACTATTAATAAAATCAATGTGATGTCTCCACCGCCAGTCAACAAATGAGACGCAGATCCGGCTAGATGGCGGATCGACAGTTCGACACGCTGTCAGGGAGGGGGGTGGCGCTGCACGACGACTGGCTGTGGAGAGCGCTTTCTCTAGCTTATCGGGACCAGAGCATGCCTGAGGTTGATGGAGGGGGTGCCCAGTTGCCCACGTTGCAAAGGACGATGATATCCTGATGATTACGATTGGTTGATGGATTGATTGTTGAATCTCGACTTAGCGGGATGACCTGATGGCTCAGGATTCCTTTGCTGCTTGCGGGGTTGGCCACAAGTTCCCCCATGCTTTGCATCCTTTCTGATTCTCCTTCTCTTCCTCCCTTTTTTCTCTCTCTCGGATTCTCCTGATAACTAATAGTGATTCTCTTCTGTTTGCGGCGAGCCAGCCTCTCGTGGATTTTGCTGTTGTTGTTGTCTTTATGTGGGCGCAGGTTGATTCCTCGTCTGTCCTTCTTTTACTTTTCTGATCTCTCATCTTCGATTCTCCTTTCATTTCTTTCGATCTTTCATTATCCCCGCTGCTTTTATCATTGTTTTTCTGGTTTGGTTTCGTTCTTCCCTTTTTGTCATTATTTCCTGGGTCCCTGCAGTATTGCGTCCCCCACTTAGAGGGAATGGACCACCACCGGCTATAAACTAAAGCTCTGGCAGCGATGCAGCAGGCAATTGAACAAGCAGGATCCGTATTCACTGGCTGGATCTCGTCCTACTTGTTCTGCCTGGATTCTAAGGGTGATGATGAGAGCACCCGTCATCAACAAGCCATGAAGCAAAAGGGTATGTTCCACTTCTCCATCTATACAACTCACCCCCTCCTGTACTGACACCGCTCCTCTGGCAGGTTCCGAGCGAGAGATGCAAATATGCCACTCGCAACCCCATCTTGTTCCCCCGATGAAGCTAGTTCTTTACGATGACCTGCCCAGCCCAGGTCCTCCCCCTCGAGCCTCATCTTTTCCAACTTGGGTGATGGAGGAGAGCAGGAACCTAGCCTCCCGAGCCTCCAACCGGGCAAGCATATCGCTCAAACGCAAGTCGACTGCTCCAATTAGGATCAGTGCACCAAGTGATTTCAGACGCGTTCCAAACCTTCCGTTGTCCTTGTCAAGGGACTTTCTTCCTCTGAAGCTGAGCTTCGACAGTCCACTCAATCCCCTGCCTGATCTCCCGCAGTTTACGGACTTCCGTCTAGAGGAGGACCATCCCCAGCTTCCGACTCGACCCCCGAAAGCCCTATCATACACGACTGAGCTGACCCGGTCACGTACCCATCGACCTTCGTCATCCTTCAATCTGCCTCGAAAACCGGTTGGCACAGGCTCTCGTCGATCGTCCCTCGCGACTCTGGAACTACTCCTGGAGAAGAGCACCCCTCCCTCGAACCCTCTAATCCCCCACTTCTCAACCCGTATATCGACCCATTCCGTAACCACTGGCCTGGCTACTGGCGCGCTCGCCTCCCCTCCCACCTGGCAGGATACAACCGTGGGTGGTGGACGCCAGTCGAAGAACGAGGTTACTCAGACAGCCAACAATACAGCTTCATTACCCTCTCCCAAGACCCCCACCACCACCACAACAGTCCAAAAAAGGTCACCACCGCCACCCCTCCCCATAAAAGAGTCCCCGTCCAGCGGCAGCAGTTCATACCACCCCGGAGAACCCACCCCCAACCGAGTGACTCAGTGGCTCCTCGAAACCAAACCCTCCCCACCACCCCCAACCAGCCCGGGCATCTGGAAAACCAGCTTCAGCGAGAAAATCCCCTTCCGCATCCGCTCCCGCACCCTGAGCGGATCAACCCTCGCCCCGTCCATCACCAACATGGTTACGCCCTTCAAGTCCAGCCCACCTCGCTCAAGTGGGACTGCCACGGTTCGCACCTCGACTCTGGATTCCCACATTGAGAAAGAGTTAGAGCTACCTATCGCCCGGCCATACGCGCCCAGACAGACGGTGTCCGAAGATCGGCCCTATCCTACGATCTTCGAGGGGGAGCAGCAGAAGGATCAATACGAAGGCATCAACTATAGCTACTATAACGACCACCATCGCCGCTCCGCCGTTGGTCTAGCTTTTTGAGTCATTTCCGCACTCATCCCCCTATGCCTAGAAACACCTATTATACCACATACCCTTACCTAAACCAGGTAGATGGTATAGTAGTGATCTCTCTATATTCTATTCCATCCCTCCTCGTTCAGGGTTATTTATATCCCCGTCCCCGCTTTTAAGAAAAGAAAGAAGGAACCCCTACTTAATCCCACTCCCAAAATCCCCCCGGTTTTTTTCCCCTTTTTTTGAACATTTATTCCCAACATCGGTCATAGGTAATAGTTTCCCCTTTCTATACCCATGCACGTATGATACCCCTTATCTATCTATCTATCTGAGTATTCTATCCTATTCTATTCTATTATTTCTCCCTTTTTTTCTACATTCTTGCTCTCGTTCCCTCATTAATATTCTTCCCCGCCACCCTATCTAGTGCAGTAGCAACCCTTTTATTTTATTTTTTCTTTATCCTGCTTCCTAATACTTGATTGATGTCCGTACTTGACTAAGAAAAGATATATCGAAGGAAAGCAAAGCAAAAAAGATTAGAGTAAGAAGCCTATCCCTATCCATTCTTTCTTGCATAAGGCAGTTAGTCCCAATCCAAAATGCATGCCTTGCTTTGGGGATGAATACCCTACTCAAGAATCGGAATATACGTACGTACGTACCTTGAGCTCTCTACAGATAGACAGATAAAATAGCCCATCACCGACGGCTATCTTTTCATGTACATGTCTTGAGGGATGTACTAGTAGTTTAGATACTACCAGTTCCACCTACTACTAAGTACTTTCCTACCTTCCTATCTATCCTACGTCAAATATATGTATATATATATAACCAAAATCCAATTCACTCCTCTCCTCAGCCCCCGACCACTACATAGAAGCCAGAAAAAAAGAAGAAAGGAGAAGACACAGAGCCTAGCCCTCAGGATATTGTGCTTGCTCATCGAGGTATATAAAAAAAAAAAAAAAAAAAAGAAGCGATCAACGATCCAAACACACAACGCACCCAAAAAGAGACAATAAAAAAGCAAGACACGAAAGACAATCAAAACCGAGCATCAAACTCCGATCTGGAGAGAGGGGAGGGAGATCAATCAATCAATCAAAGAAGGGCAAATGTGTAAAATTTCACTCGAAAAAAAGCAGAATGGAATATAGTAAGTACTAGTACCTAAGTAACACCATTATACACCATCATTTCACTTGGTATCATATCTGGAATGTTTAAACGATTCGTCTCTGGCCAACCTTCGGGACGAGTCCAATTGAGAGCGGCGCAGCTACGCTTGTGATAGAGGGGAGCTGTCTCGGCGGAAAGGGGGAAAGAGAGGTAGAGGGATAGATAGAAATCAAACAAAAAGGGAGACAAACATCATGCATGAGTAGATTTGTGAAAATGTACGAAAAAAGGAAAAGAGGAAAGTAAAATGGATTTTCCAAACTGCTTTTCGCCTGATCTTTCTCCACCTGAGTCGGTAACTCTGGAGTTTCCATCTTTCAATTTTGGGGGGAATCTTTTTTTTCCTGGCTTGTAGTATCTTGGTTGCATGCTCTGTGGTATCAAAAACAAAGAAATAATATCCGAAAAACAAGAAACAAAAATCGCTGTAAACAGTCTCAACCCAACAAGAAAGAAGAAAAACAAAACACAAAAATTCGACAACAAAGGTCTCTTGGGGTATACTGCTGCAAATTGACATTTATTTTTAACGCGGTGGCCCTATCGGGGCCGGGTATCCAGAAGTAGAATTGGAAGTACTAGGACGACCACTATCAAAAGACGCGCGGAGGTCATGCTTAGGAGTCATGTCCCCCGGCGCGGTACCGAATGGAAATTTAGTGTCAAAGCGCGCGGGCCAGCCATTGCTGCTGCTGTTGTGGCTGTGGGAACTTCCCAGGACAGGAAGATCATCTTCGGCAAGGTTCACGCCGGAGTCATTCCAGGGGTTGCGGTAGCCGCTATCCCGGGATTCCATGGAAACCAGGGACGCTTTCGAAGCATTGCTGGAGGCGTGCTTGAAAAATGAAGCCGGCGAGGCCGAATGGTTTTTGCGTCCAATGAACGAGGAGAACGATGAGATGGAACCAGGTTTCCTGAGCCGCTCAAAAATTGATCCGCGCTCGCTCGTTTCATCGGTAAAACTAGGCCGGGTGGGAGAGTCTGTCGCAATCGGAGCAGGCGCATGCTGCAGGAGCTTGGAGTCGAAAAAGGGTAACGACTCTTCGAAAGAATCCGATTTAGGACGAGGAATGGCTCCTTTGATTGTGGTGGCATCAAGTCCATGGGCCACAAGGCGGGAGATCAGGAAATCGATGGCATCTTTGAGACCACCAGCATTGTTGCGGGTGTACCCAAGCACAACCCGGTCCTCAGGTGGGAAAGTAGGAGAGGAGGACTCTCCTTCCGGAGCGGATACGTCGGTGGTGAGATCCACAGTTGTGTCAACCTCATACTGGTCTTTCAATTTAGCACAGACATCCTCACGGAAGTCCGTACCTTGGAAAAACTCGCGCAGTTCAGGAGAGCTCTGGAAGAGAAGCTCATGGCTTTCGGGGACCATTCCCTAGAACAAGATTAGTGGCTATGATAGCTAGCTGGTGATACGAGAGAAACTCACCAGCAATGAATCAACGGCCTGAGGGACCTGGTATTCAGGTCCGGAGATGGTAACAACATCGCTGGCCAGCTCAGTGCTAGGGAACTCAATCTTGCAGTTCCATTTCTTCTCAAGCTCATCAATCTCCGAAATACGGGCGAGTAGTTCACGATGATACAGCCGGTTGATCACGACACGTTCCGAGACATACTCGGCATCCTACATCCTTTATCAGCCGCTGTCAATAAAAAATTCAAAAGGGGGATCAGCATACCACTTTCTCAACCATGTCCATAATCTCCTGCTTGACGAGATCGAGACTCTGAGCGTTGCGAGCAGGTGTCCGACAAATGACGTTGTCGACCTTGATATCATCATCCTCCTTGCCCATACCACCACGATCCATCGCATTAGAGAACTTGACGAAAACGGAATATTTTTTCATAATACGCTGAATATGTTGGCCACCAATGCCAATAATACGTTTATGGTATTGGTCGGGTACATGGAAGGAGATTGATGCCGGCATTTCCTGCTCAACAAGGTCCAACCCGTTCTTTGTGGACTCGTACTGGTTTCCGCACACATCGATATAGAAGTTGTACTCGTTGAAGCCGTCAAAGATGATTTGCACATTGCCTAATCTTTGTTAGAAAGGTTTTGACTTTGGATGTCGTCGCAGGTACTCACTCTGTCCCATGATCTTGTTAATCTTGCCGTTCTTCTTGCCACTAACAAATTCCTTGTGCTCGTTGGCCAATTCGATTTTAACGCGCATTTGGTACTGGCTACGTTGGACGAAGGGGATCTGGTTGATGACCATCATGGCTGCTTTGACAGCTTCATCGGATCCGTTGATGGTAAAGGTGAGATTATCAAAGCTGATTTCGGCTCCCGAGTTTGTGCAGATATCGGATAGCATCGTCCGAATATCCGCAGGGGCCGGGGTCCTAGCTGCTCCCTGAGAGGCGTCAGGAACCATTATCCACCACGATGCACTATAGAATTGCCCAGCCTGTGGTACCATTAGTCGAGAGTATCCGAAGATTCCATGAGCAAAACAACTTACCAAGGCCATGATCTCCCTAACAGTACGCTCAACGTGCAGCACCTCGGTACCCTGGATGCGAACGAGACCACGTTGGCTGCCCAGTTGCGGAAAGAGGACATAAGAGCCATTCATCTCCATCACCTTGCGAACTTTGTCCAGGCGATCCAGCAAAATATTGTCGATCTTGTTTGAATTGACGATAACATCCTTGACGTAGACCTTGACGCCCATCACTAGTTCACGGAGCTTCTGCTTGGCACGGGTAATTTGTTCTTGGGTATCTCCAGTAATATAGACCTCATCCTCACTACGACGGTGGGCACCAGCGGGGGTATAGCCGAAAATACGTGGGAAGGGCGGCGGGAAATAGATGGCTGTTCCAGTAGCGGCCTCGATGAGCTTGATATTCTTGCGAGTTCGACCACAGACCAAGGTGTGCATGGTAAGTTCCAGCTTCATGGCGTCCACGTGACGTTTCAACTATTGCCAGTTAGCAGGAACGAAACCCAATACCCCTTCCACGACTGCTTACAATCTGATCGATCATGATCAAAACTCTAGTCTTGGCATGCTCGGTGCTCTCCATATCACCGTAGATAGAAACCCGGAAGCGCTGGTCCAACCCATTATCCGTGGCATATCCGTACGACGACACAATAGCACTATCTGTATCACGAAGCTTGGGACTGAGAAGGAAGATATCGGTGCCGGTGTAGGCAGCAAGGGTATCCAGATGCTCCAAAACACTCGCTCGAATACCCTTGTTGGAGCCATCCACGACGAGATGCATGTCAACGTCGACGGTCGCACATCGCTATCCCCAGAAAAGAAATATTAGTAAATCCAAGATTTATTCCAAACGAAGGGGAAAAAAATTCTCCTCTCCAAGCAAGACAAGCATCGGATGAAACCGAAACGTACCAACAAAATCGGCGTCTCATTCAAGATCTTCGCTCGCATTTTTCGCACGGTCTCGCCATCACCGGTGATACAAACATTGGTGGCCAAACCCAAGGGACGTCGCTGTAGGGAGGGGACGGTCTTGGGTTCCGAGGAGGTTATGACGGCCTCGACCCTTCCGTTACTATTCTCGGTAATTTGACGGCATAACCTCCGCAGGGCGTCGACATTGCTGGTGTGGACGGGCAGCTGGTGGACGGGAGTGCCCTCTGGGTTGCCTTCGGGAAAAGACCATCGCTGAAGGGCACCGGGACTCGCGTGCAGCACCTCATCAGCGTCGGGGCCGGCGAGGGTGGAGGAGAAGGGCACATTGAAGGAGAGGTTGACAGTCGGGTCAATGCCGGTGGGTGGAGTCATGGGAGGTGCGCCATGAGGTCGACGGAGGGAGTGAGAGGCCATCTCGGTGTGAGGCCGTGACATGCCAAAGGTCGGTGTCATCCGCTCCCAACCATGACGGGCTTGGCCCGTAAAGTTGGAGATCTTGTGCATAACAGGTGCGGATCGAATCTCTGGCCCCTTGAACGAGTCGAGGGGAGAGAGACGAAGAGGTCACGGGAGGGGAGGGGAAGAGGAGCAGAGAGAAGAGATGTCCGAGCAGGGCGGGTGTGAAGGAATAAAGGTGGTGTAGGGGGGGAGAGAGAGAGAGAGAGAGAGAGAGAGAGAGAAAGCAGAGGTCGCCGTTCTCGACAGGGATGGGGAGGGAAGAGGAATGGGCGCGCAGGAGTGGGTGGACAGATCGGAATGGGTGGGAAGAGGAATCGAATCAATTCAGCGACCAAAACGGGTATCGAGGGATGGAGGGGAGGAGGAGGAATGAGGGAAAAGAAAAGGAAGAAAGAAGAGGGATTTGAAAAAGAAAAAGAAAGGAAGAGGGGAAAAGAAAAAGATGAACAAAAAAAAAAGGACAGCAATTGTGAGTGAGATGGGAGGGATGATGGTGGAGGAGATGAAGAATAATCCGTCAAAGAAGAAGAGAAGAAAGAGCCTGAAGAGGGAGAGAGAGAGAAAAGAATGTCGAAATCAGTTGGCTGAATTCAGACCAGCTGGGGAAATTTGGGACGGCTCTATGGACTCAGGGACAATATTATTATTCCAATTATGATTACGATTCTTTTCTTCTTGTTCTTTACCCTATTTCCCCCCTTCTTTGAGTCTATTTCAAAATGATAATTCCTGGTCTATTCTTCTTTCTCTGAAGCTCATCCAAGGTGGTGGGTGGGATTGACCACATTTGCTTCTTTCTGCACCTCTCTTTTACCCTTACTAATTTACAACTATTGATAATAACTCTCTTGCCTCTAGTGAAATAAATAAGAAGATTATTTAACACGGATAAAAAGAATTCAAAACCCACTCAGAGTGATCTCCTTCGAAGATCATCTCTCCCACCAAGCGGAAAAGGCGGGAACTCAGTTCACCCAGTATGACTGACTCGACTGACTGCCTAGTTGGCTACGAGCCAGTCAGTTATTCATCCAGTACGATGATTTTCTCCTCCTAGTTTCAGTCTAGAATCTCCAACTCAATTCCCCATCTCCAGGCCCCTCAACTTAAGAAATATTCGACAGATAGTCTCGTCGTTAGTAGTTCGATACCTCGAAGGAAACCCCCAGCTCACTCAGCCGGCACAAGCCTCCATTCCAGCAAACTCAAAAATCGATTACCCCTTCCATACAAGAGAAGGTCAAGCATTCAGAATCGGTCTCGGGGCTTCACATCTCGAGGACCTCCATATGTATATATTACTTTCTCCAAGTCGTACATCCCGGCCTGGGGTGAAATAATCCGAAAACCCAGCCCTGGATCAGGTTGAATTTGAATCGAATCGATGCGTTCATCATCTATGCACGGTCCACCATTCCAAGTTCCAGTTCCAGCCTTCCAGGACAAGCGAGTCCAAGCGGTGGGTCACGTGCAGGGCCAGGAAATCCCGGCCGAAGCCACAATCATGACTTTTACCTTTAGTCCAGTCAACTAGACTCTCGTCTGGTCGGGTCTGGACTGGTCAAGCCTGGGGAGTAGTATGGTCTGGTGATAAGAGAGTGGTCATGCTTTGTTGGATCACTAACCATTTCGTCCAGGCGAGCCTGTTCCCAATATGAAATCCGAAAATTATCTTTTATATTATTATTTACTTATTTACTTATTTATTTACTTCCTCTTTGTGGAGGATTCAAAATACCCTGCATGTCAATTAGGGAGGAAGGGTGGTTGACGTAAACCATGGCCAGAGAGCGGGTCACTGCCATCCACGCTCGCTCCATCAAGATCAAAAGCTTAGGTAGAGTCGATACTTCATTCTCTGAATATGATACTACTTAGGTACGATTCCCCCTCAAGTTCCTTGGTTTTCACGATTGCTCAGCGAACTTAGCGCACGACCGCATTAGGCATAATATGCACGTCCTTAGGAACCAGGAATGTTAAGCAGGGGAATAATACAGGAGAATAAGCATCAAGTTGCAAAAAATATTAAAAAAAATTAAAAAAAAAAATTTATGCACAACAGGTAATACTGACTTGATGCTTTGGCACTCTCGATCACCCTTATAAGACCAGACTTACAGCCCTATTATCTAAGTCGTGCTCTAGGCAAAGTACCTTAGGAATTACGTACTTGAGGTATATATTTCAACGCACGCCTTTGCCTAATGAACGCTATCATAGAATAGATAACAACTGGAATATTCTATCATGGCATATTGTACTCGATCGGTTGATAACCCCAATAATACCTAAATCCAATACCGAATAAGTGAGCCTATTAACCAGAATGACCCGCTAACTCATCGACGTCATCTCTCAGCCAGGTCAGGATAAGGTGGGTCAAGCCGTCAACCCGAACAGAGTCAGAGATGAGAGCAAAGGAGCAAAGGTGGCACTTACAGTTTACAGCATAATGTTATGATTGGCGTTGGCTGTCGTCAGGAGGGACATATTTGCAGGTGCCAAAGAGAGAAAAGGGATCCTTCCACAAGTACGGTCCACAATTGTCAATTAAATGGCAATGGAGAACCCACACCGTAAGCATGGGTCAGAGCGAGGAAAGAAGAGACATTTCGCTTAGGCAGCAGTGATTCTTTACTGTTTTAGTAGTTTCTTTCTTTCCGTTGAAAAGATTTTGAGGGATGAAAACATAGGTATAATAATATTTATGGTACTTAATATATCTCAAGTCGAAAGAGAAGCCAATGCATGGGGATAGCTTTCGAAGGCAACTCGGAGAAGGTGAACTGCCCCTTGGAGCCGAGTCAACAAACAGAAGCTCCTCATCATTCCGCGGGCCGCCGCCCACCGGGTTACGTGAACCGATTCTCTTAATCAAGATGTGCACGACTCTTTGATTATCCCCTCCCGTAAAAACTGCTCGGCTAGATGAATGGACAATCATAAGCTACAATTGCCCGCGTTATACAAGTAAGTAGCATGAAAGTACCGTGTAGCGTTACAAGATGAAAAGGCATATGCGTATTAAGAATCAAATGCAAATGGACGTATCGCGCTCATAAAAATCAAAACATTATTAGATTTACCTCTCAGCGGTACTGGGAAACTCGATGGACAGCTTCCCTGGCCCCATCGATCACTATCCGTTCGGGATCGGCGCTTTCGTAGTACCGCTCTTCCCGCACCAAAGGGCGTGCAGCGACATAGACAGGTCGCTCAATGTATTCCCTCGGCCTGCGGGAATCTTCATCCATGTACACACTCACATCTCGACCACCAGGGTGTACGCTCTCCACGCGCTGGATCACCTCTCGTGGCTCTTCATACCGGGTGGTGGTGGGTGGTCGTACACTAGGCATTCGCACAATTCTCTCGCGGGGTATCTCTGTCTCTTCGAGTGCCCGACGAGCAGCGTAATCATGGACCTGGACACTGGTGCTACGGGGGAACGGTTCACGCGCATCGAATGGGGCTGCGTACGATCGCCGCTCACTCGGGGCCGGCCGAGCGTAGTCGGTGACTCGTCGATAAGCACCTTGCGGAGGAGGCATTTCCTGCACGTACCTTCGAGCGCCATACGGGTCCTCTAGAACAGATGCGGCTCGCACGCTAGCATGGCGTATCTGCGGGGGCTCTTCGTAGACATCGCTCCTCGGCATTCGATTCGACGGTGGAGGCATGGCTTGGATTCTAGGTGCGGGTGCTATTGTTTCGTAGTATTGATTCCCGTGCTCATCCACCACAATTCGGCGTGGAGGTGGTGCCAAAATATGGCTCGCCGGCCCTTCTTCGTAGTATGTTTCATGGACGTGTGGCGACAGCGGCTCTCCCGCGGGGATGTAACGCCTGGCTGGAGGCGGTGCTGGTGCTTCTTCGTAATACCGTGTTCTCTCCTGTGGAGGGCGCTCAACAACCGTGTAGGGCCCGCTGCGCACAGAATGTGGGCTCTGGTCTATGTATTCGCGAGCATAATCCGGTTGTCGAATATGGTGCAAGCTCGCAACCCTCCGCAAATCTTGATCGTCCCGCATCGGCCGCCGAGCACTGAGCCGCGAGAGGGTGCGCTGAATCCCTGCATCACCATGAGCCTCATCATAAGGGTCTATCTCATATACCGGCTGATTCAGGGGAGGCTCTCTCCTGTCAATAACCGGGGTATATCGCGGAGAAGCAATGTCGATGTACACGGGTCTCTCCTGAGGCTGACGCACCCGGTAAGTGGGCGGAGTATCTGCGAAGGGGGGAGGTGAAACAGGCTCTTCTTTGATATAGGTCCTACTGGAACCGCCTGCTTGTGTCCTGTATGGCGCTGGGCGAGACCGTTCCCTTTCATCCTGCAGCCTCCTACGCTTTCTAGACATCAGGGGCTGGGCGGAGACCTCTGGGCTCCCCTGGTGGATCGAGCCATAGTCTGGACGAGAATCCTTGTGCTGGTGAACAGAAGGAACTTTAGCAGTGGCAAGAGGGGAGACCCTTGAGGGCTGTGGAGCTGCGGGGGACGTGATATGGTTGCGAACTACTCTCACATCATCCGCAGGCGACATCGACCGTCGTTGGTGGTGAGCTTGCTTGGGTCCGCGGCGTTTTGGTCCAGTCGGAATCGCCCTTGGGGGTTCGTAGTCACTTTCCCTTTCCATCGGCGCTACACCTGGAGCTGGGGGCGAGTATTCCGGCTCCTCCAAAGGGTCAACCTGTTGACGGGCTTCGTGGGCTCTGTGGGGTGGGTTCGTTTCCACACGGTGCGGTTGCCTGTGATGATAAGCGGATCGGGGGTCTGCAATGGGGTAAGCATCTTGCATTTCCTGATCCGATTCAGGCCGGTTGAGGGCTTCAAGCCGTTGCAACTCATCTGAATATCTTTCTGCTGGGGCTTCAGTACCAAGCTCCTCCGAGTTTGAAGGGGGTGCAGGGGACGACGGCTTTTGCTGGTCGCCGTGTTGGGGAGAGTCGGGGGCTCTGCTAGAGTAGAACGAATTCTCATCAAACGAGTCGCCGGGCGCTCCCGCACCAGCACCGTCACTGGGTGGTGTCGACGGCTTAACCATCTGAAGGGCCTTAGCTAGGACATCTGAAACGTCAAAGTCAGGGTTCGCATCCTGTATGGATGTTTTTTGCCTGGAGTCCAGCCTCTTCTTGTGCTCAACTTGTTCTCGCAACACTCTTTCCACCCTCTGTCGTTGCAGCTGTAACTCTGCTCTGACTAGGTCATCCGACTTCGTCAGAAAGATCGGATCGATCTCCGAGGCAGGATTTGGGATTATACGTGAAGCCATGGTCGCGCCAGGCGGACCGTTCATATCATTTGCTTTCTGGGAGCCCGCAGGCTGTGCTGTAGAGGGGGAAGGTAGAGGTGGGGTTTTTGGCGATGGCCCTGGGACAGTGCCCGACTGGACCGGAGTAGCAGCAGGACCTGTTTGTGGAGTTGTCGATACGGGTGGGTTTCGTGACGCGACTTTGCGCACAAATTGCTGGGGAACTTTCAACCTAGGGTGAGTTCCAGAAAAAATATCGTCACTTATTCTCAAAATCTTCTCATATTCCTTGACCTCCTCCGCTGCAGGTAATCTAGTAGGCACACTGCCCGAAGGAAGCTGCGTTGCAGCCATGGTCTAAGAGCTTCACCAGGGCAAGACAAAGATATTTAACCCTGTCAGTGAACTTGGTTTCTTCGAGTGAGCTGAACAGAGTTTTCCTGAATCACCTTTCCCAGGCTACAACTCTCTCTCAAAGCCAGTTCACTGTCTCAGTTGTTCAGTTACTAAGGTGAGTAAGTAAATTTTAGGGAGGGAACAGGGTGGTGAGAGAAGGGAGGAGGGAGAGTGTTATGGGAGGAAAGCAGCAAGAAAGAACCCTGAGAAGTGAACCTTTAGAAAGAACTCAAGCTTCCTTTGTGAGAATTATGTTTATGTTTAGGTAAGCTATGAAGCAGAACAGCTCAGTTCGCACTAAACCATCCCTGGGATAATGCATCTCACCTGCAGCCACCCCTCCTTAGTAGTTCTTTCATCAATCGCTCTTTTTCTTGCTTTATTCTAATATTAGACACTGATATATATATAGTTGCCAAAAATAAAACTGTAATCATGGGTATTATTATTATTATTATTATTATATTTTAAATAAGGTACAATCAACTGAGCAGTCCAGCTGGTTGATCAATATATCACGAAGGCAAAAATAGAAGACAACACTAGAGGAACCAACACATGGCTCCAGCCAGCCCACAAAGAAGCATCATAGTCAAAGGGACGGAAACAAAGCTCCCTAAAGAGGACAGCTCCTGTGGGTTTCCATTAAGAATACTACTGTTATTCTTGACAGTAGAGTTGCCAGTGCCAGTGCTGCAAAGAGGAGCCTTTCGTTTTTGGAAACCACACAAGCCCGAGCCATCCAACTTCCTCGCAGGGAAGAAGACCTTCGGCTCTCCAGCATCCATCTCAATGGTGATTTTGCCCTCTCCATACGCAGTCGTCAGAGTGCAGGTTAGAACCTCCATGACTTCGGTGTCTGGAGCAAACGCCCCCTTCACTGTTAACTGATACGGACCACCTTGAGATCCTTGGTTTGAGAAAATAGACATGATATGGGAACCTTCTGAGCCCTTTCTCGTGGCGTACGTGGATCCATCTAGGTAAAGCTCTTGGCTGTGGTTTGAAACGTAGTTCTTGTCGAGCCGGATGGCGTGATTTCGGAGATTGTTTAGCGTGCTGGTTAGATTGTACAGAGGACTTTGTGAGCTGTACCCGGTTTTCCATAGGGGTTCGCGGTTGTAGGGGGAATATCTCCCGTTCATGTGCTGCTCCTGGCCCTGGTATACTGTGAGGCGATTAGAATCATCCGATGTTTGAGAATTCCGATGAAATTCTTACCAACTGGGATTCCGTCTGATAGAATGTTAAATGCCATGGCGTTTTTGGCTAGCTGTGGATTTTGTGTTAGTTGAATATATGTATGTGGCATTGACATATTGGGGTGACCTTACAGTTGTGTCATTGATTAATGAGGCAAACCGTGGAGTATCGTGGTTCTCCACGAAAGTTGCGAGTCGAGTGAAGTCCTTGCACTCACTATTCACGGTACGAACCTTCTCAGCAAGCCCTGGCATATTCCCGGCCGTAAAAGCCTGGATCGTGGGAGCGTAAATGGGGTAGTTCAACAGGCCTGATACGGTGTCCCCGTATTTGCAGACCATGTTGATGTCTTCTGTATAGACCTCTCCCATGGTGAACACGCCAGCTGCTTGACTGAAGCTGCTCAAGTAAGCATCATTCATGTGCTTAGTGGCGTCAATACGAAGGCCATCAATTGAGTAATTGCTAATGAAACCCTTAACCCAATCCTGGATCATGGATACAACAGCGTCGTCTTCCGTTTTCAAGTCCGGAAGAGCAACCCCATCCACACTGAACCAGCAACCCTTGGAAACATCCGAATCGCTCCAGTCGGTGATTGTACAGAATGAATGGTAATATTTCTCATCGTTGAATGGAGATAGCCGTGACCAGTCGATTTTTGGCTTTCCTTGCACGGAACCGTGGACAGCCTGGGCCATGTCGTTGATCACCACGTCTACCATCAGGTACATGTCTCGTTTGTGCAGCTCGTTCGACAACCTCCGTAGGTCGTCTGTAGTGCCGAAATGGCCATTTAAGGAGTATAGGTCCTGTGGCCAGTATCCGTGATATGCTTCGCCGTATTTGGTATTCTCTGGGATGTTTTCCACAACAGGTGAGATTTGTACTGCTGTAAAGCCAAGATCCTGAATATAATCCAGTCTGTCAATGACCCCAGCCCATGAACCTCCGCAGTATCTATAGGGATCACAAGGCTTGTCAGCCGATCCTGCTGGCCGGGCGAAGCGATCTGTCATGATTTGCTGAGGAGCCAAAGTTGTTAGCTGAGACACAGATTTTGATAAGCTGCGGGAGACGAACATAAATGGATTTTTCTGTCCATTTTTGAGCCGAAGTAGATCCTGCAACAGCTATGCTACAGCAAAGAGAGAGAATAGTGAGAGCGCTTATGGAGTGTCCCATTGTCCCTCAGTAGTTCCTCTCGGGCTGAGAAGGAATGGAAAGTATGGATATAGCGGCAGGAGAAAATATAGGTATAGTAGGTGTAATATCTTGTATTGAAGTAGTATAGAACGCACGTAGCCGAGAATACTTAGGTAGGCTCAACTGCGAGCTGAATGGCGATGATTGAAAGGGCGATAGAGGTGCGCAATATCACAGTGTGCATCTAGAAATACTAGTCCACTGAAAGGGCGTTTCGGAGGCAATATATACCCAGAAATCTACGCTCATAACCTCATAACCTTATAACTCCCTAACCCCCTCCAGCTGCGAAGGAGCTCCTACTAGGCGTTCCCTTCCGGGTAATTGTACTACGAGTCTCCAGGGAAGGGTCCTTCAAATAGGCCGCTAGGATGGTGTACCACCATCCCTGCGATATAATTTTCAGCAGACCATAAAGACCAATAGGGTCACTTGCAGCGTGACAGGGCATGTATACCCTCGAGATCGTGGGGTTACAGGGACACTTGAAGGTAAGACATCAGGTAAGGGGAAGTCGAAGAACCGCCCCAAAGGGCCCCTATTTTCCCCGAGAAGCATGTGGATTCAGCAAAATGATCAATTTCAGGGGGGGGCATGCCCCTAATTCTCCACAACAGGGATAAAAGGTAGAAGTGATGTTGAAAGTCGAAGTTGGAAGTTGGATCCTTGGTTGATGTCAGGAACTAGTAAATGATGCCTGAGGCCGCAAACACACCAGCGCGCAGATCGCGTCCTCAGGCGACGAAAGCTCCCCTGGAGAACAAACAACAACACCATCAAATCAGCTTCCCCCCCCCCCGAACCCCCTTTACAGTGCTTTGAGCCCCAATTTCGGAAGCTCATTGTGGGTGCGAACGCAGGAGCCCCCTTTCTACATGATATAACATGGCCGATCTATCTTCCGGCTGTGTGGTCACCCTGACCGACGGTCGGCAGGCCACCGTCCGGTTCATTGGAACAACACACTTTTCGGTTGGTGATTGGATAGGCATTGAGCTGGACGAGCCTACTGGGAAGAATGATGGATCTGTCCAGGGTGAACGATATTTTGACTGCGAACCGGGCTTTGGCATGTTTGTGCGGCCTTCTGCCATTGCCGCAGTCATTGAACAACCTGCTCGAGCGAAACCACTGGTGAAGGCGAGCGCTACCAATGCTCCAGCAACGAGAGGGCGAGCTCAGAGTGGTCTTACAACGGGTCCAGGCTTGAGGAAGACGAATTCTATCTCATCTACAAACCCAAAGCGACACAGTGCCAGCCCTGCCAGTCCAACACCAGGCCCCAAAGGCGCTGCACAGCGCCTGTCTATGAAGGTATGATGTACTCAATAGAAGCCGCATTGCATTTCTCTCTCTCACCTACTTTTTTTCTATGTAGCCTCCTGTTAAACCACAATCGCCGACAAAGCAGTTGCCAACCTCCTCGACGCCCCATTCAGGTCGATCGTCCATTAGTGGTCAAACCCGGCCAGCTCTCGCAGCGCCCAAGGCTCGACCGGTTGGGTCTAAGACTTCTATGGGCCCCCCTCCACCACCCGCTGCAATATCTCGTGCACCTCGGACATCTACTTCTGGACCTGCGAGCAGAACAAACAGGCAGAGCCTTCAAGGTTCTTCCGGGTCGACTCCATCGACTTTAAACAAGCGCCCGGTTTTGCGCCCAACAGCTCCGAATAGGGCATCAGAGGAAGTGGACTCTAGGGCAAGCCCGGTATCAGACGATTCCGACTCTCAGTTTCAACATGCAGAAGGCGATATTACCGAAACGGTGGATGTACCCCCCAAAATGTCTAAGCCTCTCCCAAGCTCCAATCGATCAAGCACTACTCGTCCAGCTCCTGCACCAGCTTCGTCACAGAGGCAAAGCCAAGCACTAGCTAGAGAATTAGACGAACTGAAAACCAAGTTGAAGGTGATGGAAAAGAAACGAACGGATGACCGGGAGAAGTTAAAGACCCTAGAACTGCTCCAGTCAGAGCGGGATAAATTCGAGAGCATCATCCAGAAGTTGCAGGCCAAGTATCAACCACAACAACTCGAAATCAGTGATCTGCGCAAAAAGCTGAGGGAGTCGGAAACAAGACTCGAAGAAGTAGAACGACTCCAAGCGGAACATGAATCGCTTATGGAAATGGCTGGCCTTGATCGTGAAATGGCGGAGGAAACAGCTGAGGCATTCAAGCACGAATGTGAAGCGTTAAGGATGAAGGTGGAAGAGCTGCAACTGGAAGTCGAGGTCCTTCGAGAGGAGAACGAGGAGTTTGGGCAGGTCATGAGCCCCGAGGAAAAGTCAAGCCACGGATGGTTGCAGATGGAGAAAACAAATGAACGGCTCCGTGAGGCACTCATCCGTCTACGGGATATAACCCAGCAGCAAGAAGCGGAGCTGAAAGATCAGATCAAAGAACTCCAGCAGGATCTGGAGGATTACTCTGAGATCAAGTCCCGATATGAAGCTACTAAGGAGAAACTGCTTGTATCCGAAAACAATGTAGATGACCTCAAACAGCAGCTCGAGACTGCACTCGGTGCCGAGGAAATGATCGAGGAGCTCGCCGAAAAAAACATGCGCTATCAGGAAGAGATCAACGAACTCACTGCAGCTATTGAGGACTTGGAAGCCCTGAAGGAAATCAATGATGAACTCGAATACAATCATATCGAGACAGAAAAACAATTACAAGAAGAGATTGACTATAGGGAGAACCTGTCCAATGAACAAAGTCGGAAAATTTCGCAACAGGATGAGGTTATTGAGGACTTGGAATACACGCTGGTTCGCTTCCGAGAATTAGTCTCTACTTTGCAAGGCGACCTTGAGGATATGCGGGCTTCACAGCAGATATCCGAAGCTGAAGCAACCGATCTTACAGCTCGTTCCCGGGCCATGATGGATCTCAACCTGAAGCTGCAAGCGTCAGTTGCAAAAGCCCAAGCCAAGACAATCGATATAGAGCTCAACCGCATGGATGCGGAGGAGGCTGTACAGCACTTGTCAGTCTTGAAGCTGTATCTTCCTGAGTACTTCGACAGTGAGCGGAATTCTGTCCTCGCACTTCTTCGTTTCAAGCGTGTCAGCTTCAAGGCCTCACTGATGAACAACATCATTCGGGAAATGATCGCCGAGCAGGCATCGGTCTCTCCTGCGCTAGAAGACCTATTTACGTCGCATGATGTCCTTGAAAAGCTCCTCTGGATAACCTCCCTTTGCAACCGGTTTGTCAGTCATATTACCAACTGCTCTCCCGAGAGCTTTGGGGCCATTCAGGGGGCGTTGTTCGAGCTTGAGCCTGTGGAGCGCACCCTCAACTTCTGGCTGGAATGCTTGAAAAAGAACGAGCTTAATACAAAGAAGTGTGCCGTGGAGTTGCAGAGATCCATCGCTCTGTTATCACACCTGGCCGAAACTCTTCTCCCAATATCCTTGGAGGCTTTTGCCGACGAGCTGTGTATGCGCTCAATTTTGACACAATCTTACATCGACCACACGGCCTCTTCGATGTCGCGAATTCTATCACTGTTGCAGGCCAAAATCCCCGTTCCCGAGGGTGATGATGAAGAAGCTACTTTCCTCTTCAACAAAATCGACAGCTTTGTATCCCAAACCCGTGGCATGAAAGTGGCGATGGGGAAAATCTACCGCTCCGTTGACGAATTGCGGTCACGGTCTCTTGCTCTCTCTCATGATGCCGCTGGCTCGTTCAAACAGGCTGAAGAAACCGCGAAGGATCTTTCAATTTTAGCTCGACAGCTTGGAGAGAATCTCGCGCAGCTTGTCAACGATGAAAGCCGAACAGAACCTATTTCCCTCCCTGAGGCGCTAAAGATCATGTCTCAAATATCGACCCTTTACTCCCAGTCCTCAGAAGCGGGAAATGAAAACAACGACGCCATGTCTTTTCTTCTCACCATGCTTCGCAGCGTAGGTGGCACTCTTGAAGAGCTTGACTCCATTTCATCGGATCTCTCTATTACATCTGAATTTGAGAAACGTCCCTCACCATGGATCGCGAGGTCTCAGGAACTCAAATCAAACAAAACGATCTCACCCGACGCCGACGATGAAATCCGTCGTCTAAAGAACGAGATCCACGAAGCCTCCACAGCTCTCGGAGTGAAGGATAAGACCATTGAAGAACAGGCGATCAAAGTCGAGCTCGTTGAGTCGCGGATGCGTGATGCCAGTAAAAAGGCCGCCGCTGTTAAGGAACTCGAAAGCAAAATCGAAGAAATGAAGGCCAAGGAATCAGACCTCGAAGGGACCATCGAACAACAACGCAAAGACTTCGAGACCCTGGAAGCTGAACGCGATGACATCAAGGCCCGATTCGACCGAGTCAAACGCGTCTCCGGCACAGCAGGAGCTACCTCAACTGATGGCGTTGTGGTTGACAGTACAGCTTCCCTGGCAGCCCTCCGGGAGAACGAAGCCCTACGCGCCGAGGTTGAGAGTCTCCAAGCTGCTGTGCGCTTCCTGCGCGAGGAAAACCGCCGTACTAGTATCCTCGACCCTTACTCTGTGCAACGATCCGCAGAAATGCACAGCTGGCTCGACGTCCCGCTTTCTCAAGCAAGTGCTACTACCCCTCAAAGAGAAAAGATCCAGCACACGGCATCCGAGAGCCGCGACGTCTTCACCCACCTACTCAAACTCACCCAGGAGTCCAATGTCGCTGACCTCCAGTCCACACACAACCGCACTGGCGGCTGGCGTCCCTCAAAAACCAAACTCCGGTACCAAGTCTTGCAGCAACGTGAGAACTTCGAACGCTGGGCCGAGTGGAGGGATGACATTGTCACTCACGAGCGGGAACAGGACCGACTGGTCTCTGCTAAGAGGGAGAGGCATGCTCGTGGTCTGGGACATGTTTCAAGGAATTCTGTATTTACTCCGTTTCCTCACGGCCTAGGCCACGGGATGATGGGCCGCGCATGGCAAATCCTCGGTATGGAACAGGATGGCCGCAAGGCTACCGATAAACCCGTCGAGCCTGTTGTGGTCTCTGATGCTTAATTGCAAGCCGATACGCATAGATAACTGGGCAACATTTACGTACAGATGTACCCATCGTGGCTCCTTATGTCTATCAAAACTCGGCCCATACGCATACATAATCACCACAATGGTCTTCCGCCTTCTCCAGTCCTCCAGCGAGGCCCATCCTCCCTAACTCTTCCCTCGCGGCGGTTTGGTGCATTGGTACTGTTCCTGGTTGGTTAAGGGCGCCTCCCATCCATAAACAACTCCCACTTTGTTCAGGCCGAGCTTGAGGAACTAGGCATGGTACATACCACGTCTTTCAAAGCATGATGTGAGGGGAATCAAAACCTACTACTCCCATTACATATTATATCATCAGGGAGATTACACAGGCTTTGTCTTCAGCATGGAGCAGAGCACGTGCTGATGCACACCGGTCTGATTACCTATATGTTCTTTCGTCTTATCGAAGACCACACCATGCATATTCCACGATGGGGCATATACCTAGACGTTTGTATGTATGTAGAAATTATTGTAAATAGTTACATTTAATTATAATCACTAAGATATCCCTATGAACAAGTGGACGGGTATTTTTTTCTGAAAGAAAAGATATTTAGTATGAGCTTGAAGGTTAATGTGACGATAGACGCAACAATCAAAGCAAATTATATATGACGTTCAGTAGAGTACTCGAATGAACAACCTTGTCAACTTTATCATTAAGAGAGGATGAGATAATATTTATGAGGCTGAGGTTGATCGTTACAAATGTATGTATGAACATAAACTTGAGTCCAAGATGTGGCTGCACAGAAAATAGCAAAAAAAGAAAAAGAAAAATGAATCAATCAACGCCGGCTAGATGTCCCCCAATCGAAAAAGGGCAAGGACAAGATGTAACAGAATCGGATGCAAGTATTAAGTGATTGTAAGGAATTTTATACAAATCTTTAACCTCAAGGATGAAAAAAAGGGATATGGGTAATTGATTTTATTTTACTCGTCACAGGTTGCCAGAGAGAACGGCTTCGGTAGCTAGATGGGGTTTTACGTTAGCATAAGAAGTTTAGATGGATGGGGCAGGACAATTAGCTTACCTGAATTGATGTAAGGACGCTTCGCGTCCAGACTGACGCCAAATCGCTTCTCGAGTTCCTGCTTGATGCTCTTCTTCGTCACAGTCATCAAGTCGGCAGTTCGAAGGATGTCACGAATCTCAGAGAGGATTGCGTCGTCGCTGGGCAGGTTAGAGAGATCTTCCATTTCCATGTCCATGTGGCGGCTCATCATCTCCGAGGGAGCTAGGGACATCCGAGAGGAGTAGCGAGGGAGGTCAAGCTGGGACATTGGCCGCGAGGCGGGGAAATTGTATTCAGACTGCATGGGGTGGTAGGATTTGGTGCCATATGAGATACCAGATACCTCCGAACGATCGTCGCGGGACGTCTGGGCCTCCCAGAGTTCGGCTTGGTATTCTTCCCATCTCTTCTTGGGGATGGAGGCAGGGTCGAATTTGCCTTCGTCGGAGATGATGACTTTCTGACCCTTCTCTCCAGTGATGACACGGGTGTTACCCCAGCTGAAGTCGTCCATGTGCCAGAAGGAATAGAGAGGGAGAGCCAGAGAGTACACGGGAAGAGCGAAGATGTAAATGATCATCCATCCGATCATGTCCCATTTACGGCGAAGGATGAAAATGATACCTTGTAAACCATAAATTGCTGCCAGAAGAATGAATGACGTGTATGGGACTGTCGATGTGTCACGCACAATCCAGACGATTAAATAGACAATGTAGGCGATAGTGACAGGCATAATGACGGTACTGAGTAGGTCGATAAAAACGATGAATCTCATACTGAAACAGCAGAAACCGCAGAGTTGTTGGAGTGGGATCAGTTCGATGAGGTTGTGAACAGTAGAGTTGATCCATCGACGACGTTGTGATAGTAGCACAGCCCAACTCTCAGGAGCAATAGTCCACGCCTTTGCGTTGAAGATGTATTTTGTCTTGAACTTGGGGTGGTGTTTTAGGAGCAAGGTCGTCAGGTATCGATCTTCACCAAGGTGCAGCAGGTTCTTCATGTGGAGCGTGTCAACACGAATCTCGGAATACGAGTCAACGATTTCCTTGCTGACGAAGAGCGGCTTTCCGGTCTCGGCAGAGCGAATACGGTACATCGTAAAGCAACCAGGCAAACAAGTAACGGACCCGAACAGACTTTCAAACGCCTTGGTGAGATTGTGAGAGATGTAGTATTCGTAAACTTGGATCATGGTGACTGCAGAGGTTTTGGCGTTCGTCAGAGATGTCTCTCCACAAACACCAATGAGGCGAGTATCACTGAGGAATGAGGACACCATGCGAGTTGCAGAATCCGCAGCAACCACCGTGTCGGCATCAACCTGTAGGATGAACTCATAGAATGTCGGATTCACTCCAATGATGTTGCGTATCTGGTGATGCATTTCCAATTCCATAGGGCTCATAGGAAGATTGTAATGAACCCGGTTCAAGAACCGCATAAGAACCATCTGCGAGTCACGCTTTCCTCTGTTACCAGGCCGTGACACCTCCGAGGGCTTTCCAACCTTGACAACGACAAGGAAAGGAACGATGTGGCCTTGAACCTCGTACAGACCAGAATAGATCTTACCCATATTGTGCTGCTTCATGCCCTCACCCAAACTCTCAAAGCTAAGCGGTTCGGGATCCACAGATTCTGGGACACCAAGGATATCCAGAACGATTCGAGGGGTCGGGCGGTCATTTCCTTGTCCAATAATCATACCGTCACAAATGACCACCAAGAGTTTGCGCTTGTCGTCATAACGCATACGCGCCATCGAATCGATAGCACGACGAAGGGACTCCTCATCTTCCGTGTAGGCGGGCACCTGGCAAATGATGAATTTATCGAGATTTTCGGGGAGGTTCTTCTTTCCGAATTGTAAGGCCGCCACGAATTTGAAGACGACAACCGAACAGATGAGGATCGAAATTGCAAGGATGAAGTAACGCGCAAACTGGCATTGGGCTGAATTACGTGTATCGATGTGTCCGACAAAAAAGAGGTTATCCAGGCAAGCTTGCATACGGGAGCGCATTCCTGAATCAATCGGCAGATTTTCCCAGTGCTTCGTCAAGTCTTGGCCGGGTAAAGACTGGAAGAGGTCTAGAACCAGCGAGTTCATGAAATCGCTGTCAATACCCGTGGTTGAATCGCCAGGGCGTCCTTGTATCCTTCGACCACCAGCAAGGTATGTTGTGAGGTCATAGACTCTGCCGTTGATGCTTCCAATTTTCTGTTCCTTGGTCGCGAGGGTTTTCAAATACTGCGAGCTGTAACCGATATATCCTTTGAAATAGTTAGACTTAAGGAAGACCATCTGTTCGTAAAACCAATCTGCACGATAGTCATCCTCATGGAAGTATCGGAAATCATGATACACTGAATTGGGATCTCCGGCGCTGATTGAAGTAACAGATCCAGAGAAATTTGTCGGCTTGTAGTCGAGCAGGACCTTGGGATCGACCGACCCATCTTTGCCCTGACACAAAGCAGATACTTGAATCGGGAAGAGGCTGGTTGCATCGACACCAGCATATCTTTCCAAAGCCGAGTCTGGAACGATACCAGGATAGTGGGACGGAATGAATTTAGCAAGATCGAAGACCACGCCACGGATTGCAACATATGAGGTATGACCGTTTTTGCCATTATGAGACGATAACTCGGCTGCTGAATAAACGTGTTGGGTAGGACAAATGAGAGCAGGGAATCCGACAATGATAAAGATGGCGATACCGCAACTAATCCAGATGATCATATTGATCGCAAACTTTTCGCGCCAGGCAACCTGGACGTCTTTCCGTTTCATTCGGCCAATATATTTGATAGCAAAGGTAGGAATGAAGAATGTTAGAAGCCAAACGATGGCCATCCAGCGTTTGCGACTGGCGGAGACAGGTATCTCGTCGACTTCTTCCATTTGCTTTTCGTTTCCTTTCTCAAGCATTTGTTCTCTAGTTTCCAGGTTTCGGAACATATCGCCTGAGTTGAAGGCTGAACCTCCGGCATCAGAGCGCCCATCAAAATCACGACTACCGTTGGATCCTTGTTTGTCGTCTCCATAGATGTACGCGCCAGGAGAATGATCAGAGTTGAGAAGGCGAACCTTCGAGTCCGTAAACGCAGCAGTCCGAGGGTGGAGTAAACCCTCGCCGCCCTCGTCTTGGCCATCGGCGGCGTAGGAAGGAATAACACGCTCTCCAACCTTTGCTAGGTCCGCCCAGCATCTTTCGCTGAGGAAAACACCGGTACTGCCAACCCTAGCCTCATTGCCGGGCCATCGCTTCTCGTCCAGAACCACCTCTGACTTCTCCTTGTCACTTCCAACAACGAGGTTCCCGATATCAGCCAAACCAAGGAACTCGGCGAATGGGAGGAAAACACTGAAATCGGCATTCCTGAGCCTTTGGCTGATTTCTGCGATACCAAACGTCTGTACTTGTGCTCTTACACACTTGCTATCGAACTGATTGGCAATTCGTCTGTCGTTTGGTTTCAAGCAGAAGATAAAGTAAGGATTTAAATTGGTTGAGCTCAAACATTTGTTCACAATGTCAAGAGAGGAGAGGAACTGACCGGCAGCACCTTGCATGCCACCCATCATCATTCCGCTCTTTCTTTTGGCTGAATTCTTGGCCGAGCCGCCGGCTTGGCTTTCAGACTCCTCGGGATCTTCAACTACCGCAGCGTCAAATGTGAGCCTGGAGGGCGGGCTGGTCTTCCTTCTAGCCATGCTAGGCATCCGCAACGGCTTTGAGCTGACCTGAGCTTGCATAATGGCGGTCTTCTCTTTCGGGTGGGTCACAGTCTGTAGGGCTTCTTGACCAAAGAGTTCTCTAACGAAATCGCTTCGGGTGGACTTCATAAGGTTCATCAAATCACCAGAGATGACTTCTCCGTTCTCCTCGAGGAGGCCAGTGACAGAGTAGTCAACTTCTCCGGCAAAGTGCTTCACCGTGAATGCCGATCGAGCATTTTGTGATACTCCGTATGGCGCTGATGAGCCTCCGGCGACAATGGCAGTGTTCTTATTCTCGAATCGTCTTTTCAGAGATTCAAGGAATTGAGTATCGGTTCTTCCACGTCTGGTCTGGTCATCGAGAATACTAAGCAATCCATTTCCTTGCTTCAGTAACCCACGTACAGCGTCCGTGTTATCGAAGTAGCTTGTCGCAGGGACGACCACTTCCTCGCGCTCCAACATATCAGCCTTTCGGTCGAAAAATGATCGGAGGCAGAAGTTGTACAAAGATTCGATGGCCGCATTGTTCAAGAGCTGGTCAAGGGTAGAACCAGTAGAACACGCTTGAGAGAACCCGGGGAAATCTACAATCGATACCGTGTTAGCCACGCTATCCTCCGCAGCACATATTCTCTGGTTAACATTCTCAATAACGTAGGCAACCAAAAGTGAGTACAAGATACGAGAGAGCTCGTCAGCACTTTGTCGGGCGCCCTTCGGATCAAGCATCACGGTCACACGCTCACGATGAATGTTCTTGGTACGGTAACCGAAGCTAGTCTCTAACTCGCCAACCCCAAGACCCAGGAAAGCAGCAACGATGGAAAGAACATCCTTATTCTTCACAATTGTGACTGTCTCGCCGCCTTCGTGGGAGTAACCACCAGACTCCTCTGCACCAGTTGTTGTAGCCTGTCCACTGGCAAAGTCGAGCTGACCTATATGCAGGATGGCAGCCAGGATCTGACAGATTTCGGCAATTTCACTCCGGGGGAACTCGAGCTTCCTCAGGGCGGTCTTGAAGTGCTGGAACCCATCCGCATCGTTGATTCCAACTTTTAGTTGGGTTGGATGGCCCAGATATCTCCATCTCTTATGGCTCACGGAAGCTGACGACAGCTTCCCTGCACCGGTCGAGACGTGAATGGGGCTATCTAGACCCAAATGGGTTTTCTCTGCAGCGCTTGTTCCGGCGAGCAGATAGTAGAGGACGTGGAAGCTTCGTTCGCCAGTCGGAACGGAAGCAATGCGACTCCGCTCAAGTCTGTGATCAATGATCTTACCACCAATCAAGGTGGGGTTGACAGAAGAGGATCCATCGTATTGCAATTCCAAGAACAATCCGGCTTTAGAAGCAGTGGGTGTCGTCAGGGACTTTGTCGTGGTGAGAGTGTCGAAGACAAAAGCAGCATATGACAGCTTTGAGGAAAGTGGGGTAGATGAAAACGAGAGGAAGGAAGACAACAGATGTGAACGAATGGTTGTTTTGCCAGCGCCACTCTCTCCCCTACAAAAACTTGTTAACCACCCGCGCTATCATAGCAAAGGAGAAAAGATGCTTACAAGAATACCACGGCCTGGTTTTCTCCTCGCGCACCCAGACGAGTAAAGGCACGTCTGGCCAGATCCTCTGCCTCCGCCATCGCACTACCCTCCTTGGCGCCATCGGGACCTTTCGCCGATGAGGTGTAGTTATTGATGCTGATCAAAGCTTGGGAAGAAAGCCGTGCTGTTGGTAGACCGACATGGAACCTACGTAATAAACAACCCCCAGTTAGCTCGTCTTCCAAAAAAACTACCTCCAAACAGAACAATGCAATAGAAAGAAGAGCGTTACCGGCTAGCGAGATGAGCTGTCAAATGCGTGTCTGATTGTAGGTGTGATGGCAATGAGGGGAGAGACGACTGGGCGTGGGTCGGGGTGTTGCCCCCCGTCGCAGCTCCAACCATGGTGATAGTGTCGAAATCTCAACGACCTTGGAGACAGGTGTTGGACAGACTTAAAAGACCGCGGTTGCTCCCTTGGCTCTGGTGTTGATCTTGATCTGAATTTCTCGCCGAACGCGGGTTCAGGTTATGGTGGAATACTGTCGGGTGAGGAATGCTGGAATGCCTTAAGTTGCAAATTCCTAGAAACCGAGGGGAAATCAGAGCATTGCCTGCACGCAAAACAAAGAGACAGTCCGATCAGTAGATCATCGACAATGAGGGATCGTTGGTCGTTTAGGAAGCTAAGGCAGCAAAAGAAGGCTGAAACCGCGACTGAAATCGAGATCAAAGGGTGAGGACAACGATCGTGGGTGAAGCGAGCGAGAGATGAAGACGGGAGCAAGTCGAAACGAGAGTCGATCACGAAATGATTATTATTAAAACTGAGGATTATAGCAGGATTCAAACAAGCAAGAAGTGAAGAGAAGAGATAAAAAAATAATTCAACCCAAAACAGGAAGAAGGAGGGAAAAAATGAAGAAGACAACAGTAGCAACAACAATAATCAACGGCGGACCACTTGGGATCAGCTGTGATAAAGGGTGGATGGAAAAAGCCCGCGGTAGTTTTTTTTTTTTACGTCTCCATACTCTGTATGTTGTCATGGTATGTATGTGCTGTTGACAATTACACGCATGATATTTCAAATTACGTAGTACTAGCTAGTACAAGCTAGTAAGTATGGCTGGGAGCCTCGTGCGACGCCCTTTATTTACTGTTGCTTAATCTGGAGGAGGGTGTGCTGGCTCTGTAGGCATTAATATTTTACTCCTTATTATTAGTAATGCTCTATATTATTTTTGGGACACTGTCTCTAGATAACCGAGAACCAGTGGACGACAATGGAGGCTCAGGGTTTCAAATCGCCAACAAAGAGGGGTAGGGAGGAGAGTGTTTGGTCGAGATAGCTGAACCCTTGGGTCCCCTCTGTAAGGTACCCCGACGTAGTTACCAAACCAACCACGTCTGACTAATGTTGGTATTTTCCTCCATGAAGTTAAACTGAAGGAAGAGAAGATTCCGCGAATTTGCTTGTTTT
The DNA here is from genome assembly GCA_027569225.1 of Aspergillus panamensis. Classification (NCBI taxonomy): domain Eukaryota; kingdom Fungi; phylum Ascomycota; class Eurotiomycetes; order Eurotiales; family Aspergillaceae; genus Aspergillus; species Aspergillus panamensis. The sequence goes on from JAPDER010000024.1 coordinate 198,845, forward strand.
ATCAATTAATTGCAATTTCACAGCAAGCAGGGAAGTACTGGTAATTAGCTACTTATATTTTTTGATACAAACTCGTCAAAAGGACAGGGGGAAAAAAGCCGAATGTGAGACGTGATTCCGGCCCAATCGGTCGAATCAATATAATGTCAATCATCCAGCGCCACGCATTGATGGAAAGGGGGTCGTCAATCCCCTTTTATGATGACTGTCTGGTCACCGGTTAACTTCAATCCCTGTCGATGTCCTAGACGCAATAATAAATGCAAAATAGCATGCGGAAAGCTTTTATTATAGGTCATAATTCTTCCATGATCTACACTTCATCCGTCTCAGCCCTGGTAACCGCTGAGACGGGTGAGGAAAAGTGGCAGTGAGGGACCAACTATTTGTCTCCTTGAGGCTACGTTACTCAGGGCTTTGCGAGGGGAATCCATGGGCATCAGCATTGCAAAGGAAAGAGGCAAGAATATAAGGAGGAACGGAGAAAAAAGTTGATGAAGAAAATAATGTGTTTTTTTGTAGAGTATCAAGACTCGGGACAAGAGTATGCGTTCTCCGTCGCAGGTGGATCGATCATTCGATCTGCTATAAGGTGCGGGACTACACTCTGGTCCCTTTGTCAGGAAAAGGTCATCCAAAAATAACGCAAGATGATACATTTCAGAAAATAAAAATTTTTTAGGCCTTGTTTTTTGTTTCCTTTGAAATTTTCAAGCCAGAATTTTAATACTACGAGTGTGTCGATATTTGGCTAGAACTTTTGGCGGGCCTTAAGAGTATAAAAATAACAACAGAGAGCTAGTGCATGATTCTGATGTTGGCCATATGTATTATGTAACATATGACAGCTTCTATAAGAGTCTTGGTCTCTCAGAAGTGTCTGGAAATAGAAGAGGGTATTGGAAGGGAGAAAAACTAGCATCAGACTGGGGAAGGACTCGCAGTGGTGGCAAGCTGGACAAGCGCGATTGGCCTTAACTGAGACAGTGTGTCCTGTTGACCCATAGAGAAACTCCCTTAGTGAACACTGAACAGGCCGGGGTCCCTCTCAATAATAATAGACTGCGGGTCAGGAGTGAGACAGCGTGTGCCAATTATAGGGTTCGCCAAGGGTCAGTGGTCATGGACTTGGTCGATTGCCAGGGGTTGATTGGCCCAAACAAAAGGTCGGGGCTCCGCCACCCGGAAATCTGTTACTGTCCCTGTTTTGAGAAAAACAACAATCCATACCTAGGTACCTTCCATGCATGATTCTGTATGGACACGCAGATTATGAAGTCGACTTTTTTCACTCAATGTCAAAACATCTAAGTTTGATAGAGGGTGGAGAGCTTGCTTTCTATAAGCAAGGTGCTTCATCGGCAAAAAAGGCAACGACCAGGTTCCCCCGAAGGATTGCCTAAGGATTGCCAAATAATGAGAGAAGAACATTGTATCGAATACTGATGAACTGCGGTGCTCTATGGCCTAGATTAAAACACTAAGGAAGGTCTTCTCATTAGAGGACCACTAGTCGTTGACTAGTATCAAGCATAGTGCTTCGTGTTTTGCGGTCATGGCTTAGCCTGCGAGCCCCCCTTCCTCCCTACCAATGGGAATTTGGGGAAAGGCAAAAAAAAAACCAATTGAAACAGCAAAGCACCTGATGGGAGCTATAGGTAATTTTCGTATCAGGGTACCCATGGTAAGTTCCAGATTCCGATAGTACAGCCAAAACTATGCCATAACTTACGCCAAAACAACCAGGGCAGTAACAGTAACGCATCACAGGCGCTGTTCCTCTCTTTTTCTTTGCAACAGCCAACTCTCGCTTTGCTCTGTTTTTGCTTGCTCACTTCTTTTGCTTCATTTTGTGATTCTCTATTGTTTTTCCCCCTTCCCGTCGACCCTTTTTTTGCCTTTCGCGTTGCATCTTTCCCCTCTTAACTTTCATAATAATAATCTTGCAACATCCACAACATTCGCTTCCGATCCCCATCCCTGACACTCGCTTCAAGAGAATATTGCCTGTGCCGCTTGCATTCCGGTCGTTTCCCTTCCCAAGTTTCAACCTCGTCGCTACAAATCCCATCAAAATCCTTCGATTATCGTCTTTGTCATCACCGTGGTGTCGAATACCCCGAATCTGCAAGCAAATCTGATCGCACGTGTGGATTTTCGGCCTTAGATCGACTGCAAAAAAATTGCAAGGGAACTCATGCGTTAACAAACTACCCAGTATCACGCTCGTTGCATCACTCTGGGGGGGGGGCATATCGTGAAGATTTAAGCATCCCTTAGTCTCCGCGTATTTGCGGCAAAGATAGCACTCATGTCGAATCGTTTCTCAGTCTACTCAACTCAGTCCGCTGGACTACCAGGTCCTCGGCCGTCAAATGGCCAACTTTCTACCACGACTCTGCTAAATGCATTGCACGCTCACTACACCTCGCTGCAGCCGTACCAACTGGATGCGGGGTCAAGTCTGGTGGTCAACACCTGGCTTACGGCTACCCAGCCCGGTCCCGACGGCAACACAGGAGGCACGATAGATCGTGAATTGGCAGCGAGGGCATGGGAGCACGCACGGCGGCGAGCTGAAGATGGATGCATTGTTCTCTGGTACGTGTTGCCCGGTTTATCCTTGGGAAGTTTATTTGACTAATGTGAATAGCTCTACCCATCAATCAACTCCGTCCCTACTTGAACCCTTCCTCGCGACCCTGCCGCTCTCTACTCCTGCTATCACCTTTACTGCCCTCTCTGCACTCAAGCCCTTTCTCTCCGCTGTCACATCATTTAACCCTGCTTACTCGCTGTACTCGGCTTTTTCAGCTTCCCTCACTTTCACACTCAAAGGTGACCTCGTCTCTCTTGCATTGGCTCTATCAACATCGGGTATCAATGTCCGCAAGGGTCTCCTTGAAATCCCCACCGACCCCGGATATCGTGCCTTCGACGTCTTCTACTATCTTCTGACCTCCGCATCAACACAGGCGGAGCGAGAGTTTTTGGGCCTAAAGGATCCTTCCACCTATGCTTTGCTCAACAAATCCGGCACCTACACGCCTCCAGCGTATCTCCCAACTGCCGACGATGCCGCCGCCGCTGAAGATTTCAGAAACGCTCTGAAAGCCATTGGTGTCAAGGGAGCTGCTCAGCGTGGTCTCCTGTCCGTCCTGGCGGGTCTACTGAAGCTGGGAAATACTGCTGGCTTTCTGGTAGATCAAGAGGAACTCGAGGAGACATGTGAAGACGTCGGTGGCTTGCTAGGCTTAGATCCCGAGATTCTCCTCCACAAGTTCTCCACAGATGAGCGGGAGGTGCTCATCGCCGGTATCTATGAGGCCCTGGTAGATTGGGTGATTAGCAAAGCCAATGAGGCCATTGCGAGCGAGCTGCAAGAAAACGATGTCAGCGGTAATGGTGGCTCCGGTGGGGGCGGCCAATGGACTGACGATGACACAGTTAGCATCACAGTAATCGATATCCCCAGGCCTGCGTTTGGAAAGGCGGTGGCTATGAGGAGTGTATTCGATGACACCGCCGGTATCAATGCTGAAATGAAAGAAGACGGCATTCCGGTGCCCGCTGTTCCACAGGCCATTACTGGCGAGATGACAGCCGCTGTGACACAATTTGAATCAGATCTCGGGATAAATACAGATGCCTCGCGGGAGTATGAGCTTGGAAAGAGGCAGGAGATTCTCGAGAAGATCGGATTCGAAGTCGAAATGGACTCGTTTCTACGGAAACTCCTACTCCCTGTCGAAGGCGAAGGAATCTTAATTGGCAAGCGGGGTCGGTTTGACCTCGCTGCTACTCTTGGGAGCAGTCGGGTTTGGCACCACATCTCTATCCATCCAAGTGACGACCTCCCTGGCGCTCTGAATTCTGCTTTGCCGACCGCATCCTGGAACGCAGGCGCCGTCTCTCGTCAGATCCGCGAATGGCGGCTTGCTGAATGGGCCAACCGCCGCCTGAAGCAGCTTGACTTTACCGCAGATTTTGACTTAGAAGAGTTTGTTGGCAGATATTCTCGACTTGGTTGTGCCGACGGCCGTGATGGCGTTGAGAATTGGCTCATGGAACGTGGGTGGACGAACGGTGATGCTTTTGTTGGCCATCAGCGAATCTGGGTTCGCGAAAATGCCTGGTGGGAGGCAGAGACAATGCTTGATCTTAAGCCAGACGAACCACCCGCCGCGGGTTCCTTCATGTACGGCAATAACATGCTTGACTCTGGACTACCCAGCTACGGAGGAACTCCCATGGTCGAAGCCACCAGCCTCTTAGGTAGCCGAGACAATCTCCTAAATAGGCAGAGTATATTAGCTCCCAGTTTCCACGGTGGTGCAAAGTCTATTGCCCCAAGTGTCCCACAGACACTGAACGTGGGAGGAGACTACGGCTTGGGCAACAAGGGTGATGACAAAAAATGGGATAATGTGTACTACGATGGGGCATTCGACCCCGAATACGGTGGTGACCCTAAGCACCTTGAGAAGACCGAGATCAGCTTCGGCCGACGCGTTTGGACTGGCTTTGTTTGGGCTCTTACCTTCTGGATTCCATCCTTTGTCCTTCGCTATATCGGACGAATGAAGCGTCCGGATGTCCGGATGGCTTGGAGAGAGAAGTTGGTGCTCGTTTTTCTGATTCTACTTTTCAACGGTATCGTTTGCTTTTATATCATTGCCTTTGGTGACTTGCTTTGCCCAAACAAGGATAAAGCCTTCAACGAGCGGGAGCTGTCCTGGCATGCAAAGGACAACGACTTCTACGTTAGTATCCACGGTAAGGTCTATGATATTACCAAATTTTGGAAAATCCAGCACAGCGATAAAACCGGCTACGACACCTCAGCATCCATGATGGAATTCGCAAGGGGTGCCATCCTAGATCCATACTTCCCTCCTCCCCTCACGCGATTCTGCGCACCAATGGTGGACGATTTATCCGTCACCCTGCAGTACAACGATACCCTCGCTACACAGGCTCAGCCCTTGGGTCTCCACACGTCTGGTCCTCGACTGCAACCAGATCCGACCACAAAGCTCCACAACATCACTTGGTACGAGCAAATCTTTTTGCCAAAGATTAAAGAATACTACAAGGGAGATTTGGTTTGGTCAAGAAATGCTGTTCAAAAGCAAGCAGACTCCAGCCAACGGAAGTGGGTCATCGTCAACCAGGATGTCTACGACCTCACGGACTATTTCTATACAATCAAGGAGATGCCTAATCGGGATGAATATAATTTCCTCCCTTCGTCTATGACAGATCTTTTCACAAATTATCCTGGAACTGACGTTACCAGCAAATGGATGGATACTGCCGAGTTCCAGGAAGCCAGCAACTGTCTTAATTATGTATTCAAAAAGGGTAAAGTGGACTTCCGCGATAGCCCAAAATGTACCGTCAACAACTGGATTTTAATGGCATTCACCATCTTGATTGCTTCTGTCATCCTTGTGAAGTTCGTTGCCGCTCTCCAGCTCGGATCGAAACGTCGCCCTGCACCGCAAGATAAGTTCGTCATCTGCCATGTTCCCGCTTATACGGAAGGCGAAGATGCACTGCGGAAAGGTCTTGACTCCCTCACAGCTCTTCAGTACGACAACAAGAGGAAGTTGATATTTGTTGTGTGTGACGGCATGATCGTTGGTGGTGGCAACGACCGACCCACCCCCAAGATTGTTCTTGATATTCTGGGAGTAGACCCGAAGATCGATCCTCCCGCGTTGGCAGTTAGAGCTGTCGGTCAAGGAAGTGACCAGCTGAACTACGGCAAGGTCTATTCTGGTCTCTACGAATACGAGGGCAACGTGGTACCCTATGTAGTTGTGGTCAAGGTTGGAAAGGAGTCTGAGCAAAGCAAGTCCAAGCCCGGTAACCGTGGCAAACGAGACTCGCAGATCCTCCTTCTCAATTTCCTGAATCGTGTGCATCATCGCGCTCCGATGGCTCCCTTGGAGCTTGAGATCTTCCATCAGATTAACAATGTCATTGGAGTTGACCCCGAACTTTACGAGTATTGCCTGATGGTCGATGCGGATACCAGTGTTCGGGAGGATTCCCTCAACCGTCTTGTGGCTGCATGCGCGAACGATGCGCGCATTGCCGGAATTTGCGGTGAAACCAGTCTCCAAAACGAGGAACGCAGTTGGTGGACCATGATCCAGGTCTATGAGTACTATATTTCCCATCATCTAGCGAAGGCTTTTGAATCTCTATTCGGCAGTGTTACCTGTCTTCCAGGATGGTAAGTCGGCGCCAATCTATATGTTTTGGACATTTCTATCTAACGTCTAGCCAGTTTCTGCATGTATCGTCTGCGCACTGCGGATCGGGGTCGACCCCTGATCATTTCGGACAAGGTGCTCGAGGAATATTCGGATATCAATGTCGATACGCTCCACAAAAAGAACCTGCTTTCCCTGGGTGAAGATCGTTATCTCACAACCCTGATGACCAAGCACTTCCCTACCATGTCTTACAAGTTCATTCCCGATGCCTACGCTAGCACCGCGGCCCCCGAAACATGGTCTGTCCTTCTCTCCCAGCGTCGCCGATGGATTAACTCGACAATCCACAACTTGGTTGAGTTGGCCGCACTCAAGGATCTCTGTGGATTTTGTTGTTTCAGTATGCGTTTTGTCGTATTGGTTGATCTTCTTGGAACGATTATTCTGCCGGCGACTTGCGTCTACCTGGGATATCTGATCTACCGCGTTGCCAGCCATACTGGCCCCTTCCCTCTGATCTCTATTATAATTTTAGCCGCTGTGTACGGTCTCCAGGCGATCATCTTTATCCTCAAACGCCAGTGGCAGCATATTGGATGGATGGTCATCTACCTCTGTGCCTACCCAATCTACAGCTTCGTTCTACCACTGTATTCGTTCTGGAAGCAGGATGACTTCAGTTGGGGTAATACTCGCGTGGTCATTGGAGAGAAGGGCTCCAAGCGTGTGGTTGCAGTCGAAGAAGAGCCATTCGATCCCCGCAGCGTTCCTCTCCAGCGCTGGGATGATTATGCGCTCGCGAATAATCTTCCCGGACGCCGTGGCAATTACGATGCTGGCCAGGAGAAGGCATTCGCGGGACGCTATGCGGATGAAATGGAAATGGACGACATCCACTCTCAATACTCGTCAGTGAAGCCCGCATCGACAATCCTGACCGGATTCCCCGGACATGGCCGTAGCCCGTACATGCCGCCCCAGTCTCCCGCTCCGTTCGGAGGAAACATGCCTGGCAACCGCAACTCCCATATGTCAAGCTTCTCCCGATACACCGACCAGCCGCTCCAGACCGGACTCCAAGCGCGACACATGTCCATGGGTAATCTCAGCCAGTTCCAGGACAGCGCACTGGCCACGAACCGACACAGCGTGGGACTGATGCAGAGCACGGATAACCTCCTGGGTGTTCCTCGTCGCAGCTCCCGTAGCCCTGTTGGTGGGCTCAACGGGGCGTCGCGACCTGCCAGCGCATTTGACTTCCGCGGCACTGGCAACGGACCCGACGAGATTTCTATCACCGAGGCGATCCGAAGCTGTCTCGCAGAGGTTGATCTAGACACTGTGACCAAGAAGCAAGGTAAGCTTTGACATCGCTAATCTGTTAAATACACCAGCTAACTTTTCTAAATAGTCCGTGCCCTAGTCGAGCAACGTCTACAGACCACACTTGTAGGCGATAAACGAGCCTTCCTCGACCGACAGATTGACACCGAGCTGGCCAACATGTGATTTTTTTTTCCTTTGATTAATTGCAAAATGTTTCCATATCTTCGTCTCTATACGAGAGACCATATAATGTAGTAGCACATATTTTACTTTTACAGTGGAAAGGGGATCCAGAGAATTTGTGACAATTTTCGGGAGGCATGCATGGCGTTTGGATTGTTTCTTTTTCAAATGTGTCATTTGTTTTCTGTTTCAGGCATTCAGCGATTATGTGGATGATGTGAATAGCGAAAATTCTACACCATTGGTCTGCACGTATCGAGTACATGCTATAAATATATATTATTGCACCTATCCAATTGTTTTGTCTGTTACTCAGATTAACCCTCAGATTCATTAGCATTAATTACTACTCCATCTATTTGTTCCAGTTTAAATATTCAATCCCATCCCTATTCATGACGGTGCTTACATGATGTGTATCACGAAGCCACAGGCTTAACCTGCCTATATATCCATGTGTACCCCTCACTATCCATCTCATCCCTTTCCATCCAAACACAAACCCCTCAATTAGCCCACTTCCCCATCCAAAACGACCTTCAAACCAAACCCAACCCATCGCCCAAACCACCCTTCAATCTCTACCCACAAAGCCCCCCAAAGCAATGTCCTCCCCAAACCTACCGCAAGACCCCTCATCCCCCCCCTCCTCCAAAGAAACCCACGAAGCCAAAGCCGCCTTCACCGCCTCCCTCCGCAGCGTCGGCGCAAACTACGAGACCGAGCTTCGCGAGCGCGCGCGCAATCTCCACAGCAACGCGGTGGCCGTCGACAAGCAGGAAGCCGAACTTGCCCGGACGACGGAGGAACTGGCGAAGCAGAACGAGGGCTGGATGAAGGTGGCGGACCAGGCGAGGGACGGGTTGAAGGAGATCGGGGACGTGCAGAATTGGGCGGAGTTGATTGAGAGGGATTTGCTGGTTGTGGAGGAGACGATTCGGCTGGCGGAGGAGAGGGAGAGGGTCGTTTCTGGGGGGAGGGGGGGAGAAGATCATGATGATGACGAGGAGGAGGGGGGGGGGGGAAGGGAGGGGGATAGGGGGGCTGGCAATGGGCATGGGAGGGATGGGGAGGAGGGGTTGGGGAAGGGGAAGGAGAAGGGGAAAGGGGGCTGGTTTGGATGGTGGTAAGTTGATATACTATACTATGGATGTATATGTGATTGACGATTTATGATATGGCGGTTATGATCGGGTACTTATGTGATTGGGATGGGGTTTCTAATTAAGCCAGTTATGTTATCCAAATTGAAAAAATATATAGGGACGAAATCAATCTGAATGATCGTGGTCCGAACTGGCCTCGTCGAAATACTCTTTCCAATTCTCCAATCGATCTATCCCCCCGTCCAACTCATCGTACTCATTCCAGTCATCCCACTGCCCGAGGCTGAGCAGATGTCGCATCGTCGGTCGTCCGTGGGGACAGTTCCACGGTTTGTCGATCGTCCCCATGTTCCTCACCACCTTCTCCATCTGCTTCTGCGTCAGGTTCTTCCCGATCATGATACTCGACCGACACGCGCGCATGGCGAACATTTTGCGCACCTTGCTGGGTCGCGGGATATCGGTGTCTCGCTTCATGATGGACGAGGCTGTCTCGGAGAGTAACACGATGAGTTCCTCCAGATCGCGCACGTTGAAGACGACTTCCTTGCTGAGAGGGAGGGAGAGGAGACGGCAGCGTCGCCCGATGGGCTCGTCTCCGCTGTCGTCGACGTCGACTATGAAACCGTTCTTTTCGAGCGCGGCCTGGTTCTCGATGACAATTTCCTCCTCGACGGCTGTGAGGTCAAGCCGTTTGGGCTGGACGAGTCGTTGATTCTGCACGATGGTTTCGGCTTGTAATCGTTCAAAGTTGAATTTCTCGTCCGAGGCATGTTGGTCGATAATGAAGAGCTCGTCTTTGGCTCTGCAGCCGGTGTCGTCTTTCGAGGACCGCGTGGAGAGAATGAACCCCAGGTTAAATTGGCCAATAATCCGCATTCGCGCAAAATCATCTTTCGCTACTGTCAGGGATAGTCGCTCCTCGGCTGCCGCCTGAGATGAAGAAGAAGCACCTGCGTCGTCCTGTGAAGACGCAGGGGCAACAGTCGGCGGGTTGAGGCTCTCCTGGAGCCTCTGGGCCTGGATTTGGATTCGAGAGAGCGAGCCGTCGATGGTGGTTGTGAGTTGCGCCGTGGAGTCACGGTGACTAGCACCCTTGTTGAACTTATTCGCACGGTTCAGAGTGTTGGCCTGTGGGAGAGCGGCCTTCTCCTCTGCCTCTCGAATGAGTCGTTCGACTTCGGCTTCTTCGCGTCGCTTTTTCTTCTCGTCGTCTATATTCTCATCAACGAGGCTAGGAGACCTTTGAGACCGAGAATCTTCAATGTCATTGTCCACCGACCCTCGACTCGCAGCATCGTGGTCGGATGGAGTATATGACCCGTCCTCCGACTCATCTGCGATCTCATCCTCCCTTTCCGCGGCCTCATCTTCCTCCACATCCTGCCCGTCTTCGTGTTCCTCCTCCTCATGTTCACCCTCTTCCGCCTCCAATTCTATTTGCGAACCCGGCGCAGCAAAATCTCGCATATGCTTGCCAAAAATATTCGAACGGGAAGGCGTGTGGATTCTTCGTTTTCGAGACGCAGGACTAGACCTTGAATCAACGACACCCACGTCCCTCTTCTTAGGCACCCCACTGCCTACCATGGATGTAACAGTCCTGTTACCTATGGTTATTGTCGCCAGCTCGGCCGGTACTCGTCTCGGCCGCATACGATCGAATGCATTCTGTATTGCATTCGGAGTCTCTTGAGAGGAGTCGGGCTCAGGCAATCGTTCTCCTGATGGCGCATCACCCTCTAAGTGGTCCTCCAGGCCTCGTTGGTCTGTTTCTCTGCGAAGAGGATGCTGGGACGTGGTATCCTCATCGAAGGGCGACCCGTCGCTCGCCACTTCGTTTTCTGTAGCAGCAGTGGCTTTGGTATCTTCTATAGGTAGTCTGGCCTTAGTCCGAGACTCAGAAGGGAAAGGCGAAGATGGCTCTTCCGAGTTAGAGATCCCTCGACGGGCAGGAGGAGAGATAGGGTCTGCTCGACTGCTACGGGCGCTAATACCACTCAGAAGACTTTTCATTCTGTCCTGAGAGCTGAGTTGGGTACTCCCCGCCACTTCCTCATTGTCCGTCGCCCCCTCATCTTCTTCCATGTCCACCGTTTCTGCAGTGGCGGCGGCGGTAGCAGCAGCAGTAGATTTCGTAGCAACGCCAACCTGGGAGCTACCCGATTTTTGTTTAAACAAAGGTACCCGCGAACCAAGGACCTGCGACTGAGGTACAGTCTGGTCAGAAGACTCAAACAGCTGCGTAAGAGATTGTTTGAGAGAGTCAATGAGCGCCCCAGCGTCATGTAGTAGAATGGTCCGCTTGTCTGGGGACACATTGACATCGTAGGCATTGGTATCCATGTGAAAATCCGCAAAGACGAATGGCGACTGCGCGACATTAAACGATTTATATACCTCATTAAAAGCCTTGGCGATCTGTGGCAGCGCACAAGGCCGGGAATTCACGAAGAACATCTGTCGATCAGGCGTTTGTCTGCCCTCCCCGAACACTGGGCGCGAGACATGGCCCCGAACGACGATTTTATTCGTGCCACCATCGCCCGCGACGCGTCTCCCAGGAGCAGGGGGTGCAAACTCTAGCTCTAGGTCAAGAGGTATAAGAGCCAGCAAAGTCTTCGCGCCGTACACGTTTGCAATATTCTCCTTCGTCGTCTGGTTCCCGTTTGTCGTGAAGACTACCACGTTCTTGGTCTTGCCCACGGTATTCTTGACGCTGAAACGCACCCTGGTGCTCACACAGGCATAAGCGTGGAGAAGATTCAATACCTTCCCGTATTCACGCTTGATGTTCTTCTCGAGTTCCCGGCGTCGGACGGGCAGTTTCTTGAATATCCCCTCCACCGACGCCGTTGTTCCCCTGGGACCCGCGACCATCTGCGTCTTCTTCAGTTTTCCAGACTGTTCGAATTCGAGGCGTGTTGCGCGCGGCGCCTGGTTGGATTGGGCGGTGACGGCGTGGAAATCGGACAGGGCGCATAAGGACGAGAGAGCTTCGCCGCGGAAGCCAAAGGTTTGGAGGCGCGCGAGGTCATCGAAGGAGGAGAGCTTGGACGTGTAATGCTTCAGGGCTTGGAGCCGTTAGCGTTCTCTCCACATCTTTTTTCTATCGCAGATCTAGCCAGCGTAACACAAAGTAGACACACATACCAACATTCTCATAGTTCTCCGGTGAGATCCCACTCCCGTTATCCTGTACCTCGATCAAGTCCAGCCCGTTATTGCGGAACCGGACCTCTAATGACGTCAAGAAAGAAAATATTAGCTCTTCATCTTACAATAGGCTAAACACAGAAAAAAAAAGACGAAAGAATAGCGACGCACCGATTGATGTGGCCCCCGCATCGAGGCTGTTTTCGATAAGCTCCTTCGCCACGGAGCAGAGGTCGACGATAACCTGGCCGGATTGAATTTGGTGAACCTGCAGCTCTAGTTAGATTCGAAGAATTATTCCCGAGGCCATTATACTTGGATCGAATTCGTACCGAACGGGCCTCGATGGCCTTGATGGTGGCCATGTTCATCCCATGATTGGAAGAGAAGTGAAAGCTGTGGAGTTGATGGAAAACGAATGACGCGCAAGTCGCGTTTTCTCGTGATGCGGAGAAACCAATTCTTAATTGAGTGCCTTATAGAGGATCAAAGTTCATCAAGGGAATAAATTAATTTATTTCATTCTCTTTATTAAGAAAGGAAAGAATATATGTAGGAATATGATTAGTTCAAAGAGTCAAGAATATTGGAGCTCTGTATCTATAGCTTAAATAGGCCCTGAGGCTGTTAGAGCGCGCTTTGTTTTTTAATTATGGTGCCGATATTTATTTGCCGAATATTCTGTCTTCGGCTTTCCAAATAATGTCATTTTAGAATATAGATCCATGCCACTCTTGGGTCCAGTTTATGAATACTGTGTAGTGTATACAATCTGTGTAAAACTGTCAACATTCACGTGACCTGGGAAGAAGCCGAACTTAAACAGACGGCATTTTTCTGCTTCCATCCTCTTCATCAACCTGCCTTGATTTTATCTTTATTCACTCGGATTATAGGGCCGTCAGATGCTACCCCTATCTCTGTGCGATGTTTTTGTCCGGCATAATATGGTAGCTCCTGGTTAACACCCCGCCAGTTTGGCACCTCTGATATCCAAATTTAATCACTCTATGGGAGACTTTATATAGATGAATCTTATCATTTAATCGACTATCTATGACCCATTGACGATGCTTCTGAATGATGAGTTATGAATATTTAATTTTACGACACTGTTTTACGACACTGTTATAAGGCATTTCACCGCTTACACGTGAAGCCAGATCTGCAACAATACTTAATGGATGTATGATTTATGACTATGTCTGATCTAACACTATCTTCACCAGGAGGATCCCCAGTGCTAGGTACAGAAGGTCTCTCTTTGGCATCCCTCCCGCCAATATATGTTCTTCCGACGCATCTGAGCTTAAACTCGCTACATCGAACTGAGGAGCTGCTTGTTCAATGCGGCGCACGCTTGACATACGACATTCTTGAGGCGAAGTTGATGCTTGGGAAAGTTGGCCAGAAGAAGCGAGCAGCTCTGGAGCTACGAACTCGTGGTCTTTGGACAGAGGAAGTCAAGCAAAGCCCAAGCCCCGAGCCTCCAAGCAAGCGAAGACGAACTGAATACAAAACAAAACATGAAGAGAAACCAGCCGGAGATACGGAGGTCATCGATCTCAGCACAGAGACAGAGGGCGAGGAAGATAGTCTGCCGGCCTCTCGGCGTGCCGCGACTACACATCTCAAGCACCAGTGGCCCTCTTCATATGAAGTGCCTCTGACTTGGTCACCCTCCACCAAGGGCGAAGCGGATACAATCAAGGTTGTGAAAATGGAATGGCTTGATCAATGTATCAAAGCGCAGAAAGCCATTCCTATTGACCCGTATGTGGTATACTGTGCCCATAAAATCGCACGACCTACATCCAGAGCCCCCACAACCCTGGATTCAACAGGCATTCTTGAAAGAGCCAAACAAGACGCAACTCTCAAACCACCCACACCACCTCCCTACTACGGCAAAGGCTTCTCCAGCCAGCGTCATCCCAAACTGCTCCATCGCGAAACAACACCCGAAGAGGAAAAATCCATCCCACTCCCCCCGCCGCCAAACTGGGTGAAAAACAACATCCTCTACTCCTGCCTGCGCTCAGCACCCCTCCACCCCCCTAACGAAGCCTTCATCAACCAACTAACCAAAATCCGCACAATCCGCGAACTCAACCTCGACGAGATCGGCGTGCGTGCCTACAGCACCGCCATCGCCTCCATCGCCGCCTACCCGCACGAGATCCGACGTAAATCCCAGATCCTCTCCCTCCCAGGCTGCGAAAGTAAAATCGCCAATCTCTTCTCCGAGTTCAAAGCATCCGACACCCAAACCCTCGCAGACGCAGATACCCTTGGTAATGACACAAACCTGCGAACCCTCCACCTTTTCTCCCAGATCTGGGGCGTCGGCCCCAAAACCGCCCGCGAGTTCTACTACGCCCGCCACTGGCACGACCTCGACGACGTCATCGAGCACGGCTGGCCCACCCTCTCCCGCGTCCAGCAGATCGGCCTAAAATACTACGACGAATTCGCCCAGCCAATCCCCCGGCCTGAAGTCGAGCACATCGCAGCCATAATCCAACGGCACGCGAACCTCGTCCGCTCTTCCTCTTCCTCCGATGACCATTTCCACCAGGGCCCTGTCCAATGCGTGATCGTGGGCAGTTACCGCCGCGGCAAAGAAAATGCCCACGACGTCGATCTCATCCTTACCCACCGCGACGAAGACATCACCCGGGACCTCATCGTCGATGTCGTCAGGAGTCTCGAAGCCGAGCAATGGATCACGCATACCCTCTCTCTCCACCTGACCAGCTCATCCCGAAAACAACAAACACTCCCGTACCGCGGCGACAGTCGTGGCAGTGCTAGGAATCATTTCGACTCACTCGATAAAGCGCTCATCGTCTGGCAGGATCCGCAGTTTGACGATGACAACACCACCAGCAACACCAACAGCAACCAGGAAACACAAACACAAGCAGAAACAGAAGAAGAAACAGAAGAAGAAGAAAAACACCACCGCAAACAAAAGCGCAACCCCAACCCCCACAGACGAGTTGACATCATCATCTCACCCTGGCGCACGATCGGATGCGCCGTACTAGGCTGGACAGGCGATACGACCTTCGAGCGCGACCTGCGTCGATACGCGAAGAAGTCGCACGGGTGGAAGTTCGATTCGAGTGGAGTGCGGGAGCGGACGGATGGGGGACAGGTGATTGATCTCGAGAGTGTGGGAGAGACATGGGAGGAACGCGAGAGGCTTGTGATGGAGGGGCTGGGGGTTGGATGGAGGCCGCCTTACGAACGATGTACGCGGTGATTTTGATATCTACTCTGTTTTTATCTTGTTATTTTAGCGTTGCTATGGATGATGGGTTGGGAAGGACGACGGGGTGAAACTTTTGCTAATTGGGGAGTTTGGACTAAATATTAGGAGTTGAAAAGTTGTGTGTCATTGACATTCAAGAAAATGGATCATATTCAGCACAGAGACTCCAATATCCCATTTTCCAAATGCCACTGCATATATCCTATCTATTTCATCACGGCTGAATTTCATCATTAGGTACATTTTCCCAGGATCATTTGAAGACACGGATGAAGGAAATAATAAAAAGAAAAATTAAAGAAAAAAAAAAGATCAAACATGGTTTTTCATATTGGCTCGTGAAAAGGGGGGGAGACAGCCACCGGCCTCGGAAATGGACCTGATTAGATCAATAAATAGTCCAAAAGTGAGACTCTCATGGAGATAAACAAGCAAAGAAGTTTGAATAGAGGGTAATTGTCGGAAAATACCACCTATAAATGCAAAGGTTAAACATAAAAAGTACATTGGGTGCAAACGGCAAAACAAGAAAAGGGGGAGGGAATACACAATGAAGCGGACAAAGGGAGAAAAAAAAGACAAAACAAAAAAAAAAATCATTACACCAGATTTCTAGAGCTGGTCATTTCTCCATATCGCCCTCTTCCTCTCGTGGTATCATAAGCATTGACAACTCTCATCTGGCCGCCCTCATCGGCCTGACTGAATGCGTAGCCTCGTTGCTTCCGCATACGCTGTACTTGTCGGACCTTGCGGATAGCCTTCTGGAACTGCTCCATACGTGGACGATAGTCTTGCACGTTGTACTTCTGGATCTCCTGCACGTGGTGGTAGTGCTGAGGATAATACATCCGCTTAGCGTACTTCCACGCGTAGTCTCGGAGGAGACAGAGACACGGGAGAACAAGAGCCATTAAGTAGAAAACAGGGGATGAGAAGAGCCGGGGGATGGTGCCGTAGTATTCTGTCGAGAAACCAATGGCAGGTGCCGCGTAACCATATGCTGGCAGGAATCCCAGCCAGATAATCATCGATCCTGGAATGGCGATGAACGTGTACTTGGTCCAGATGTTCGTAATTAGAGCGGCTTTTCCTAGGACTGTTGCTAGGACCGCCGTATACAGTGCGGATCCCCAAACCCAGTGACCGGCGGTCTTGCCATCACTTTGCGGAAGATCGTAGAGGAAGATCAACTGAGAAACAATGTATAGCAGTAGAGAGTGGTAGAAACCGTTGGCAATCCACGACCAAAAGCTGTGCTTTTTGAAGAACATCCCCTTTTGTCCAAGCTGATATAGCTGGGGATATCGATCGAGGAGTCGAGCTGAGATGAATTGATCACAAATACCCATCGCGAACGGAGGTAGCACCGTGAAGAAGACGTTATAGAACGAAAGAGTCCACGACTCATAAATGACTTGACCTGAGAATGCATTTTGGAAAGAGTACTGAGGTTGATTAGCGAGAGAGTAAGAAAGTGTGTCTGGTACATATACTCACCCAAAATTGTGTCATATAAAGCGCAATATTTTTGTAGAACGAATACAGAATGACTCGGCTGATACGATGGTAACTCCAAGCACCGTGAACCAGAAGCAGTTTGCGGAGATAGCGGAATTGGGCAATCGACACATCAGCAGACCGTGCGGCTTGCAGACCTTCAACGCCACTGATACCAACCCCAACATGAGCTGCCTGAATCATCGAGACATCATTAGCACCGTCACCAATGGCGAGAAGCAGGGATTTGAGATGTCTCTTGACAAGCTTGACGACAAGAGCCTTTTGAAGTGGAGAAACACGACTACAAAATGTTAATTCAATGCATTTTTGAAAGGGTCCAAAGGTTGATTCAGTACTTACCAGCAGACGACAGCCTTACACATAACAGCCAGGTCGAGGAACAATTTCTCCATATCCTTCTCAAGGGCAAATGTTAGGGAACGGCCATCAATGATCAATGCTAGTGCTTCCGACTCAGTCTGACTTTGCACAGCTTGCAATTTCTTCGTTAAGTTGTCCCGGGTGGCTTGGGCGTTTTCTTCGTTGACAATCAACAAGGTCATATCTTCGGAAATGAGCTTGCACGACATGCCAATATTGATTGCGGTCTCCTGTCGATCACCGGTCAAGACCCAAATTTTGATCCCGGCAGTCTGGAGAGTGTGGATGGTGTCCGGAACGCCGTCCTGGAGTCGATCTTCGATAGCCGTAGCACCCAGGAGATACAGATCCTTTTCAATGAGCTCCGAGGCTTTGTCAAGTTCATCTGCACGATTCCCGCCGACGGTCGTCGCAGCCTTATCATAGATTTGGTACCATTGTTGGAATTCTTCCTCCGGAACTTCGCGCATGGCAAGACAAAGGGTGCGAAGACCATCCGACGCATATTCTTCAAGGTGTTGTAATGTTGTATCAACATTCGGATTGTCTGGGTGAAGCCGCTCAAGAATCACAGTATCGGCACCCTTTGTGTAGACACGAATCTTTCCATCAGGACACCGGAAAATCGTTGACATACGTTTCCTAGTGGAGTTGAATTCGCAAACTGCCAACAGTTCGTATTCAAACTCAGTCCCATTGGCCGCGAAAATCACAGAGCGAGGCTTTCGGTTAGTGAAACGATATCCAAGGGATGCTGCTCCTTCAACGAGGGCTCCCTCGTCGGGAGACGCGGCCTGGTACCTGATCTTATCAGGCTCCGCTTCCGACTTCTCGGGAATGACTGTGTGACAGGTAGCAAGAAGAGTGAGGAAGTGATGAATGGCGTCCGCACTAGGATGAGAGGTAAGGTTTTCCCGAAGTCTCTTAAAGTCATGGACGCCAACCTCCATTCCATCTTCCACGGTCGCTCGTCGATCTTCTGGAACATCCTCACCGTACTGAATTCCGGCAATGGTACACTGTTTAAACTCCATCATGTTGCAAGTCAGGGTTCCGGTCTTGTCGGAGAAAATGTACTCAATTTGGCCTAATTCTTCGACTAGCGAAGATGTTCGGCAAATAGCGGGCGTGTCTGTTACGTCGTAGTAGATGTCGAGATCGGAATTGATCAGGAACGCCTGGGCATACTTGACGATTTCGATAGTGACAAAGAGGGAGATGGGCACAAGGTTGGAATAAAGCACCCAGTATGTAAAAATATCCATAATGAATTGTTTACCCGCGTTGACATCGCCGTAATCGAGATAGGGAACCTTGTCTCGCTCGCTTTGTCGAATAATCAAATCACCCACAGAGCTGATGACACTCAGCGCGATGAGAATGCTAACCAACATTAAGATCTGAATATTCACCATGCGCTCCACAGCCGTGCGCTTGATCGGGGTAGCAGTCGCATTTCGCATCAGCTTTGTCTCGTGACCGGTGAAAACGACAATACCATGGATCCATGGTGTATTGCGGAGTGTCGCACCTCGAAGAAGGAGCTGGTCGGGAGCCAATGGTAGTTCCTTCTCCCCGCCTCCAGCATGCATCGTCAGAGTCGCCTCATACGTATACAGACTGCTGTTCGGTTGCTCGGAGCGGACACGGCCGGTTAGGCGACTAAGGTCGGCCGGGCTCACCAGGTGCGCAGTCTCCGGGATGGCTTGTTTGATTTTCAGGTTGGTTTCACCGTCCAAATTGGCTGTTTCGATGTAACACAAGCCTTCGGGTTCGGAAGATGCCACGAGAACTAAGTCGGCGGGGAAAGGTTGCTCGGACTCGACGCGGACGATATCACCCACAGCGACATCAACCCATTTAGTATCGTGGAATGCGGATCCCTTGAGAACCTGTGTCTTGGAATAGTTCAGCGACTTGTCCGAGGCCCTCCGCTTGTAGTCCTCAACCAGTTCCTTGATCGCGGATACTAGCAAAACAATTAACAGTGGACCAATGGTAGTATATCGATTCGTCGGCGACACGTTCGGGATCTGTTGTAGCACGGCAGTGAACAAGAAAAACAAATTGGCATATTTCGAGAACTGTTCGTACAAGAACTTCGGGATGAAGGTGAAGATGTTATATTTCGCCGTGGAAACGTGATTGTCAACGAACTTGTGCGTCGCGTTGGCGGGTGGATTGTTCAGCACGATCATGCGAGGGCCAAGGGTGGATGGGTCGACCTTCCTCCGTCCGAAGCCAAACTTGAACGACGACCTTCTGGATTTCTTCGGTACACCCGCCCCCTCAGAGGCCGTACTGTCGACTCTGGCTCGAGCTCCGGTTTCCGTCAGGGGAAGGTCCATTCCCGAATATTCGGCGGGCTGCATTCCAAGCATGTGTTTCGCTTTGCCCATAAATCCACCCCCGAGGCCCAGTATACTATTCCGCTCCCTAGCCTGGTGTCCACGGTGATCATCCATCGGGTCATCTCCTCCAGTCATGTCGTAGTACCCATGTGTCGCATGCTCATCGTCGTACTCGTCGATGGAGTATCGCTGGTAGTTGCTCAAGCCGGATGTCTGAGAATAAGTTCGAGAAACCTCGTGCCCGGAGTAGGGATCATTCACGTACACCCCGGACTGAACGGGGGGAGGTAAAGAGCTCGTCGCATGGGTACCGGAGTGTGGTGGCACCCTTCCACCGACGAAATTATCGTAGGAAACCGAGGGGCGAGTCTGCGGTTGGTCGGAGTCGTCGATATTGAATTGTCGCAACAGATGCTCGTCGTTGACTGGGGGCCTGCGGCCCGTATTGTATATGGGAGTCGAATCCTCTAGCAGCAGGTCATCATCGCGGCCAGCGGCTGGATGACGACCTGACGGCCTACCGCTGGCCATGATGGATGGGGCGGGCAGACACCGTCACTGTGGAGGGTGTGTTATGCCCCTGGAGCATCGATCGATGGGGGGAGGGGAAGAGTGGCTGTTTTGATTGGACTGGAAGGGTTGGGCGGAGAGAAAGATCAAGCTCACGAGGGTTATGCAAGGGAAGGATAAGGGAAGGGGGATCGAAAGGGAGGGGAAAGGGAGAGCGAGGAGAAAGCTGATGTTTTCACGATCAATTGTTACGGTTATTGCCTGGAGGTGAGATCGCCCGAGAAGATGGATCTTAGTGGATTATTTTGGGGGCGGTGTTGACTTGATGGTCCCGTTGAGGTTTCCTTATTATTTCCCCTCAAGTGGCTGAGACAGTAGAAACCGATCCATTCAGCCACACGCATCCTTATAATTAATAGGTATTTTACTTCTTATTAGCTCTGACGAGAAACTGCGAATTAAGGAAGCAAGACCCTGTTACCTACCTGTGCTATGGCTAGAAGGACCTACTTTGACTTACCTCCCCTCCGATCTCCCCCTTAGTCTCCTCGACCACTAAAAAATTGGAACCTCAAAACCAATTTCGAGCTCCGCCTCGCCCTTTGACAGCTATCGGGTATGGCCCGTTTATTTGGGGTCAATCCTATAGAAGACCGGGAGATTTTCATCGTCAGATCTGCAGCTGCTTCGCTAGTACCTTGGGTCTTGCAGCGCCATAATCCCTAGAGACAAAACACAACGTCTCATTGGTTGAGATCTAGTATACATAGAAATTTGTTCGTCACATTTGATTCTTTGAAGTAGATATTAGATAGGTTGGGTTCATTCGCTTTCACAGCTTTCCTGAAGGTCACCGATCATTGTCCGCCCTCGACTGCTCCGCTAGGCCGCCCTTAGCCCGTTTGGCAAGATCGGCTTGTAGTGCCTTGTCGATTATGCCGTTGATCTCCTTGACTTTGTCTAACGCGACCGTGGTCTTCGTCACAAATACCATGGCATCCACCGGGGAGCCTGAGAACTTAGAGAGGTAACATACATCTCCTGCGTTGTTCATGCCTATCACGACATCCGCCTCCGATGCCTGTTCCTCCTTTCGGGTCGCATCCAGAATAACTCGTTTGCCCTCGTCGAATGTGTGAAAAGTAACCGAAAGAGGTTTGTGGGTAATGTTCAATGGGACGGGAACTCGTTCGTCCACTCCGTAAACAATTACCTGGCCATCTTTGACGACGGCATCCGGACGACGGAAGTGCTGCAGCCCAGCCATTATTCCAATACATGAGGCATCAATCAGGTTGCCGTCGTAATCCGTGATGTGCACATCTGCGCGTATACTCCAGCAACTAACACCTTTGAGAACGCAAAGGGATTCAGTATCGAGGGCATTCGAGTGGCGGACGACGCGATCAAGAACATTGGTGACATATGTCTCAAGGTCTCCTTGTCTAAAAAAAATATTAGCCGTAACTCCACAGCCACTTTGGCGCCCAATAGAAATCATACCGGCCGTTGTCCCAGGCGGGGGACCCCATAGCGGTCAGTTCGAGCGCAATTGTAAAGATTCCATCAAATGGGCGGTCATCATGAGGTTTTGTTACATCGGATGAGATTCGGACAATTAGGCTATAGGATTTGTGAGACAGATGCCAATGCCAGTAGTAAACGGGAAACAGACCTCGTCTTGCCAAGCTGCACTTTCACATGGCCGTATTCCTCTCCAAAGGAAATGGTCAGCGGGCGCAACTGGTCAGCGGCACGACCATCCAGGCGGATGTCCTCGCGTAGCGCATTGAGGATGAAGTCGCGCTCGGCAATGGAAAGCGCTGCTTCTTTATTCATGATTGCGGAGGCAGACTCGGCCCCAACGAGGGGTCAAGGCAGGAAGACGGACTTTCGTCCACCAGGAAATTTCCTGCACTCCACAGCGAGCGTCATTCAAGGCCTCCGCGGGCCAATGTTGTTCCACGGCCAATCAGAGCTTTAGGAATCTGGAGGCGGTGAAGTAGACTTACTCATCTACACTGCAGCCTGAGGCCGCGATCGTATCAGTTATCGCAATCCAGCAACAGGAAGTTCTTTCACGTAACAAACCACAAGGAGCATTGATATATTTCAGGTCAATAGCCCACCATGACTACCGGTAAGCCAAAGCCCGCCAACGACCAAATTTTCCACAGTCTAACTCGCATCTCTCGCAGCCCATAGACCTACGTTTGATCCTGTACGTCCCTACTACGCCGACCGTCCAGTCTACATACATACTCATTGAGGAATAGGCACAAGGAAAAGAGGCCCTTCGCGGCCCCGCATACCACCAGCGCCTTCTGCCTGCCCATACGTACCTGAAGACTCGGTGAGTGGCTGTTTATGATCGATGATGCAATGCTCGTGCTAACAAGCCACAAGTCAACTCGGTCAGGGCGGTGAAAGCGAATCCCAACAACGCGACCTGCGCGCAGAACTGCTCCAGGCAGAGGCAGCTCATTTCGCCAAGAAGCGGGGAGGTGCAGTTGAGGAGACCCCGGTCGAGAGTGTAGCCCCTAAGCGCCAGCTCGAAGGTGGTCCACTCGATGGCGGTGATGCAAGCGGGATAGAGGAAGAAGACCCAGAAGCAAAACGACGACGAATTTTAGAAGAAACAAGAGATATAGACGCGGATTCAGATGGATCGGAAGAAGATAGTAGTGAGGAAGAAAGGTATGTTTGTTGCGGGACATCATAAATCACATCTTGCTCACGGGTTTAGTGATGACGAGGACGAGGCAGCGGAGTTGATGCGAGAGTTGGAAAAGATCAAGAAAGAAAGGCTTGAGCAGAAGGAGAAAGAGGTAGGACAACCACTCACCTTGTGTGGCTCGACCGCTGATGTTCTGTAGGAGCGAGAGCGGGCCGCCCAGGAGGAAGAGCAGCGAGAATATGATATTGCCCGGGGAAACCCACTGCTTAACCCAACGGATTTCAACATGAAGCGGAGGTGGGATGACGATGTTGTTTTCAAAAACCAAGCTCGCGGCACTGAAGATAAGAGGGGCAAGGAGTTTGTCAACGTAAGAAACGCATTGTCTAATGATTTACATAGAGACTAACAGTGTTTTTCACAGGACTTGCTGCGATCAGACTTTCACAAGAAATTTATGGTACGATCTCCCTATATACTTCGTGGATTCCTACTGACCTCTTCCATAGTCTAAGTATGTCCGATGAGGTGGTAGATCCGGGTTGAGGCATCTTCTTCTCTACCTCGCGTCGGTCCCAAATCAACCTCGGTCGAGTCTTTCGCCGACAAGGCCTAAAATGCTCGGCCTCTGCTGCCTATGCACATCGAAACCCCGGATACTAAATCGGGCCCTCTTACTATTATGCAATCGCACATCCAAATGGAATTGTCATCAGAATCTACATCTTACGCATTGGTTTTGCTATCGGGAGCATGCGGCGTTTAATAGGTGATATACTTGCAGTGTATTTTATAACCCATCAATATCGTGAAATTAAACAAGCCCGAAACCCTGGCTTCGCTGAAGAGGCTTGAAGCTTGACCATAGAGTTGAGTATCCACTGTGTAGTCTATAGAATGGCCTGCCCTGTGATCTATTATATAACAAGGAAAGAAAGAAACTCTGCGGTTAGACAAGATACTTGAGAATTTCTCCTGAGCACAATGTGATCGACATGAAAAGCAACTGCCCCCTCTGATCCTGTTAACCTGGGAATAAGCATGTATTCCTATTACTCTGCACTAAGATGTTATGGTGACACCTTTTTGTACTCTAATGGTATTTTTTGACTTGATACATCCTCAACCCAGCCCAACCCAACCCTTCAACGCACCCCGATAATATCCCTCCGCTCAGAACAGATCCAAGCAATCCTTTACCAACCACGGTAGTTCTCAATCCGACGAGCGATTTCTGCCGCAACTCTCTTGTTTCCTTCCCGCTTGGGGTGGAAACACGAGGATCATTGAAGATTGTCCAAGATTCCTCGCCCAAAGTTCGGTTCATCCGTTCATCCGTCGCGCTCGATGGCAGTTCTGACGCCCACTCATGCCAGGCCAATGCGTCTGAATCCGTCAAGGCAGGTGTCCAGGGCCCTGTCTCCTTCAACTCTGTTTTGATATCGTTGTAAAACACATCATCTGCCTTCCCATCACAGCCGATCGGGTCATCACCATTCGCTTTTTCGCAGAATCGGAATCCCTCGTAGAGTTGGTCGATGTCCACCCAGACCACCCGGGGCACGCGGTCAACGACCTCGGACTGGATTTTCTTGTTGACGAGGTCCACCAACGTGTTCATGCTCCTTCGAGTCGAGTAGGTCATTTTGATCACGTTGCCGAAGACCGGGTGATCCAGGAAGTAGAGGTTGTCGCAGACATCACCGATTTTGGGCTCCGCGAAGAACTTGGCATACCCGGTGATAAAGAGGACGCCTTCGGTGGCGATCTGGTCAACGATCATTTGTGACTTTTGGCGGTATTTAGCCCAGATGCTATCATCGCCAATGGCGGTCGAAGCGGCGTTTAGCTAATTGCTGCATTTCCCCTGGGGATCAAGGCCGCCGGAGAGTTTGATTGGGTAGACACATCTCCTCTATTATCGTCTAGGGTCAGCAATTGTGGATATGCAGGGCTCTCCGCTGGTGGTAATATAACATACCACGACATCTGCGAATTTGAAATCATTTCCACTGATAGAGAGGGTTGCAAAATCCACTTTCTTTCCACCAAGCGCCGCAACCTGTGCATCGATGTTGTACAAGACGTCGCCTGAACAAGAGTAAAAATCATTCCACAGAAATGTTTCATAGAAAGGATCGGCTTGCCATAGCTGATAAGGATAGGAACCATCCATGCGCGCACAGGGATTATCTCGACCATCCGCAGATTGGTGAAGGAAATTCCCTGAACCAATGCCAGCAGAAAAGCCGTCTCCAAAGGCAGCAAAGCTCTTGGGAAGAGCTAATGGTTGGTAAGATATTTATTAAAGCTAAATATCTCCCTTTATAACACTACATGAAATATATAATAAAATCTAAGTAATAGGAGATTCTCCTAGATTCTGGCCATCTCTCCATGAGAGGAGGCTAGTTGCTTTGCAAACAGCCTATACTTCAGAGCTATATACTAGATAACGGCTGCAGTACCATCTTCTAGGCTAGGATTAATTGTGAAGTCAGGGGTATAAGGAAGCGTTGGTGAGAGGACGATGTGGAGGGAGAGACCTGGCATGTGTCATGTATAGTGTTACTGCTACATTCTGCTTGAGCATTCTGGATGACTTACTATCTTCCCATGGAATCTGAATTTGTTTAGTTAGCCCCCGCATCCCAGTCTCTAAAACTCGAGGTTATTTTGATTTTTATGATAGTGCATGGGCAAAAAGTGCAGGAGTATGGGCATTGGCAGTTAGTAGTTAAATATTCAGCAAAAACGCTGATATGAAAAACAGTTCTTATGAAACTTTTTAATCTATGTAAAAAAAAAAAAAAAAAAAAAAAAAAGTCTTTGTTTAATTTACATAGAGTAACAGCCCATTTCCAAATCCTGGGGAGACTTAGGGCTACAAAGTACAGACGATATGATATATATCTCATCACGGACGCATATCACTGACCCCCACCTCTCCAAATAGTGCCGGCAATAAAACCCTCGCCAACCACTCCGCCTATGTATTCCTCCATCCAAGCCCGAAATAAGACTCGAACATTTCCCAGCAACAAGAAGTGAGGGCACCTTAAAACCAGCCATAAATAAAATCAAAATGGAATCCCAACCCACCGCAAAAGCATTGCACAGTGAGCGTTCCCCATGCCCACCCGAACGCCACCCTCGTCCTATATCTCCCCCACCCAGATTCCCTCCGAATCAGAAGTAATAAATAGCTAATCGGTCATGACCTTTCCCCCCCAAGATCGCATAAACACCAATATATCCCAGCTCCTACAGCGATTCGAGAATATAATGGCCACAGCGACGGTTAGTTCTCTATCCTAGTTTGATCATTCCATTGTCGCAATGCAACCACCCACTCACCCACCCTACAGGTCGAGAGTACCAGCCACACAACCACCGCCGTCGAAACATACCAGCTCGATGTGGAATCAACTGCATTAGTACGTCACTATCCTAGACTATCGATGAGTCCGCAGCATCCCGCTTAGGAACGACACACCATGTCTTCCGAGTATGCGAATTCAAACCCCGTACTAATCTGCCATGGGTGAATGCTACAGATCCGCGCCGCGGAAGACATCCTCTCCCTTACACGGACAATGAAAGAAACATGGCTATTCGGGAAACTTGATACACTAGGCGAAGACGAATCGGAAGTCCAACGGAGAGAAGAGCTCGAGAAGGATGCGGCGGCGATCCAGAAGGTGATTGCGGAGAAGGGGGTGTTGAAGCCGACTAAATAGGTTTCTTCACTTTTGTCTTTTCCTCAATTCCTTCATGAATGAGCTCAATCGGTAGTTGTTAGATTGGGATGTTGTGGGTTGTTGATCAGTGCTGCACAGCTTGGGCGTATTATGGGAACAGAGGAGTTGGTTGGATGGCGTTATTTGGGAGTACCTATGTACTACCTATATTTTTGATTTATGGATGAGATACCCAATTCAATTTACATTCTTCAACTATATAAAGCTCTAACTCCAAGTTTTTCTACTGCTACTTGTTGCACGTGAAGCTCAACCGTATCCCGGCCCAAACGTAGTTCCGATAGTAGATAACCCCAAAAAAGAAAATCAATATCAAACTTTCCTCCACATCTCAACTCCTTTGAAAATAACACCTCCCCCCCCCAACCATCTCCACACAAACAAACTAAAGAATAACCCAACCCCATACAAATAAACTAATCCGAGAAAAAAAAACAAAAACAAAAGAAAAAGCGATAAAAATGCCCCCTAAACCCCTAACCCTCATCGTCGCAACAACCCCCATCCCCCGTCCCTCTGCCGCCCCCGAAAATGCCACCACCACCTCTTCACCGGGGATCCGCCTCGGCATCGGCCGAAATGGAACCTTACCCTGGCCGCGCATCAAAGCCGACATGTCCTTCTTCGCGCGGGTGACATCACGGGCCCCGAAACCAGGCACCACGAACGCAATCCTGATTGGCCGGAAGACGTACGACTCTGTACCGGCGCGCCTGCGGCCACTGGGAAAGCGAATAAGCACGGTGATTACGCGGGATAGGGGCGGGGAGGTACGGAAGAGGGTATTGGGGGAGTTAGAGGCGAAGAGGAGGAGGGAAGAGGAGAAGAAGAAGGAGGAGGGGCAAGCGGCTGCGAAGAGCTCTGGGGCGGGGGATGGGTGGCTCGAAGGAGCGGGACCGACGACGGATGCGATTGTGTGTTCTGGGTTGGAGGAGGCGATTGAGAGGCTTGGGGGGCGGGATGAGGAGGGGAAACTGGGTGGGATGTGGGTGATTGGGGGGGCGGAGATATATGCGGCTGCGTTGAGGTTGCGGGTTCCGGGGGGCAAAGTGAGGATTGTGATGACGAATGTGGAGAGGAGGGATGGCGGGGTGTTTGAGTGTGATACGTTTTTCCCGATTGATGGGGAGCTTCTAGGGGAGAAGGGGTGGAGGAGGGTGAGTGATGAGGATGTGTCGGGGTGGGTTGGGGAGACGGTGACGTCGGAGTGGAAGGAGGAAGGGGAGGTGAGGGTTCAGATGGTTGGATATGAGAGGGTGGATTAATTTCTTTATACGATAGATGACACTAATCGATAAGACAATGCAAAGATGCTGTTGAGCTGCGCAATAAAGTGGTCATGCATTCTTCCGCTGGAACAAGGTATCAAATCCATCAAACGCTAAGATAAACAGCATACAAAACAGGTCTTGGCTAAATATACATCACGATGCATCTAGAAGGTAAATATAAACAAGGGCGGACTGATCATAGGATCAACCAGAATAACTATATCCAAGACATGAAATGCCAGCCAAGTAAAAGCAGACCGATATGCAAAATGGTCTGTAAATCCGAGATGGACAGGATCGTCACTCGTTGTCTTTCATGAACTTCACGAAAGCCTTCTTATGTACAAGGCCGGCATACTGTCCATCGTGGAGAACACACAGATAGCGCAGTCCCAGTTTGACGAAACATTGATAAACAAGATCGATAGGTGAATGGATATCTAGGGCAATAGGTGCCTACATAGTCACGTTAGACTGGTTTGCTCAAGTAGTAGAGCTGATGTACGTACCGGATCAATATAGGCAGTAAAGTCTACCTGGACAGGACTTTCCCCTTCTTCGCTATCGGACACAATCGAGGATGTGTCGGTGGCCATCAAGCACATGGTATTGTCTTCGTCATCGAGGCTATCAAGGGCATATTCCAAATCAGGAGCCGGAATTAATCCGATCAGAATGTCATCACGTAATATTGGAAGGCCACTATCGAGTTCTCCCGCCATCAATAGATGCTGAAGCTTCGATCGCAGCCCTCTTGCGGAGACACGTGGTGAGTCCGAGATATCGATGACGCGACTCCGGCGTACAGGTCGAACTATGTCACCAAGTTGGGTATCAGACATGGGCTGCAGCTTGTTATCAAGGAACGGATAAGAGTTCATTTCCGTCAGGAAGTCCTTCCAAGAATTAGCGCGTTACGACTTGAATGTAAACAAGGTCACTTGGTCACTTACGTAGATACTGTGAGGTTCAATGGCATCCGCTGTCCACTTGGCGCAGAGAACAGCCACAGAAAATGGAAGCACATGATCCAGACTGCCCGTCAACTCGAACAAGATAACAGCAAGGGTGACAGATAGACGTGTGACACCACACATTGTGGCACCCGCAGCAACCATTGCATATACTCCCGGAGTCACGCAGGACTCCATACCCGACGTGACTGCGCAGGATCCCCCAAACAAAAACAGGTCGGGATATTGAATGGTCAGGTATTGTGTCACATGGCCAACAATGCGGCCCATCAGGCCACCAACAACCATAGAAGGCACATAAATACCGGCAGGCACCTTGATACCAAAGGCCACCACGGTCAGTATACTTTTGATAATCAAGGCCATTGTCAGTGACCTAATAGCACCCCCAATTCCGCTTGGGTGGGGGCATAGTCCACCTAGAGATTTCGACTCATGCTCACAGGGGCTGGCCAACTCGAGCAAAAGTTCAGTCACGGGCATTCTCGTATAGCGGTTCCAAAAGCTGGTCAGCGCCGTCAACAACGCGACGAGAACAACCTCAAGCAGCGGCCATCTCTTGATAATCGAGATACGTCGGAACGACTTGGCCCATAAACTCGACGCTTTGATAAATAGAGCACCTACTGCTCCACCCAGGATTCCCAAAAAGATAAAGATCACCATTTCAAAAATCTCCCAATCACCAAGATATCGAACCTCGAACAAGACAATTTTGCCAGTACCGTAGGGGTTGAGGAACTTTAAAGAAAGAGCCGCCGCAATACAGCAGAAGAAGGTCCTGAAGAGGGTTTTTGGCGGGAAATAGTAACTGACTTCCTCGAGACTGAACAGAACGCCGCCGATAGGGGCTCCAAAAGCCACGGCAACACCACTCGCAGCACTCGCACTCAATACTTCACGCCTTTTTCCATCGTTCAGATTGTACTTGGAGAATAGTCGGCAGGCAATGTTTCCGACACATGTGGCAATATGCACATAAGGACCCTCCTTACCCAGACTCAGGCCTGATGAGATGCTGAAAACCAAAGCTACGGTCTTGATGACCAATGTCTTGAATCCTAAATAGCCGTGCAAAACGAATCCACTGTTGATGACCTTGACCTCAGCGACACCGCTGCCTGCGGCAGAGTAATAAATCATATCAGGGCGGGTTGGAATAGTAGGATAGGGCGAATGGAGGCTACTTCCAGAGGCAGGCGAATCTTCATCCACTGGGGCGGTTTGTTTCGAGCTTCTGGACCATCCCGCACCTAGATTCTCATCTAGTGTCGTCAACGAGATCGAGGAAGGGACAACGGTCTTGGTGAGCAATGTTAGGAGGCAGGATACTGCGGCAAAAACGACCGCCCATAGAACATAAAAGCCAAAATCAACCAACTGGTTGTCCATACTCGAGGAGCCGATGATCTGAGACCACGAGTACCAGGCAGGGCAATCATGGCTGTCCTTGCAGCAGCCCTGTCGGCTATGAAACCACCGAGTCGTGCAGAACCCTTCTTTCACATCAAAAATAAAGTCCTCCGTTATATCCACCCAGTAGGCAATAGCTGCGGTGATACAGCCGATTAGGGCGACCAGGATCCAGCCTTGAGCGCCATCGAATGCGGCAAGCAGCCGACCACGGATGTCTTTTCGCCGACGAAGTTCGCGCAGACGCATCCCATCGGCAACGCTATCGTGTACCCAGTCGGTGGAGGTAAATTGGTCATACCACGTCCGATCATCCATAAACGAGGCGGTCATCCCATCCTTAGTGGACGCAGCCACACTTTCAACCGGATCCACATCCATACTATCACGTCGACTAAATCGCTGGTGTTGCGAGTTGGTCCGGCTGTGGTGCCGCGACCGTCGAAGACTTCCCGCCATCCATGCGTGTCGAAAAGTTCCTTCGGGACCCGAAGAAGCGGAGAAAGTGGTATAGGAGCGTCGCGGTATGCCCCTCCGGCTATCCTCTGCCTTCCCCAGCAGACTACTGGTTTCCCCAACCTCGATGGGTGGCTCTAACGACTGGTAACCAGTATGAGATTCAGAAATATGGCTGTAGGATCGTCTGACGGCCGAGGGGGAGGGAGGAGCTGTTCGCGAGGCATTTCTCGAGGTTTCATTATCCTCTGTGTCTGTGGTTGGCTCTTCCACCGGGAGAGAGGTAAAATAGGAGGGAACCGATCGAGGCATGTTTATGAAGCAATTATCGCTCCGACTCTAGATATTGGACTCTAGGAGTCGGGTAGTTCCCCACAGCAAGCCAAGCTGAGAAAGAAACAATTAACGCTGCTCACCGACAAACATATTCGAGTCCACGGGATTAGGTTCGTAGGACCTGCCCAAGGTATGGCGCTTGTCAGTAGTCTGCTTTCAAACGCCGTGAGCAAGGTGGGTGGTAACCAACTGTTGACACCGCTAAAAACGAGCCCAGGGGCTAGATAAAAACAAGAGTAAAACGAGAGAATGAGGAAACGAAACTCCAGTAATACCAAAAAGAGAAAAAGTGAAAGTGATTGAGAAGAAAGAGGAGGCAAAGGAAAAGAAGTACTCCATTAGTGATCGCCTCCTAGTGGCAGATGACCCGCCAAGCACGGGACTCGAGGGCGCATCATCTGATAGGGGAGAGAATGGCGACTTCAGCTCGTGTCGTCTCGGCTTCTCCAAAAAAAAATTACCATCAAGCTCAACTAAATGAATAAAGATCCCAGGTTGAACGTGCACTGTGCCAAAGAACGCGTGGTTGATAACTATCTTGGAGCTGTAGGAAGACTAATGAGAACTTGAGCTCAGATAACGCGTGTAACCCAAATTTACATCCACACTGTACATGAAACTGCCAGCGGAATGCTGGAGACCCCGCATACTATCTAGTATCTACCTCACAATTAAAAGCCGAGACTCAGGAGTCAGAATCCCCTAATATCATGCCGACATATGCTCCTGTATTATCTGTTCAAAGCATCACACAAGGTAGATATAATTCTGGTGTATATGCACAGTGCGATTTTCGGGTGTTGTCTGTCTGTTTCTGACATCATTCCAGCTTGGTGACCGTCTTGGCGTTATGCTGTCTGGCCTGAAAAAGCGTAGTTCCTACGCTGTATCTACTTCATAATTGGGGCCATCTTGTTGTCTTTAGAATGCGGAACCAGCCGTCAAATATCCATGATCAACACACAGTGGATTCCTCAGATGTCACTTTACACAGTCTACCAATATTAAAGAGATTTGAAGTAAGGCAAGGGGTTGACGGTGTCTTGAAGTCGAAATTGTGGCGTGGTTTGCGGAGAAGACAGACCCAAAACTCATAGCTCAGGGGGCAGATCCTTCCCTAAAACATTCCATCTTTGTCATGGTGGGAGGCACGCCTTATACTAGGTATTATTTGTCCTGTACCAAGAACAGCAGTAATCTTGGCGTAAACGAGGGTTCAAACTGACATCTGACAGCTGCGAGAATCAGATCCAACCACGTACCCCGTACTACGTGAATAAATTTTATCATAGATATAAGGGAAAATAACAAGGGTGAAGCACTTGACCTACGCACACCCCCTTCAGATCCAGACAAGACCCCTCCAAGATCATCAACCCACATCCAATCAGTCCCTCTGTGGCGGTCGTCGATCATCGGTCATTCCCCATGGGGCAATCCGCAGTTTAGACTCAGCCAGCCAGCTTCGAGATATCCTGCTCTTCTATGCAACATGCCGAAACAGCGATTCTTACCACTTACTTAGTAAGGCATCATCAGTAAGGCATCCAAAGTCACAGGCCATTTTCTCTTCAAGAGTAGCACTAGTACAACTTAGAACAAGCATTGATCCTTCCCCGTAACCTGCTCTCGTCGATTCTATACAAGCCAGGTTCTGCGTACAGTCCCGCCAGGCCCTACTATAATTTAGAACGTAGGAAGTCAAGTGTAATACTTGCAAAATTTTGTTGGGTTTCGCCTTTACTCATAAAACTAGCTCCCATGGAGAGTTTTATCGATTAGAAAAGAAAAAGAAAGAACTACCACTAGACTACATGGACATTCCACGACATCTTGATGTAGACTAGTTTGATAAAAGTATACACCAAAGCTCTGTTTCACAGGTTTTAACTTAGGGCTCAGTCGAAATAAAGTAAACCCCCATTCACTTTTCTTGTTCTTTCCAGCTGATTCACAACCATGCGCTAAACCAATATTCCCCAGGTGTACAGATACCTCTGTTAACCAGAGCAGTAACCCACCTTCGCAGGCTCGCAGCCACCAGCACAGCCATTATAGAAGACACAGGGGTGTTTGGCATCAGTGCAAACGTTCTTCAGGGTAGCGGTGTCGCCATAGTTCAAGTTGATTCCAGCCACCTCCCCACCATCATAGGCGGTAACGCCCTCGATGTAGACATTGCGCTTACACTGCGATGAGCAGTTTCCACAGGAGCGGTAGACCTTGCCGTAGTCTTCGACATAGAAGTTGATGATCTAAAAAGGGTACATAGGGTTAGCACACTGGATACAATTTCGTATTTCCCTTGGAAAAATTATATAATAAAAGTGGAGGGCTTCTCACATTAACAGTACCACAGCCATTATGCTGGACAACCTTATCGCTAGCATGATAAGCTCCGCCGCCTACAATCCAGCTCTCCTCTCCCGCCTTGTCACCTTTCTATAGAGAAAAGGTCGTTTAGTATCATAGACTGGTAAACACGCATATCAACAAGGAAAAGCATACAATAGTGATGGCATCCTCGCAGACATCCTCGAACCACACAAATTCGAGGTTACAGTGGCCAAGACAGTGGACTCCCTCCATTTGATTCTTGCCAATAATCACATTTCTTAGGGTGGCGCCAGCCTGGAGGAGGAAAACGGCATCGGAGTCACCTCCCTCGCCATCTTTACAAGCCCCAGAACCACGGTCATATTTGGCCCAGCCAGCGTCAAAGACTTGTCCCGCGGCGATCGTGATTGGAGAGCTAATCGTGTGATGGGCAGTGGGAGTGGGAACACCTCCCTCCCAGCCCAGGCAGGCTAAGGCCATGGGAAGAAATATGGAAGATGCTGCAGCAATCTTGGAAAACATCTTGTTCAAGGATTAACAAACACGCTGATCAATGGGGTAATAACAATCTGATTGCACAAACTCTTCTTAACCGGTGCACTTGAGGGCTTTTATACGATTGACCCGAGGAAGGTATGAGAATTCTAGATTTCGGTAGCTATTGGTGGATCAATGGCAGATACATTGATCAGACAACCATGTTTCAAATCACGAGCGACTTTTATCTAGCACTACCGCCAGGGGAACACGGCCAGTCTTGGACGGAGGAGCGCCTTGAAGGGTTCCCTCCAATCACGAAAGAAGTCATCCATCAGGGTCTCATGGCAGCACCTCAAATAGATTTTTGGATGTTTTCGCGTTTTAACCTGCCAAGATAATCGCTTTCGAAGTCATATCAACTTTGATACCTCTGCAGTAGGTAACTTGCCCAAAGCCTCCGGAGTTGTGTTATTTTTATTCATTTACCGGCGGAGGTGAAGAGAACAATAAATAGGGGTTCTTGAGAGGCTAGAATTGCAGTCCTTAGAGGAGCCAAGGCTAACAACTGAAAATTGCTGTGGCTCTGGAAATAAGGCTATACCCTACCGCGCGGTTTTACGGGCATAGACCAGTGCAATATATGCGGCCTAGGCAGGATCAGGATTCAGGAGTCCAAACCTGTATGTCAGTCGCGAAACGTTTCAGATTGGGGACCACAGAACAGAAAAATGCTATATTTTGACTCATTATTGACAGTTCATATCCTATCTATGGCTTGGATTTGAGGAATTAAAGATAGAAGTCCTTTTCGTAACATTTCTTAATGTCTTCGGTCCGTGTTCAAACGGTCGATCTGCAGGAGCAATTAGATTGGGCCATCCAATAAGACTCTTCAAATATACCCCCTCGACAAGATAGGCTTGAATAATTCTTCCATTCCTGGAAAAACTTTCGCCATGAAACTTGCCAAGAAGTCCTGCTGACCTTTTGGGTAATTCCTCAGAGATGAGGGTTCTTGGCCGAATTGCGGGGAAGTTCATACCTAGGTATAAAGTTGAAAGCGTGTTGAAAGCGTAAGGGAGCAATTCCACCAGCCATGGGCCCTGTAAAATGCACTATGGTCTCTATGGTCATAGTGGATAGCTAGGGTCATGCAGTGATCCGCTCTATATAATTAAGCTTATCTTGCTTGTGCCAGGAATGCCGATCATCACTTAGGGGTCTCTACCACATCATGTAGACTGGTTATTTGTGCCCAGTATCCAATTAGAGTGTGATACATTTGACTTGAAAATTGGTAGAATTGTTATCACCATGCGCATCCCACATGTTATTCCCTCTAGAGAAATGATGCCAAACATAGGCCAGTAGCAGATTATCATGACGTGATGTGAGAGTTAGTAGAAATAGAGATAAGCTTTCAGAGCTGTATACGAATCAGTAGTTCGATCTGTAAGTGTCAGGGAAAATCCATTGAAAGTGGTCGGAGAGAAGTGCTTGGTGAGAACGTGGTGAACTCTTTCATAGACTCCTCAACTGAGCCCTCCATTACTTCTATGTAATTGTCAAATATTGTCTGGTCACAGCCCTTGAACACTCAGTTAGTAAGACCGTCTCAAAGAGAAGGCATGATGATAGGCACAAATGTCCACCCGGTGCTAATGTTTCTATTCCATGCCTGGGAAGGCAACCAGTTTTGGTGTCTGTAGTTTTTTGCTTGGTTGGTATCCAAATGGCATACTCACTAAAATCTGTAAGGGCACATATACCTAGCCAGGAGGAAAGATATCATGTAACCTGATGGGAATATTCATCATTGGAGTGGTTGAGATTTTAGATTTAAACCCCGATTGAGGTGAGTTGCTCGGAATCTTGGGCAATTATCAATTAATCCTCTAATGAACCCATCTGAGAACAACACTTATCGAGAGTGGATCCTACCATGCGGATTAATTTCGTGGGGTATAACTGCTTACGGGTAAAAGGGTAATTATTACCTAGGTAAATGACTGTCGGGTGGCTTCAGAAATCCTAGAATAATGAGTCGAATGGTAGTTTTTCCGTCTCAATCACATGGTGCTAGGCTTTCATTGGCTGTGGTTCCTGAGTTTCTGATATTATTCCGTATAAATGCCGATGCCCCTCCTCAAGTAGATGTATTATTGTCGGGGATTTTCTCAACGCAAAGTAGATCACCCTTCACCTCACACATAGATACTTTTTTTCAATTGTCCTGATTTCACCAAATCTTTGAAATTCGAGTCCGTCATCATGTCCAATTCACCAGCCGCCGATGCGGGGCAGTTGTACGAGCCCTATGAGCAGTTTATTCTCTTTGGCGATTCGATTACGCAGTTCTCCTCGTATCAGGAGTTGGGTTTCGGGTTGCAGCCGGCATTACAGGACGGTTGGTTACCCTGTCCCGTTCTGC
This sequence comes from Aspergillus panamensis, assembly GCA_027569225.1. Classification (NCBI taxonomy): domain Eukaryota; kingdom Fungi; phylum Ascomycota; class Eurotiomycetes; order Eurotiales; family Aspergillaceae; genus Aspergillus; species Aspergillus panamensis. The sequence continues at coordinate 235,001 of JAPDER010000024.1, forward strand.
TACTAAATTTGCGACGGTTGTTGACATGATTATAGCTTACGCTAGGATTCTGGATGTGATCAACCGGGGATTTTCGTGCGTACACAGGACTTAGTCGCACAGTGACACCCTCCAGCTAATGACTGTCTCATGATTGTAGTGGCTACAACACCGCACACGCCGTCAAGGTGTTCCCAAAGTTCTTCCCGCAGCCTGAGAGGGCCTCCGTTAAATTCATGGTAATTACTGACTCCTCAGATGGGGAGAGCGACCAAAAAGCTACCTAGTACGTCGTCGCGGATACTGACTAAATTATCGTAGACTATCTGGTTTGGCGCCAATGACGCCTCTCTCCCCGAATCCGAAACCCGCCAGTATGTCCCACTCGATGTTTACAAGCAGAACCTGAAATGGCTTGTCCAACACCCTGCGACGGTCGCCCAGCAGCCGCGAATTCTCATCCTCACACCAACTCCCGTCAATGAATACCAGCTACAGGAATTTGACGAGGCCAAGGGCAACGCTCATCCTACCCGAACCGCTAGCCACACCAAGCTATACGCAGATGCGGCACGTGAAGTTGCCAGTTCACTGGGAGTGCCCGTCGTCGACCTCTGGACGACCTTCCTGACTGCGGCCGGGTGGAAGGAGGGTGAGGCCCTTCCTGGATCGAGAGATGTTCCAAACAATGAGAAACTCGCGAGTCTCTTCACGGATGGTGCGCAATTTCCCTCCCCCCAGTTCTTCTTTGATGATTTCAAGACTAACTTGTCCGGAAAGGGCTGCATTTGACTGCGGACGGCTATCGGGTTGTATTTGACGCACTAATGGAGGCTATCCGCACAAATTGGCCTGATCAAACTCCAGAAAAGCTGCCGCAAATCCACCCGGGCTGGACGGAGGCTCCAAAATAGGCGGAGACGGTAGATTCTGGGGCAGTCTTTGATAATATAGAAGCTATATCACGCATGGATGATTCAGAAACATGAAATAGATATATCAGAAACCAAGGGCCTTTCTCAAAACTCTGTAGATAATTGGTCGCTCCACAAACAGCCTGGACTCCCCGGGCCATTACAGATAGAGGAAAGCGGTCTAGATTCCCATTGGCGGCCGTTGGTTGGTTGGCCCACCGTACATTACCTAGGTAGATTATTAACGTTACATTATTCATTCATAGGGATTATTATGATGAGTGTTTCGATCCCCTCACGATTTCTTGTCCAACAACTCAAGGCACAACCCAAGTCCAACAATCAGGCTACTGCACACCACTCTACTACTTACTCCCTACGCTTCGCCATCACATCGTCCTACAGTCAGGCTTACCACAGACGATAATCGTCTTCACATCTGTCTCACACCCCCACCTTCGACCATATCTCATCTATCGACTTTCTTACCTCCTCCCTTGCAAAACCAACTGCAAACAAGTCCCTCTTTCCCTTTATCTCAGGCCCAGTTCGGTTCACAAAAATACAGATTAGTCTTGTGTTCTCGATATTAATAGATACTCCCCGCGAGCTCCGGTTTTCCTCTGAGAACAGTCTCCTCGAAATAATTGTTCCAGTTCCATAATCTCCAACGGACGCATTTCTGCTTCCTGTCTTCTCCCTCCGAATTAAATCTACCCGTCCCGTCCACATTACTTTTTTTTTTCCACGTCGTTCTTTGCGTATAATACAACCCCGCCGTACGATTGGCTATATAATTCACCCATCCTACGGTTGCCGCTAGATATATGTCTTGGGAACATCCTCCGCATATTCGTTTACAGTAATTTGGGTGGACGGCCGTACGGCCGTCTCACAGAGGACGAGGGAGGAGGAGAGTTTCGAGGATACAGTGGGCTACACGCAGGCATAAAGGGTGCATTCAGAGTGGGATACTTAAAGGAGAAACTGATATCTCCAAGGCAGAGGCGTGGTGTATGTCTGCCTTGAACGGTTGAGGGTCTGTCGCTTTGCTCTTTCTCTCTCTCTTTCTCACTTGACGTCTTCGAGAACCTCTTCTCAGTCCATCTCACTATTGCTTCCTTAGTTTTTCTTTCCAGACATGGATGCTCAGTATCCTTTTGCCTCACGCGACGATATCTGGCGCGTTTTTGAAGAACTGAAGGAGCTCCACACCACACAGTTTGAGCAGGCGGAACGAATTGCGAGGCTCGAACGGCGGAGGGACGAGGATGCAAGGTTGAAGAGTGTTTGGGGGCCCCTTTCACCATTTCCTAGCGCTGCTGGAGGCACAGTTTCCGCAGGTAGGGGGTAATCCGCTCTTAACTGGCATATCTAGTCGCACAAGTGGAGTTTGTAACTAACGCTCGATTCAATGTTCCTACAGAGCCCATTTTTCATACTCCTGCGGAGGCATTCAAAGGTTTTGATCAAGGGCAGCATCACGGCGTGGTGGGGACCATGGCGCTTGATAACGAGGACGAGCCAAGGCGGGGGACGTCAAGGGCGAATAGTGTTCGGTTCGACGAGAGTGCCATCCACGGGTACTATGGACAGACAAACCGGCCGAGTAGCGAGCTCCCTTTGAGAACAGGAAGCGGCATGGGAAGTCATCCTCTCACCGAGCGATCTCTGTCACATCGATCAGATGGAAGACAAAGCTCGTCCGGGCACTCCCACCACTCGATGCGCACCAACAGTCTAGGGCTAGAGACAACAAGCAGGATGATGAGCTCCTCAATGAGCGATTCTCCTCTTATTCCCCCGCCTGGGCTTTTTCTGTTGGGACCTGTACCAGCAATCATTCGGTGTTGGTTAACTACCAATTTCTCCAATGATTCGCTTCTCTACGCTGCCGTCTGCTCGGGGTCATATACATCGACGCTGGGGTATCCAATGATTCAGAAGCTCGGCCTGGAGGACCACCTCATTCATGAGGGAAACTTGCAATCCATAAAGCTTCCAATGTATCTGCCGGAGGCTAGTGTTCACCAAGCGTCATCTCGGTCTAATAGCCCAATGCCTCAAGTGCCCACCTTGACTATCCGATTCCTCGTTCGTGATGTCAACCCGAACGATACCTCAATTCAGATTATTATCGGAAGCGATATTCTCCGCTCCCATAATGCTGACATTCTTTTCTCACAGGACAAGGTCATCATGGTGGATGACGAGAGAAACAAAATCTCGATTCCTCTTGTACGACCAGAAGACGACTCGGTATTTAAGTTTTTACATACCGCGTCAAGGGTCGCGCATTCTGAGCCCGCGGGCCAGCCTGTGGAGTCTAAAATTCATTACACTGAGGCAAATGGTCATTCTCCTGTCGGTGTTATTGGGAAGCCCACCAGCCCCCCTCAACAATCTATCTCTGCTCCCGTGTCTGTCCGGGATTCCATTGAAGCATCTGAGGAGACTCAAATTGCACGTGGATTGGATGCTCAAGGCCTTCCGAAGGAACCAGAAAGCCCACCAAGTCTCACCAAGCCAACTGCGATCCCCGATTTGCAGCCGAGGGCACCACAAAGGACAGAACCAACTGCGGTTTGGGGCACGTGGAAACGGGATACAAAATCAGATATAAACGCGCCCGGATCTAGTAAATTTTCACGAGGTCGCACGATGAAAGTACTGCGACCTTCCAAGCTTTCTACCCGAACTCCTCCCGCTACTGCTGGCGTACCTAGCAGCGGCGCCGTCGAGCTCATGGGCACTTTATCGTCTTCCCACCCAGCATCTGCAGTAACATCGCCTGATGGAGCACGGGTAGGGAAGCAGCTTACTCCTAATCCCATTGGCGGAGCCTCTGCATTTCCATGGCTTAATTCATCCTAGATGAAGACTCTGACACCGACTGCAACGAACCCTGGGTGAAATAGACCAGAGGCTACTGCGTCCAAGGAGTCCTCATCTGGAATCACAGTCATGTTAGGTTTGTCTGATGATCAGAGAAGCCACGACATTCTTTAAACAAAACTTGACCCTGCCGCAAGTTTTACTGGCCGCTTGTAAAACTGTGGATGAGATTTTCCTGTCCATGTTATCCCATTTATTTTTACTATGCGGTAGCTAGCCTCTCGCAGCGTAGTAATGAACACATGAATATTATCCAGTCTCTCCAGTCTCGTTTATGATTGGCGTTTTCCAGAACAGAATTCCGTAACGCTGTCCGATAAACTCCCTGAAGTGGATTTGAAACCTAGGTACAGTATTGCCCCTACTCAATCTGCTTTTATCACAGAAGATAGGGCAAAACAACATTGCTCTTCTTTCCTTTATATATACATCTTCATTTCACATACAACAACGAACCTCGAGAAATCGGTCCAGACCATATTCCCTGCAAGGTACTTTCAAAATCAAAAACACACACACACATCTCTCATAATGTCTAGCCCTGGGCCTTGCAGAGGGCCTTAGTAGCAGGTAGAACCTGGTCTATAAGCCCAAAGGCGATTATTAGCCAAAACCCACCCAAAAACACACAATAATAAAATATTAGGATTAGAAGTTGTGGAAAGGGGCGAAAATTTACCCAATGCAACATCACTCCTACAGGCACCGATCACACAATCAGTAGCCGCGTTCTGGACCTTATCGAAGTTGGCCTTCTTGCAGACACACTTGTAGTCTGTCTTTGCGCAGGAAGTCTGGCTCGCGATAGCCTTGTCCAGGCAGGGACGCGCGCACTTGGGGATATCGTTGACGGTTTGGGCGGAGACGGTGGCGGCGGCCAGGGCGAGGGTGAAGATGGCGGGGAGTTTCATTTTGGAATGGATGGATGGGTTTAGACTCTTTCTTAGGGTAAGTGAACGGGTGGTTTCGGTGGATGGTGATTGATGGTTTGAGCGGGTGATGAGAAGAGGGTAATAGAACCTGTTTATGTACCTCAAGTGTCGAATACATTGGCAATGGTCTACGTCGACCGTCTACCAGGCAGGAAATGATTTTCCCTTTCTCACTTTGAAAACTCGCCAGATGAGGTGTATATCCCGAGTACCCATGATGAATGTTCATTTTGGTGGAGTCGTTGCTGGCCGGTGATCTGCAGCACTATTTGCCCAGCGCATCCATACAGAACCTCAGGGACACCCACTGGGGGGGAGAACTAGGCTCCACAGACTATGCTGAGAGTCAGCGTTGCCCCTGGAGAAAAACCCGCAGATCAATTGAGGATCTTTTACGTTTCTGCAGTGTGCCCGGTGCCCGTCGTGGGCAGGACGAAGCTTGCGTTACGTTTGGCCCCAGTTGTGGATTCTCTGGATTCCTTCTCTGGGACAACGCCTTGTATCGGACTGGGCTGTTCTTTTTATTCCGAGGCCAAGGGGGAGACTTGGAAAGAGGAGCATGTGAAGTCGAGTCCCCCCTGTGAATAGGATAGGATTCTGGGGGTTTTGAGTCTTGTCTCTCTGTGGAGGAATGACGTGGGGGTCGAGTCTCCTTGTTCCCGATCCCTGCATACCTAGGTGAGATGTAAGGCGAGCGAATTAAGAAAAATTTCATTATATATGAGTGTCGTAATCGGCTGATGTGGTGAAAGCTGGATCTTCTGTTGTGTTCAGTAGTGTAGAAGTTGATCTGCTGAAAGTGAGGCTGAGTCAAGGGGGTGGGGATATAGCATGATTGGAAGCTTCCATGTCGCAATATCACTCTGAGAAAGCTTGATCAGGTACTGCTAGAGTCCATATGTACTGTAGGTCTCTATTTTCAAGAGGGTTGTCTTGTTTTACTCGGTGTAGGAATGGGATGTTTACATCTCAGGCTCATAAGTGAATCCCTTCAGCATTAGGGAGAGGTAATGGGAGTAGACTAGAAAAGGGGAAGTCAATTGAAACAGTTGATCTTCAACATTAAGCAGCACTGGAGTGCTAGATCTCCACCCCGTCAGCCAAGGCCAGGTATCAAAACAATAATCGAAATATTCATCTTGACAATTGACTGTGGCAATAAAACGCACTCACGTGCGATATCTAGAAACCAAACGTCACCGTCTGACGATGCTGTATACTATCCTTACTCCGCAGTATTACCTAGCCCCATCCAAAAGAATTAATTCTTGAACGAGATACTAACATACACCACTCTTAGATCTTCGCCAGCGCCGCCAAAGCCTCCTTTGTTGGCTGCTTCGTCACCTTCACAAGCCCACTAATCGCTTTAAACTGCTGATGGCTCGCATCGCCCAAGATCTCATATAGAATGCTCTCACTGGTCGTTACAATCGCTCCCGCATCACGTAGTCGGGCCAATGCAATGCCCCTCTCCTCGGGATTGATGCTACTCACTCCATCCACCAGCAGATAGACCCGATGGCCGCGCTCCAGCAGATCCAGCGTCGTTTGCGTCACACAGATATGGGTCTCGAGTCCGACGATGATCGCATCAAGTGGCGCTCCGTTGTCTCCTTTCTTCGGTAGCAGGGCGTCGATTTCGGGTGTGATCATCGAGAAGAGAGTCTTGTCGACGTTGGCGCGCACGTTGGGTCCTTTCAGGAGTGACTGGAGCTCGGGCACGGTGTCGCCCAGTCGGGCACGGTTTTGGGTTGTGATGTAAACGGGTATTTGGAGAGAATTGGATGCTTGGAGGAGTTTGTCTGTTGTTGAGACACTTTATCCCCAGATAGACGAAGATCAGTTAGAATTGAGATGGCCTTTACCACAGATGGTGCTGAGGGAAGCGGTTAGCATGTACGTACACTTTGGGGAATTCATAGATGACCGAGCTGAACTTTTCTTGGATATCGCAGATACTAAGCTCTGAATTAGCTCATATACGGTTTATTTGCAATCCTTGAAAACGTACAACACCGCTGGGTTACCTAGTGTTCGTTTAATTAGCAATCATGTTCCAGCCTCGGTTAGAGTCATGTATGGGACTTACGAATGCGACAAGCTCTCGAGATGGCTGCCATTTTTAAGAAAAAAAAGAACAACTAGACAGTTATATAGGTGAGATTCTAGATTTTAATATCAAGTGGAAAAAAGGAATGAATTCAGCCTGAGCAGTAAAAGGGCGAGGATTGACAAGAATGTTGGGGAGTGGGATCGAGGGGGCGTTCGGGGAAATGGGCGAAGCTCGAGAATTGGTGCGGGGAAATATCTTTTGCTGCCTCAGGCATAGATTCATACTTCTTATATCGACAAGCACTGGTTCTCCTGAAGACGACCTTCTTATGCTTTATCCAGTGGGCTCTATACCTTGGCTTGTATATTCTAAATTAATATCTTCCCGATACTATACGGTTTTACCTTCTTGTTTACTGCTGAAAAACTTTAGTAAATAGGGCGTCTAGCTTCAAGTACATACAACAGCTAAAGATCACCCACTAGTGCGAATGCTCATGTTGAGCCATATCTACCTGCTTAAGACGGATTTTGTGGCACTCTTCTCGACACCGCACCAGGCCCTGATGCAGTCCGAAAAACAGAGCTCGAAGACGGCATCGAATGCATGGAAATCTGTTCTCGCTCCACGGGTTCTGACTTCTTCGTATGTTTTCTGATCCAAGGCACGAGGTTAAAGGCACCTCCGCAAGCGAAGACCCCAACCCAGAGCAACAGTTCTGTGCCATATATAACCATCCCTAAGATGTCGAGGCTCGGTTCGAACACTAACATTGGTTAGGGCTGTCTCCTGGGCGGGACAAAGGAGACGTAGCGTACAAACAGATATGAGCGAGAATAAGTCGCCAGCAGCGTCGATTCCCACAAAAATAAAGCTAATCCCCCTCACCGTCCGATGGATGTATATATCCCAGTAGTGGGTGAGAACTCCCGCCGCCAGGAGACTCGCACTGAGAACAGCCATGAGGATAATGGGCCACCTGAGCTCGTTGTCTTTAGCAACTCGTAGTGCAAAAACCAATCCCACTTCAACACCGCCCAGGACTAGAAGTAGGGGAATGACTGCTGTAATGCAGTGTGTGACGGAATGTTTCTGGCGTAAAGTCAGGTAAAAAAGAAAAGAGGAAAAAAAAAGTCCAACAGCAAAACGAAAATCCAACCTTCCCATAATAAAGGCATTGCGCCCAGGTGATCAGACTGAGAGTTGTGAGGATCTGAGGCTGAATCCTGAGTGCAATGTTGAATTCTTCTACAATGTTATATACACCGAGAGGGACACCAGCGGCAGCCCATAGGAGCATCATCGAAGGCTGTAGTCCTTCAGTATCATGTCGTCGATAGTTGATGATGATCTGGGGTATTAATTGGATTGACCAACAGACCTACATATATTTTAGTTCTTATGAACAAAATATATGGACTAAAAGGGGAACTAACTGCACCTAATGTCCCGAGAGTATTTGCCGCAATCGGAGCATCCATATCGATCAATTAGTGATGGAATCAGGGAGATGGAAGGTTCTATACCACTGCCCAACCCTCTCAGTAGATGACCTTACCAACAACCAACATCACATCATCATGGCCCAACCCCACGTTACCGAAGAGATTGAGGAGAGTTATATCCACGTTCGGAAAATTATTGCCACAAGTTGAACACCGACAGTACTACCCAGCCCAGTTGAAAGAGGGAGTGGTGTTAGCATCACATCCGTGGTTCTATGCCATTTCGAATGGAATTTCCTTGAATTCTGATTGGATCTTCCGCTCCCTTTTGATCCAATGCCGAGATCGGTTACCCTACTGTGCCTGGCCACCGATTTTACAATTTTCCGATAATTTTAATAGATTGTAATATTGAAATTGAGATACCAGATTTACTATCAAGTCTGACTGTGAATGGATAATTTTGGGCACTAGTGAACAGACAATACAAGAATACAAAGAAATGATTGGCTATATCACGACCAGGTTTTCCTAATTCAATACCTAGGTATTTACAGAAGCCACTAATTTCGAAAAATTGTAAAATCGGTGGCCAGACACAGTAAGGCATAGTCGAACTATACCTGGATAGACAGTATATTCTATAGGCCGAGTTGGTGCTCCTCCATGAACCTTAAGGGATTCAAGCTACCAGAAGGCTTGAACGGGGCATATTGAAACCCTAGCGACATGTCTTTGTACGCTGGTGAGAACTACAGAGTCGAAACTTGGTAGATGGAAGTCCTCAGGCCGCGAGACAGCACTCGGATCGCAATAACTCCGACTCCGAGCCGGCAATTCGGCTGCGTCTCCTCTGCTGAGTCATCTTAAAATGGGTCTTTTTTTTCTTTTTTTTTCTGCCTTCTTAGTCACCGCTCGGCGTTTGGGTGTCCCTTTTGTTTGGCAGCAAAGCATTTTCTCACTCTGTCTCTTTCTCTCTTCTTCCACCACTCCCCCCCAACCCACTTTATATCTCACATCATCTTTACTTTCATCTGCCCTGGGCACTGCTGCTCTGTGAATCCAACATCTGGAGTTTCAAGACTCATATATCGGTTTTTCTGCTCATTCCCACTTCCCCTCTGGTGAGTTTTTATACAGTCTCTCCGTCACTTACTCGCCTTGGTCACCGAGGTCTGACTGTTGTCTCTTTCCTCGCTTTCAGAAGAACCACCACGCTGGTTTCTCTCTCCTCCTGCCAGAGAAAGCCACAGATTTAGAATCGATCGAGAAGCTGTCTATGTATTCGTCCTCCGTCAGAGATTTCGAACACCACCTGCCGCTCAAGCTGCAAACGTTTCGCTCTATACCGAAACCTTGTAGTTTTTACTCAAAGTCCTGTGGCTGAGACCTTTGGGCTGCCGTATTCTCCGTGCCTGTCGTTCTATCCTGAACACGCCAAACCGCCACCATTCCACCCAAAATAAGGAAAGAAACTCGCGACGCATGTCTTGTTTCTTGAATTTATCTTTCGCCCAGAATCCCTCCCGCGTACTGTCCAGTCAACCGTCCTTTTAAAAAATTTGAAGTTTAACCATCATCCACCGTCATCATGGCTCCTACCGCTAGCATTAACATCCGTCGGGATGTTACCGATCGCTTCTACCGTTACAAGATGGAGCCCTTAAGATCCAAGATTGAAGGCAAGGGCAACGGTATCAAGACTGTCGTCGTCAACCTGAACTCGGTTGCCCAGTCCCTCAGCCGTCCCCCAGCCTACGTCATCAAGTACTTTGGATTTGAACTTGGTGCCCAAGCCAATGCTAAACCCACCGATGACCGCTGGATTATCAACGGTGCCCATGATGCTGCTAAACTTCAAGATTACCTTGACGGATTCATTTCCAAGTTCGTTCTCTGCAAGAAGTGCAAGAACCCGGAAACCGATGTCATCATCAAGGATGAGAAGATTGTTCTGGACTGCAAGGCTTGTGGAGAGCGCTCGGATGTTGACCCCCGCCTCAAGCTGAGCACCTTCATTCTCCGAAACAACACCTCCGGAAAGGGAGGGAAAAAGGACAAGGCTTCCAAGAAGAGCCGACGTGATCGGAACAAGGAAAAGGACGCGAATGGAGACAAGGATGGCAGCCCTGGAGACAGCAACTCCGACAACGGCGATGGTGAAAACGGCGATGCCACCTATGATGCCCATAGCGATGATGAGCTTACTCGTCGTATCAATTCCGAGGCACAAGGCATTGAAGCCGAAGATAACATCAATGACGATGAATGGGCAGTGGATGTTTCGGAAGAAGCCGTCAGGGCTCGTGCCAAAGACCTCCCTGATGATCTGAAGCGTTCTCTTGTCCTTGAGGATGGCGACGATGAGGGTGGCGCGGACGGCCCTACTGCCTACGATGAACTCGGCAGCTGGATTGTCAACGCTGCTTCTGAGAAGGGCGGTGTCGCTGGTGTCAGTGATGTGGATATCTACATGAAGGCCAAGGAATACGGTATTGAATCTAAGCACAAGACCCTCGCGGTTCTCGCTCAGACCATCTTCGACGACAAGATTGCCAAGCAGATTGAAGGCCGTGCTCCTCTGCTTAAGAAGATGATCACATCTGAACGCCACGAGAAGGCCTTCCTCGGAGGTACCGAGCGATTTGTCGGCAAGGAGCGTCCTGAACTCATCTCTCAGGTCCCTGCCATCCTGCTTGGCTACTACCAGAATGACCTCGTGTCCGAGGAAACTCTCAAGGCGTGGTGCTCAAAGGCCAGCAAGAAATACGTTGACGTCTCAACCAGCAAGAAGGTCCGCAAGGCTGCTGAGCCTTTCCTTCAGTGGCTTGAGAATGCTGAGAGTGAGGATGAGAGTGAAGAGGATGATGAGTAGATCATCGACTTGGTGTAATCCGGCTTACAGCAGCCTCTCTCTCTCCTCTCAACATATTTCGGGTTTTTGCTATAGCTTTGTTCCCACAACTTGTCTCTCTTTTCGTGTTATCCCATAATTAAGGACCAGATTGACCTTGTGCCGCTTTGCTTTCTAACCAAAACGCAAAACTGCCATGGACAAGAATGTGATTTGCAGTAGCATCAAATAACAATCTCTGCTTCGACAACCATTTAACTTGCTTCTAAAACTCCCTTGTAAAAATAGCTAGCTAGTAGTCGATAAACAAGCAGTGCTTGTATGCCTTGCACTAGCTAATCACAGTATGAAAGAGTTTGTATACATTGATTCCAATTATCAGTTGAGATTACTGACGCGGTACCCCGGTGATTGAGCTATTTACAACCCACAAGCTCCTTGCCTCCAATCTCCATAAACCACTAATCATAAATTCATATGGCCCCACACGACGATGCATTCATTCCACGTGCGTTCAAGATCCATTCTAAACGGTCACCTCCGCAAATCTCACCATCCCTCCAGGGAAAGACCATAATTTCGACTCTGCACCTCCAACCCCGTCAAATTTAGCTCCTTGGCCTGTCTTACTCTTCATAAGCACGCTCAGGACCCGTCCCCTCTGCTGATGGAATATGAACCAAGTCAAATCGGGGTTCCAGGTCTCCATAGCGTGGATGACGCGCTCAATTGACTCCACTTCTGAAGAGGAGGTAGTACTGGGATGTTCGGCTTTCAGTGGGCTATCCACTGAGAGCCGAGAAAAGTAGTATGTTGGTCCTGCGTATCGAGCTATCCATTCTCCGAGCATCTCGCATATGCGGTCACCTGCGGCTAACGGGAGCCGGACGTGGGTGAGCAGTGTTATGAAGAGCGAGGCAAAGGCTCTCCAGAGATTGTGATGTGGGGTAAAGGCGCGAGAACCCGAAGCCGTGCCAGGCTTGGTGAGGGAGAGTGACTGAGTAAACGCCGGGGTGAATGAGCTTAACGCTCCCTCATCCCCTACTTCAGCGCGAAGAGAGATATCTTTGGCGTGTTGTTGAGCACGTCGTTCAATCGCTTTGTCGGCGTCTGGGCGAACCCTCTCCCAAGCGCGATTATAAATGCGCTCCCACCGCGGGAATTCGGTTTCCACTCGGGACGCCATGAAATCGCCGGCACTTTGGAGCATAATCTCCACAACCTTGCATGCTGTTGTGGTCACGTAAGTCTCCTCTTGGGAATCAACATTGTCGGGCTCTAGTCTAGACTGGCTTCTTAGCGGAGTCGACCCTTCCGTACCTACTAGAGCAGTTAATGATGATGAAGAGCCGTGTGATATGGGAAAGCTGATCCTGGCAAGCACGGGTGGCCAAAGGTCATTAATAATGGGTAAGAAGCTGTTCTCATTCGCGGCAAGAACAGGTAGGGCATCAATGAGAATAGAGAGTAATGATCTGCGGAGGTATGGCGAAGGCGAGGAGAGATGTGGGGGTATAGACTTGATAATGTGTATCAGAAGTGTATGTGATTTGCTCAAGGGCTTCTCCGCATCCTCGGGCTCTCGAGGTGGAGGGAGAGGCTCATCAGACTCTTCCTTGCCGAGTAAGTCGTCGAGAGAACCCTCAAGTGTGTCTGCGCTCAGGTCTTTATCTTTTGGAGTCTCTGACCAAGGGCGATTCGGGTGGGATAGTATCTCATCGCTCACTTCGACATCGTCAGTATAGCTGGCCCTTCTTGATTTTCGACGAGCAAAATCTTCAGCTAGAGTGGATATCTGCAATCTTTGATACTTCTTTTTGAGATGATCAGGCGGTTTTCCGTCCTCGCCATTCTCAATTGCCAGCAACGAAGGGTTCTTCGTACTCTCCTCCACTATCGCGGCCAAGGTTTTAAACATCATTTCCACAAGTTTTGGGTATCCATGGTAAAGATTGAGGATTCCAAACATGGAGTCTACCAGGTCATCCAAGTAAGGAATTAGCCGGCCACCGCACAGTTTCACCATAATGTACAAAACCTGGGGTGGGTAAGGAGACACATCGAAGGTATTTAGTTTTAGGGCCACAGAGTTCACAAGGTAGTCGACGTTCTCAATGATCATGCTACTAGTATCCGTGTATTTGCACGCTCTTGTGAGGATATTGAGGCATGTCATAGAATGCTTCTGGAGAGTGAGGTTTTTGGATGCTAGAAGCTGCAAAACCGGATACAACGCATCCATTAACTCTGGCCGAAATGCCTCGCCGAGCTGTTCAGCTTGGAGAGCGACTACTTCCAAAGCCAGAGCTGCAACTCTCCAATCCCTAGATTCATCCGCCAGCGGCTCGTTCAGTATCGGTAACGATATATAATAAAGCTCTTCTGTCATATTAGCTTTGGTAGAAAAAGGCCGTGAAGGCTCAAGGTAATCCAAAGATATGAATGCATCGAAGGCACTTGATAACTGTGAAGTGCTGTTGAGAAATCTTGTCGCTAGCCATAACGGCGCAATTATCTGGTTCCCGTGTTCTTGATGTATTCGGTTGACGATCAAACGTGTAATGTCATTACCAGATTCCGATACGTTAAGTCGAGTTATCATGGTCTGAAGATCCTTAAGCGTCTGTTGTTGACTTCTATGCTCCAGAAGCAACGGAGAAAATGATGTGGATTTGTTGTTGTGATGCAGTACTTGCAACGTTTGATTATCCGCTAGGTCAGAATTCAATGGTTGGAGTGCGGTACTGGCATGGTTGACAATGGCAGCAACGCTATCACATAACCCGGATGTTAGGTTGCTAGTAAGAATTTCAGACCCTGACTGGACATCTGAGAGCACCTGGAAGGCGGTCGATATTTGTTTAAGCGCCCACTGCTTTTTGGTTTCATCATTGCTTTGCATCGTCCTCGGAAAGGCTGTAAGCCAGGTATGCAACGAGGTTTTAAGAGAATCCAACACGACTGGGTAGGTCGTGGCAAGATGCTTAAGAGACGAGTATGCATTATTTGGTATGCGATCTTCATCAAGATCCGATAAGACGACTATCGTTTCAATCAGTATAGATACTGAACCTTGGAGTGTGTTGCAACAATCTTCTACGACCATTAAACACAAGTTTAGTAGTTCTTCTTGGACATCCGGTCTTTTGTGGCGCCTTAGTTGAATGATGTTTGTCAATGCAAGCTTTATTTGAGTAGTTGTTGCTCGCAACCAAGACTCATCCAGTACTAGTCTCTCGTCGGATTTCTGTGGCTGTGTAGCTTTCTCCGGTAGATCAGAATTAGCCTGGTCATTAAGAACAGCCTTCAGCATATCAGTGAGGATCTTCAAGCAAATGCAAAGCAGTTTGTATGATCGTCGTGTTTGAGTCGACGGCTTTAGCACCCTAGCCAACGCGGACACTGTGCGAGGCATAATGCTAGCAAGCACAACTCGATCAGTAATGCGACAATAAAGAGACTGAAGGGCGTTTGCAGCAGATACACATAGATCATCTGACCGCTCACTAGCAATTCCCTCGAGCAAAATATACACAGTTTGGTCAACAACTGTTGCAGTGCCAATTTCATGGTAAATTGTCGCTTCCGCCACAGCCCCCACTAAAACACCAAAGATAGCGGAAAGGCATTGGAACCCGGCAATATCCAGCTCAACTGCTCGAGACTGAGGTGGCTGGTTACCAGGAGCCGTGCTTGGACTGCCGCCAACGATTAACGTCAACAGAATTATGAGTTGTTTGCCCATTTGAGGGGATAGGTGAGCTTTCCATCCCTCCGACACGAGAATCCGTAGACATTTGACAGCCAGTTCTAGGACATTGACAGGAGCCCTCTTTGCTTCATTAAAAATGTGGGCTAGCGGGAAAAATGCGTATTCCGCCAGCTTTTCGTCGAGAGCATTCTTATTTGCTAATTCGCTCAGGACCTCGTAAACTGGGCGTGTTGCTTTAAGGAGGTCATGAGAGCTCACTTGGTGCCCTCTAAACTTAAGGCCGACAGAGCTGAGTTCGACACATGGTTCCCGGAGCTATCTATCTAATTAGCACCATTGGACCACATTCTCAGACTCGGGATTTATACCTTTCTAAAGGCTTCTTGTCGTGAGGGCTCCATCATGCATTGAAGCACGCAAGTTTCAGGTGCTTCAGCAGAACAGACGCTTCAATCCATCTGGCATATAAGAATCAAGCAGGTCGTTTCCTGCGATAACTTAGAGCAAACCACGAGAAATGGGAACCGGGCAAAGATTCGAGCGTTTGTTGTAATGCAATCGGGAAATGTCCCTCTGCCTTTTCAGGATAATCGTACTCTCACCGCCTTCGCCCGCCTTTATTTGCCATCGTAGAAAGGCGGTGGATGCAGAAAGTTTGTACTGTTTGTTCGCATCACCTGGGATGATGCAACTTACTTCTTACAAGGTTATAGCTCTCGGAAGATGAAATACACCTATGTTTTTTTTAAATAAATATATCTTGAAGTTATTTTAAGCCAACAACATCAGTAGCTATACTTGCCTTTCTCGTTGAAGTGAAAGAAGATGGTGGTGGAGACCAATCCTTATCGATATTGGGCACGTGATCGTGATTAGCTTCGCGCGTCACGTCGCGTTTTGGCGTTGGGAGCCTTGTGCCTACAGCAGGCAGTCAGGCAGGCACAAACTTGGCTCCCTACGAAGACAATATATCCAAAGGCTCAGTCGCAGTGGAAATTTTGGACCTTACAGCATTTACTTGAGGAGTATAGGCGCATGCGACAACGTCTATGCTCTCTCAATATCGTTCCACGATCATTGCGCCTCTGCATCATTGCCGAGTATCTTTGACCTTGGACCCAACTCACCGCGCCCTTTACTCGCCCACAATTGATTATTGCGTTCGTTCTGTTCGCTCGCGGTACATACCGTCTCCGTGGCTCCATCAGACAAGACGATTTGGAAAATATCGACCACAGGCGAATAACTTATTTATTACTTCTACTCTTCGCTCCGTACCGGGGCCAGCTCTTACAATGGCTGATCCAAAGGAGGGGAAACAGGCTACTCTGGGGTATGTTCGTGACTCCCAATTGACTCTCGGGTGCGTCTTACGGAATGTCGCCTAAGCTATCCGATGTCTGGATGCGCGCTTTTATGATGCTTCAGCGGCTAACATGTAGTGCACAACTTGCAGGAGGTTTTTCGGGTCCAAAACAGACGTACCAAAAAAGCAGACTACTCTCTCTTTCGGAAACAAGAGAGACAAGAGTACTAGCTCCGCGAAAAAAACAGTAAACGAGACTTCTGCTAGTAGCAAAAGCAATGCCAATGGAAAATCCGATGACGATTCTCGTATGAAAGATGCCTCTGAGATCAAGCCGGGGGTCGGCGACGAAAACGAAGACGCGGATCAAAAATCTCTGAAAAGAGACAAGAGCGAGGAGGCAAATGAAAGCGACGGTAGCGATGTACAACCAGTGAACAAACGGCGACGAAAGACCCCACGCAATGCTGAGGCTCCAGCCGTCGCAAAGAAGTCTCCTCGAAGCCCTAAGACCAAAAAGTCCCCTTCCAGGAAGGCATCCCCACCAGTTATCGTGATAAAAGCATCCGGGGAGGAAACCCCAGAGGATCCAGAATTCTCTGAAAATGAAGAAGGACTCTCTGCTAGCGAAGAAGAGGCAGAGAAAAAGCCAGAGGTGAAAAAGAAAGAAATTGAAAAGGTGCAAGCAACATTGAAAGGCAGTGGCAAGGATCCATACCCAGATTGGAAAGCTGGTGACCCTGTTCCCTACGCGGCGCTATGCACTACCTTTTCCCTGATCGAGATGACGACCAAGCGACTAATCATCCTCGCTCATTGTTCGCTTTTCCTTCGGCAAGTCCTACGTTTGACTCCACAAGACCTCCTCCCTACAGTCCAGCTCATGATCAATAAGCTAGCTGCGGACTACGCTGGCATCGAACTGGGAATTGGCGAATCCCTAATTATGAAGGCCATTGGCGAAAGTACAGGCCGTAGCCTAGCGGTTATCAAGGCAGACCAACACGAAATCGGAGATCTAGGCTTGGTTGCTGCCAAGAGTCGCTCGAACCAGCCCACAATGTTCAAACCCAAGCCATTGACGGTCAGGGGGGTGCACGAAGGCCTCCTCGCGATTGCAAAGGTCCAGGGACACGGCTCCCAAGACAAGAAAATCTCGGGAATTAAGAAGCTACTCTCTGCTGCTGACGCAGAGGTGACCGGAAAAGGTGGTAAAGGCATTGATATCACAAAAGACAAGGGCGGCCCAAGCGAAGCAAAGTACATTGTACGATTCCTCGAAGGAAAGTTACGACTGGGTTTGGCTGAGAAAACCGTGCTTGTTGCGCTTGCTCAAGCAATTGTCGCGCATGAGGCTGCGATGAAGAGCGAGAAGGCGCCTTCAGCCGAAAAATTGGCCGAGGGCGAAGCAATCCTGAAAACTGTTTACAGCGAGCTACCTGCATATGAGGTTATTATTCCTGCAATGCTTGAAAATGGGTTGTCCGACCTACGGGAACATTGCAAGTTGCAGCCTGGTATTCCCATCAAGCCCATGCTTGCCAAACCAACTAAATCCATCACTGAAGTGCTGGATCGCTTCGAAGGAAAGGACTTTACATGTGAATACAAATACGACGGTGAAAGAGCTCAGATCCACTATGTTGCACCAGATTCCGTACATCACTATCCAGGGGCTGAAGTGACATTACAGAAGGATAGTTTGGGACTCTCTGCTATCTTTTCTCGTAACTCGGAGGACCTTTCAAAGAAATATCCCGATGTACTGGCTAAACTGAGTGGCTGGATCAAACAGGATGTGAAGAGCTTTGTATTGGACTGTGAAACCGTCGCCTGGGATACAGTGAACAAGAAGGTGCTGCCATTCCAGCAGCTCATGACCCGAAAACGAAAAGATGTCAAGGCAGAGGATGTCAAGGTGAAGGTTTGCGTGTTCGCTTTTGACATTCTTTTCCTAAATGGAGAGGTAAGCCCAAATTTCTCTCATACTCCTAATCATGCTAATTCTTTTTTTTTGTACGGTTGCAGCCCACGGTCAAGAAGACGCTTCGAGAACGCCGTGAACTGTTACATAAATCATTCCAGGTCGCCGAAGGAGAATTCCAGTTTGCTCAGTTCGGAAACACAGATGTCATCGACGAGATCCAGAACCTCCTAGATGAGAGCGTCAAGGCCTCTTGCGAAGGATTGATGGTGAAAATGCTCGACACTGAAGAAAGTGGCTATGAACCGAGCAAACGAAGCCGGAACTGGCTCAAGGTACGCCCAGATCCCCAACCCAATCGCTCGAAAGAAAAAAAAACATCAATTAACCCCAAACACAGGTGAAAAAGGACTACCTCACCGGTATCGGCGACTCCCTCGATCTCGTTGTCCTAGGCGCATACCACGGACGAGGCAAACGCACCTCCGTCTACGGCGCCTTCCTCCTAGCCGCCTACAACGCCAACACCCAAACCTACGAATCAATCTGCAACATCGGGACCGGATTCTCCGAGGCCCTCCTCGAAGAACTCTACCAGAAGCTCTCTCCGCTCGTCATCGACCGACCAAAACCATTCTACTCCCACTCCACCGTCCCCAAAGACCAGCCTGATGTCTGGTTCGAGCCCCGCCTCGTCTGGGAGGTCAAGACCGCCGATCTAACCTTAAGTCCTCGGTACCAGGCGGCTGCCGATGAGTTTGTCGGGACGACGGGCGGCGCAAAGGGTGTCTCGCTGCGGTTTCCTCGTTTCATTAAATCTAGAGATGACAAGAAGCCTGACCAGGCGACTACTACTCGGGCTGTGGCGGAGATGTATCGCAAACAAGAGTCGGTTGCCAAAGAAGGGTCGGGCAAGGCGGCTGTTGATGATGATTTTGAGTATTAATTGACATCCCCTGTATTATACATATTGTTTCTACGGTCGTGTGGGCATTGAATATATGGTCGGTGACGGACAAGCGTATTCTGTAGCTTCTCACTCCCTAGGACTGGATACTACTTTAGTGATAGCGTTGATAAGAAATCGGTCTCTCATCTCATACTAGCGATGTCTTTTAGAGTCACGTGGAGTTGCCCGTCACACGCATTTATCATTTAAGAATGCTAACATACTACCTAGGTACCTATGCAAGGAAAGTATACACTTTTGTACAGAGGGAAGGGACTTCGAACGATACCCAAACAATACACAAGACGAGGCCGTCAGTCAACTCTATCCAATCTTCAGCGTCCGTGAAAAAAAAAGGAAAAAACAAACACTCAAGTCAATGAAACAAATCATAACTCGCCCCCATGAATAGCATCCAGTTCGATGTCCTTCTCCAAGAACCCAGCTTGCCGGACCCGCAACCCGAAGTTGACCAGCATAATTACCACCAAGCCAACACCAACCACAGTGGGACCCCATTTCTCGTAGTACACTCGCTTGACGTCACGCCGTTTGCGGATTTTATCAACACGCCAGATATACAACATAAGACTGTACACAAGCGCCATAGCGGCGAGGATTGTGAACGCCCAGGAACAGCCGAAAGTTATGTAATCATCTCCAAAGTTCAGCAGGGTAGCGGCAATGGTTCCCAGTAGAATAGAGAACTCCAGCCATGACAGGAAGGTGCGTTCGGCAGCGAAGTAAACCTTGGGTTCGACACGGACCGGAACGTGAATACCTGGTATCAGCATGTTAGATTTTAAACCAAACAAAATAAATGTCGTAGACTGCGGGCAGCTTACGTTTCCCTTTGGGGGCATGGAACCTCTTGACCGTTCGTCCACCACTGGCCATGACGGTAATTCCGTTCTGTTCGGCGGCAGGTATGCTTGTCGGCCGTGGTCGAGGGATGAGTGCTTTCAGCACGTTTATTGTTCCATTCTTCACGTGATGAGCGTAGTATCGGACAAGCTGCTCATAATAATACATTCCACCCACTCGTCGAGCCTCTTCCAGCTCATCCGAGTCCACGGACTCTTCATCCGAATCATAGAGTGGATAGTCTTCGTCTCCTGGCAAAGGTTGTGCAGCAATTCGTTCTTCGATATCCAAAGCGTTACCATCAGTATCGGCGAACAATAGAACCTGGTTGTTGGCATCGGATGATGGGTGCGCAGTGCCATTGCGAGCTCTCCTCTGTACTTCATCCGAGGCCTCATCTTCGTCGGAGTCGTCATCTTCCGGAGTCTCGTTGGCGGATAAGGATGTACTCGTCAGTGGTCGCTGAATGCCAAACCGACGTGTGGCTGGCTTGCGAATATCGACATCCATTTGTGGCATCCAGAAGGGCAACAAGTGAATTCTATCCGGAAACAGAGTTGCTGTTCCGTGAATGAACTTACTGTACTTTGGAACAGCCTCGACGAGATGGCTGGCAGTGAGCTCCCTAATCCACTTGGGTGGCTCCTGGCCGGCCTGGGTCTGGAGCTTAACCTCTAGCACAGCATAGGGAAAACGTTCTACGTCCTCTGGTGGCAACTGACTAAATGGCCAATCAACCCCAATATCCATCCGGCGCCAGTTATTGCCTGATTTCCGGCGACCATTGAGATTGTCCTCCCGTGTCATAGCCAACTCCGTGTCGAGAGAGATACGGACTCGGGCATCCCCAGGCAGCTGGAAGGCCGTTCGGTGGTAGAAACTCCTTGTAACCGGTTCTAGGCGTCTAGTGATGACCCTGTACTGGATCTCCCGGGCTAGTTGTTCCAAGTCGTCAATCTGGGCTTCGCTCTTCTTTCCCTCCTTTCGCATTTTCTCAAAAATGCGCTCCACAGTGAGTTCGCCAGAGAGATACGCGTTCACATACTTCTCCTTAATGGAGAATCGGGCCTTAACAGACTTCTCTCCAGTCCAATCTTCACGGTGGGTCTTGCGTTCAACGAAAATTTGATCGCTATCCATGCCGCCATACCACCGGAGCCGAATAGCCTCAGCTCCTTCAGTTTTCTTCAGACGCCCCTGGTAAAGCTCCCATGTGTCGGTGTTGTCGAAGTAGATTGAGGAAATAGCCGCATCGTCTTCCTCGAACTCTTTGCTTGGGTTGAAAACAAGGACGGGGAGGTGCTATTGCCAGTTAATAAGGAACTTTGCAACCACTATCCCGAGGATCCTACCTTCAAAATTATCAATTTCAACTCGGTGATGTTGTCAGGGTGGACCCAGTATTTAGTTGTTTGTCGAATAAAATTCTGCTGGCTGCCTCCAGCGGCAGAGTCTCCTTTAACCGGGTTTCCCTTGGTTCGCACCAGATCGTAAAGCTTGGAGAGTTTCACCACGAACGCGTCATAGTTATCCTTGAAGAAAGGCTTGGCATTCAGTCGTGCAGCAAAGACTGGCTTAAGATGCCAACCAGTTTGTTTCTGGAACCAGTGAGTTAGTATCAACGGCGCGCGCTGGGGTTCAGAGGCTCATACGTCATGCTTCTTGATGATCTTCTGAAAGCCTGTGTAATTCAATTGCGTGAATTTGGCCAAGTCGTGGACATCGGCGATGATATCACTCAGAATCTGCTCCAGAAGCAGGAAATCCTCGTCAGTGGGAGCGGGACGGCTGTTCGATCGGCCACTGTGAGATTCCGTCGCATTGTCCAACCGCGACACCACATCATTTACATCCTTCTCGCTAGCCTGGATCCGTCGAACAATTTCCTCGCTTTTGATTTTCTGGAAATTGAAGACCTTGTCGAGCTCGCTTTCTAGCAGAGTAACAAAGTGTTTCTCATCATCCTCTGTCCACGCCTTTCGGTCGGGTTTTGTATTTTCTGGTGTAGGTTCGGTGACATAACCGGTCTTGAGGGCTTTCTTTAGATTCCCATAGTTGATATAGTACCAATAGTACTCCTTGATCATAGACGATCGGAGATGTTCTCCAAACCTAGGAAGAGGAGTCTGTCAGGAAGAGCTCGGGAAGGGGGCGAACATGGATCACTAGACCTACTTCATAGTGAGGAGCACGAGCCAATCGCGCGAGCAATTCGCAGTGCAGAAAATAAACAATTAATTACAAGAAGGACTGAGGCGAGACCTTGTGAAACACAGCTCAGGAACAGGATTGGTAGAGCTTGAAGAGAAAGAGATGCATGATGCGGCACCAGGTCGAGGGTGAAAAGAAGAATTGAAAGAGTACTCGAGAATAAGCGCAGTAATAATGATTGGAAGTAGTTTGATTATTATGTGAATGATAAATAAGGCACAGCCGAGAAGGGGGGGGTGGGGTTGATCTAAGTAGAGAGAGAGCTCAGATTAGTTTGAAGTCATCCGTGGCGAGCTCGTGGTGAAGAAGTCGTCAAATAATGGGCTTGCGATGAGACATGGGTAGGTCGACGCTACGGCGGTCCACTAGTCCGTCCTGGGAAGTCTGGGACCGGTGTGACTCGCACGTGCTCCTGCCTCCTTGATTCTTTCTTGCAAGTTGCAACTCTGAGAGAAATTCAAATTTCAGACACCAAGGCG
Organism: Aspergillus panamensis; assembly: GCA_027569225.1. Classification (NCBI taxonomy): domain Eukaryota; kingdom Fungi; phylum Ascomycota; class Eurotiomycetes; order Eurotiales; family Aspergillaceae; genus Aspergillus; species Aspergillus panamensis. The sequence goes on from JAPDER010000024.1 coordinate 257,521, forward strand.
CTGCCACGAGGGAGGGACAGGAATCTGTCTAACAGTACTCCGTAGTGGTAGATACTCTGCGAGGGCATCGTGCTCAATAATTCCGCATCCAACAGCAGTTGGCAACGGACGAGTCCGGACTCCGCTCTAGGGGTCCACTCTAGTTTGGAGCTTATCTGACTATGGAGGGATTTTCCCGACTTTGGGGGGTTGGTGAAGCTTTCTCAGCCACTCGTTTGAGCAGGTGCTCGTCCAGCATAAGACACCAGGCCCGATCCAGCTTGGTACAAGTCCAGCCCCATGTTAGGTGTTGATTACTTGGGTGATGATTTGATGGATTTGATTCTATGTCACAACGATTCATGTTTCCAACGGTTGAGGTTCACGGTCAACATAAGTCGAAATAGTAAAGGGATGAATAAGAGAATTTTTAACCCAGTTGAGTTTTGTCGGATAAATATTCCATGTTGCATTGATCAATCAGACGTTTTATATCAAGAAGAAACAAGTTGGAAAAAGGCAATTAGCGTCCTACAAGCCTGAAATTGTCCATGTTTTGAAATATAAGCTCATGTAGACAACTTCAAGACCGACACTCAACAAGAAGCCTCGCTAGCTCAATCGGCAGAGCGTGAGACTCTTAATCTCAAGGTTGCGGGTTCGACCCCCGCGTGGGGCTTTTTTTTTTCTTTTTTTCCTTCACTCTCTCTCTCTCTCTCTGTGTACCATCCCTATCTCCCTTTTTTTTCCAAATCAAATTAATCAGAATCGTGCCATGTATATTTATTCTATGGTGTTCAACGTCAAGACTTCTTTTTTCTCCCCGGTTATCTGCTACGTGAGGTTGGCCTGTTAGACCATAGCAAAATGGCTCTTCCAATCCAACCGTTCGATCTCCTAGTCAAATGACATTTGACTTTTGTCTGATTAACTAACATCCCTTTAGTTGAAGCCCTGTGTCGCTTCGCCCTTGAACTGAAGGTATTCATAGTATTTAGGGTATTTGGGCTGCGTTAAGCGTATTCTTTTTGTGTCATTCTTATATGTCCACGTCCTTTCTTCAAATATATATGCATGCCCAGGTGCCTGAAATAACTATGCGAAAGAACTACAGGTCTAATTGTGATATGTAAAAAAACCAACATTGCATCGAGGAAACGGCCCCCCAGATACATGATATCCATAAATAAATATAGGAGATAGAGGGTTCTCCTGGGATTTAGTTAGCCGTTGATGACGGGAATCTCTGCAAAACCCCAAGCATAGGCCTTCAACGAGATAGACTTGAACCTCACAACACTTCATCATATATGATTTCCAATAAAGACCACATCACATATTGGACTTTTCTGCCTAGGCTGGGGATTTGAACCATCTCTCGGCCTGATTCTAAAAGTCACACAGTTGTTGTATACTACTACAAAGTAGTTTGCTGTGGATTGTACATTTGCGGCATGGTACGCGTCAACTGAGTCATATAACAGTTATAGTATATATTATGGGGGGAGAACCATCAAAGTCGAACTCAATGTGAAGGCGTGGTTTAAACCTGCGGGTTGACCAGTCAGTCCCTATGAAAAAGCTGTGTAAATCAGGGAGTTCCTGACCCCACAGAACATACATATATAATCCCAGTAAGGTTTGAGTGGACCATCATCACTTACTTCCCTTCAGAATCACTTGGTAGGATTGTCAAGTGAGGTAAACTGACTAAGTTCTGAATAATTATATTTTCCCTAGCATGCATGTAGACAATCCACAACCGAACAAAGTAGATACAATAATTATCCCATATATTGATCCAAACCAACAACACCAGACACCGGTTCAACCGACTAGATCATATGATGTCCCCTATCGTAGGCATCAATCTAAACATTATGTAGTCCATTTCATCATAGCCTCATCATTACCGCCCCTACTAGATTTACGCAACTACACCAGCAACACGTCGGATGCCTCTGCGCGCACCCTCACCCAGAACATTCACGACGCCTTCGGATTCCAGAGCTCGCACCGCATCCGCAAATTGGCTGCTCTCAACTTCAGAGCTGGCCTGGTCGCTTAGAACGCGATACACTTCAGACCAGCGAGCGGTACCACCTCCCGAAGCCAAGTCATCCAGCACCCCGAGAATACCACGCTTGAGCGCATCCTTGTTACGTCGCTCGCTTGCACTGGTACCTTCGGTCAGCAAGCCCATGTCGATCAAGCCGGTGCGGGAATCAGTAGCGGCCTGCTTGATGGCGGAGCGGATTAAGCGGACGGCTTCCTCGACGTCATCGGCCGTCACCTCGGGAGAGAGTCGCATGCGAGCATGCGCTTCTGATAGACGGATCATTGATTCTAGCTGACGGGTTGTGGCTGTGATTCTGCGTTCAGCAGAGCGAATGTCATCTCCAAGTTTGCGCATGTTCACATATGCGTCGGAGAGGGCTCTTCCGGCAGCGGGGGTCAGGACAGGGTGGACCTTGGTTTTGGCGTACGTGATATAAGCTGTCAGGAATTCAATTGGCTGCGGATTTCGATGTAAGTTAGCGGAGTTACGAAATGGTGGCATTTGTACCCTGACTTACCAAGATTTCGCTTTCACTGGCATTCTCGGGTCTGTCCTCAAGATACATATTCACGATGTGCTTTGCTAATCGACGATCCTCTTGTTCATCCACGTGATCCAGAACAAGATAGACTAGGTCAAATCGCGACAGGAGAGTAGGAGGCAAATCGATGTTTTGAGGAACGGGAAGATTGGGGTTGTATCTACTACCAATGGGGTTGGCGGAGGCCAGGATACTCGTCCTCGCATTCAAGGTGGTGATGATACCCGCCTTGGCGATAGATACGGTCTGCTGCTCCATGACTTCGTGTAGGACAGATCGGGTTGATTCGTTCATTTTGTCGAATTCGTCAATGCAACAAATACCTCCATCTGAAAGAACCAATGCACCAGACTCGAGGACCATTTGACGAGTTTCGGGATCGCGAGTCACGTACGCTGTAAGACCAACAGCGGACGAGCCTTTTCCACTGGTATATACACCTCGTGGGGCAATTTTGTGGACGTATCGGAGAAGTTGGGATTTCGAGGTCGAAGGGTCGCCACAAAGAAGAACATTAATATCACCACGGTATCGAGGATTGCCACCCTTCTGGAACGACTTATTGGTGCCCCCAAACATTTGAAGAAGGATACCCTTCTTTACGTCGTCCATCTCGTAGATGCTGGGTGCAAGTGAGCGAGCAAGAAGCTCATACAGGTCAGGTCTTGTAGCTGTTCGCTTAATCTTCTCTTCCTCCTCTGCGGTGATCTTGCGGACTTGTTCTGCATCTCCAGCAGCCTGCTCTGAGAGCTCCTGCTCAATTGTTGAGACATCAATACCAAGCTTCTTGCGGTCGATCTTTTGAACATGCAAGACATCGACATAGGTTTTGAAAAGGGTCTTCTGCGTTCGCTGGCGGGGATTTACCCGGACAGGATTGGACCGGAAGATACCTGTTACCTCAACGCGATCACCAGCCTTGCACACGTCCACTAGCTCGTCGTACACGCAGAGAGAAACGGAGTGAGGTGTTTGGCCATCTGGAATGCTGTCAGGGGTTTCTTGAAGCTTGATGACTTGCTTGTCGGCAAAGGTGCAGCGGTTGTGAACGATTTGCATTGAATTCTTCTCCTTGCACACTGGACGCGGGCAAATGGTTGGTTCTGCGATTTTCCCGCGATCAATATCAACCTGAACAGAATGATTGCAAATTTGACAGCGGAAGAAAGCTAGGAGGAGAAATTAGTAACGTCACGTTGAAACAGCCTAAGAAGTAAACTAACCCTCCTTCATATCTGGGATAATGGGTGTTGTTCGGATGACCAAGCCCTTGATGCTCACCAGTTTATCCATATCTAAGAAGCGGCATATTAGCTACGCCTGGTATTAAACCTTCAGAATGGTGGGTTAGAACGTACCTGCTGGATCAAGATCTCTCATATTAACGGTAGAATCAAGCCCAAAGGGAAGGACTTTAAACGCCTTTGTTTCAACCTCTGCAACGAGATCCGGGATCTCGGCCTGCGGAAGTCTACCGGTCTCACTCATTGCGTCCGAGCTAGGGACTGCAGGAGCGGAGCTCAATTCCCTCTGCTGGTTCTGGTTTCGTTGACTTCGGGCGCGGAGCCTCTCCATTTCCTTGATCGCAAGCTCAACCATGACGTCCTTCACAGTTTGATCCATCAGAGGGATAATTTCTTGAGGGTACGCATGAAGCTGATGCCACAGCTTCAATGTTGACGGGTACGCCTTGAGATTCTTTGCATCAAGGTTCACGCTAGTGACACCCAGCTCGCGCATTGTGTTCAACATCTTGATATATTCCCGAACCTCAGCCAAATCCCCCATTCTGCGAGTTTCATCTTCAGTCGCTCCATCGGCCCACATGCGGTATTTGGATGTGAAATTGTAGAGGAAATTTTTGAACGCGGACATGGAGTCCTGGATGGAAATATTGGTACCCCAGATCACACGTGTTGAGCTGCCTCCGATAGCTTCTGCCTCCGAAGTATCTGGGTGAATATTGGAAAATGTGGCATCTGAGCGGGGTTCTCCATCAGCGGCGGGCATGCCACTAGCATCGACAAATACCCTCCGTCTTCGGCTGGGGGTCGACCCAAGTCCGCTGGAGTGTAGGTCATTACGGCGGGATACGGAACGATGACCATCGACGCCTGGCCTGGAAGAGACAAAGAGGCCGCTGCTACTGCTGGGGATATCTGAGCGTCCCGACTGACGCGGGGTACGGGTTGGACTCGAGCTGGATACGTATCGAATCGGAGACGAGTCTGTGTTGTTGGTGTCAGCAGTCGGAAGTGAAAAATGTTTGGTGATTAGCTGTACCTCTCATGGCTGTCCGATTTCCTCGTGGCGTTATCTCGCCCTCATCCATGGTAGAGGAGGCTCTTATAGGAGAGCTTGGCTCTTCCATCCGGGCATCGGGGGTCTCTGCACTGCTGCTGGTTCCTCTGGCGGGGGACGACTGAAAGAACATTGGGGATGAAGATGGGACAGCAGTCTCGCCCCTTAGACGTCTCGAGGCACGGGGAGTTGTCTGAGCAGGGCTACTCGCCTGCGCCTGCTGTTGAGAGCGTGTCGAGCGAGCAGGTGATGGGGCTGCTGAGTCCTTCGCTGGGCGGCCCCTACGACGAGAAGAAGCGGGCGAAGACATTGTGAGTCGGTCCTACTGGTAGTGATAACCCACTACAGGAAGATGAATGTTGATAAAGGACCGACTAATCGTACGATTGGAGTGGGTAGTGAGGATTAAGTTGATGGTTGCGATGGCAAAGCGAGGGGGGAAAACAGTCGGTTAGGGGATCATAATAACTGGAACCCGATCGGAACTTTTCCTCGCTCTCAGCTGTGGATTTTGAGCACGACGCGTCCCAACGCGTCTCACGCGTAAAGTGGTTTCCTATTTTGGCCAACGTGGATTTCAAGCCACTGATATCACGTGAAGTCACGTGTATGTATGGTGTCACATTGTAGTATTTTCAGCCACTGCTATTTAGTCCATACTAGCGCATACTAGCCACAATACCTCGTATGAAGCCATTCTTCTGAGGCTTGGCAGACGTGTGTGCACAGCCACGTCATCGTCAGTGGCGCTTTTCCAAACAGGATTTAGCTTTGTCCCATTACAAGGGCTTGGTTCGATTCAGGGCAGGTCCCTTACAACTGGAGCAGTTTAAACAGGCAGCAAATAGGAGCAATATTATTCAGAAGGAATTTACCTGGTATGGATCATGAAACCCATAATAAGGAAGATAATCTGCCCTGGAACATCTTGAACTTAACAAAACAAGTAAATAAAACCATGAGATCCTTCCTTTGCCACCTCATCGGCCAGCACATTCTTGATACTGTTGCTGTTTTTTGAGTGTTTATTTTGAGCGCCTTAAGCGCCAGCTCACTTCTAATAATAAAGGCCAGCGCGTAGGACCTACCAGTCACCAATCTCTCGACCCGCTCCAAGGGGGATTTGGAGCTGAAGTACAGAGTATTTCCCTGAGAGCACCACTCAGGCCCCAAAGCCAGCACCGTTCAGAGTCCGCTGCGTTTCAGCAGGCGCTTGATGTCACTTAGCAGAGATCGACAATCCACCCCCCGCGCAATTCCCACAAATGGAAGGGTGCCTCGGTGACTTAGCGTCGGGAGATGAATGGATGATGTCTTTATCTGCACCACAGTTTCCAGCTTTTTCATTGTTTGGTCCTTCCATTCAACTCTTTTAGGACCACTTTCGTCACAAGAGCACATTAGAATTCTGTTGACTTTCACTGTGCATTATTCTCCCACAACGTGCTCTAAACCTTTTTCCCTTTCTTTCCCTTTTGTTGGGTCTTTCAGCGCTTCTTTCACTAATGGCATTCATTCAATAATCCTTCAACCTGTCCTTTATCTCACCGAGTTGAGCTCGGAATGTGTGTTGATATTCTGGCTATCTTGCCCCTCTTGGAACTTCGTTTGAACGCCTACACCCAGCTACGTCCTGCATAGCTACCATACCATTTATTTACTTTCTATATTCTGAAAATCGACCCAGACACTTTTACCACCCGTAAGCATGGCAAATGGCTTGGGTGAAGCCCTGGAAAAAGCGGGGGGTAATGGTCGCAAGAGTGAGGGTGTCGGAATCAAGACCTTTGTTGCGTCCTTAGCGACAGCGCTCATCATTTTTGCTGTTGAATTCTTGCTATTCTTGCTTCTCAAGGGGAAGCTCACCCGTATCTAGTGAGTATCATCTAGAATGCCTCACGCATGATCGCGCTGCTAATTGGGGGTTCCTCTAAAGCCAACCGAGAACCTATTTGGTTCCTGACAGAGAACGAACTGAACCGTCGCCGCCTGGCCTGTTCCGATGGATTGGGCCCGTCTTTCGAACCTCGAGCTCTGAATTTATTCAAAAGTGTGGCCTGGACGCCTACTTCTTCTTGCGGTACCTCCGAATGCTCCTCAAGATTTTTATACCATTGGCGTGTCTTATTTTACCAGTCCTTCTGCCCTTAAACAAGGTAGGTGGCAAAGATCTGACCTTTAAAAATGCTACCCATGCTGGGAGTCAGTGGAACGTTACCGGTCTGGACCAGCTCGCTTGGGGTAATGTTACCCCCGAGAACACTCATCGCTACTGGGGCCATTTGATTATGGCGCTTATTGTCATTTTCTACGTCTGTGTGGTCTTTTTCGATGAGCTGAGGGGCTATATCCGTCTCCGACAGGCTTACCTGACCTCTCCCCAACACCGACTACGAGCATCGGCCACCACCGTTTTAGTGACCGCGATCCCAGAAAGCCGGCTTTCTGTAGAAGCCCTCGAAACCTTATATGACGTCTTCCCCGGTGGTATCCGGAATATATGGATCAATCGCAATTTTGATGATTTGAACGAAAAGGTGAAGGAGCGAGATGCACTTGCCCTGAAGCTCGAGGCAGCGGAAACAGATTTGATCATTAGATGCAAGAAGGCCCATTTAAAACAGGCTAGAGCAGCGGCGAAGAAAGCTGGCGTCAAAAAAGCCGAGATAAAAGAGAAAGAGCTGGCCGATGCGAAAGAGTCGCAGCAGCTAGCCATGAATGGTGGTGTTAGCTCTGGTGATCCACACCAAGCCCATACGGTTGCCGAGGTACTGCATCGTATCCCGATCGCGAGAAAGGATGCGGAGGACAGAAAGAAGAAGCGCCTAAATCCCCTTGATCCCGCGCTTCAGGTGGCTGGTGCCGTAGGTCACGGTGTGGGCAAGCTAGGGAAAACAGTCATTGGAGGATTTAGGAAGCCAGATGCCGGCGAACCCACTGGAACCCTGGCTTTGTCAGAAAGCTTACCGCCAGAGAATGATTCCAGTGCTGCTGATAGGGAAGGCTCCGATTGCTCGCAGCCAAGGAGACCATTCTGGAAAAGCAAAGTGTCCAGAACAGGTAACATGGCAGAAGCTGACGAGCTTCCACTTACAGCCCCTGAAACTCCTGGAAATAGCGGAGACCGGCCTAGTTCCGACAGGGATTCGCCGGTGAAAGAGCGTGTCAGTAATGATAATGCACACCTGAAACAAGATGATCAAACCCTTGACGATGAATATCCAATTGCATACAATCAAAATTTCAAAGAGGAAGAGCTAGGAGAGCCATTATGGAAGAAATATATTAAACCCAAAGACCGCCAGACCATGCGACTACCCATTTTCGGCCTAAGTTGGATGCCCTCCATTTGGCTTATTGGGAAGAAGGTAGACGCGATTGATTACTGCCGCAAGGAAGTGGCGAGACTGAACCTGGAAATCGAGGTTGACCAACAACACACAGAGAAGTTCCCGGTCATGAATTCTGCCTTTATCCAGTTTAACCACCAGGTCGCTGCGCACATGGCGTGCCAGGCAGTCAGCCATCACCTACCCAAGCAAATGGCTCCTAGAATTGTGGAGATCTCACCGGATGACGTTATCTGGGATAATATGTCAATCAAATGGTGGGAGCGCTATCTGCGAACATTCGGCATCCTTGCGGTTGTCGTAGGCATGGTGATTGGCTGGGCATTTCCTGTGGCATTTACTGGTTTGGTATCCCAACTTAGCTACCTAGAAAGTGCATTCACCTGGCTGGAATGGCTGTCCACATTACCAGAATGGCTGATCTCTGCCATTCAGGGTATTTTGCCTGCCCTCTTCTTAGCCATCCTCATGGCTTTGCTGCCTCTTGTCCTTCGTTTCCTGAGTAGAACACAAGGTCTTCACACAGGCATGGCCGTTGAGCTTACCGTGCAGAACTACTACTTCGCCTTCTTGTTCGTTCAGCTTTTCCTGGTTGTTTCAATCTCTTCCAGTTTCTCTACCATCATAAACAAAGTCACGGATTTCACAAGTTGGCCTGAACTTTTGGCCCAGAATATTCCCCTGTCCAGCAACTACTTTTTCTCTTATATGATCCTTCAAGCAATGTCAGTGAGTGCTGGTGCCTTGGTGCAGATTGTTAGCCTGGTGAGCTGGTTTGTTCTTGCTCCGTTGTTGGACAACACCGCAAGGACCAAGTGGGCCCGGACAACAAATCTTAACCAGATGCAATGGGGAACTTTCTTTCCGGTCTATACAACTCTTGCATCAATCGGTATGCTGCCTCTACCTGCCAGTTGAGAATATACATATCAGACTAATTTATTTATAGGTTTGATCTACTCTGTTATTGCGCCCCTCATCTTGGTGTTCAATGTCGTGACATTTGGATTGTTTTGGTTTGTGTACCGGTATAACACACTTTATGTCACCAAATTCCGCTTTGATACTGGTGGCCTTTTATTCCCCCGCGCTATCAACCAACTATTCACCGGGATATACGTTATGGAGCTTAGCTTGATCGGTCTATTCTTCTTAGTCCGTGATGTGCAAGGTAAAGTTGCCTGTGAAGGACAAGCAATCTGTATGATTGTGGTGCTCATACTCACGGCTGGGTACCAAATCTTGCTGAATGACGCTTTTGGACCACTTATTCGCTACCTCCCCGTTACGCTGGAGGACGATGCGGTACGTCGAGACGAGGAATTTGAACGCGCTCAAAGGGCGCGGTTGGGTCTGGATGGGGAGGAAGAAGATGGTGATGAAGAAGAAGAGGCAGACACTCTCGAACACCGGTTCAGAGAACGCGAACGTGCGGAGCGCCAGGAAGATAAAGCGCGTGATATTGAGCTGAAGAACCTAGAAGCTGGCGCCGATTTCCATCATTGCCGTGAAGCCAATACGTTTTCCTCCCATGACACTGACCGCCGGTCCTGGAACACAAGATCTTCTAATCGACGGTCTAAGTATTATGGGCAAAACTCTGGCAGTTCAATCCCAACTATACAGCGAATGCGTGAGAAACTTACCCATGATGCTGAAGCTCAGGGTGCTCCAACACGAAACCATGGGCAAGCATTATTCGCAGGTATCCACGATGAGCTAGAGGATCTTACACCCGATGAACGTGACCAGCTCGTCCAACGAGCCTTTCAACACGATGCCCTTCGCTCCAAACGCCCCGTCATCTGGATTCCCCGGGATGACATCGGTGTCAGTGACGATGAAGTGTACCGTACTCAACAATTCAGCAAACATATCTGGATTAGCAACGAGTACCAAGCTTTGGACGGCAAGTGCCGTACCATCTTTAACCGCAGTCCACCCGACTTTTCCGAAATTGACCTCATTCAGTTATAATCCGATTCTGAGTTTTCCCGTGGCTAAGCATCTTGGATGATTGGCCATACTTCCATTTCCCTATGCAATGATAAGTTGGTTTAGCAGATGGCGTTACAGAAGGGAGGCGATCTTGATTTTGTTGACTTTTAAGAGGAGTTGCGTCCCTGGCCCAGGAGCATGTGATTTTTACCTGAGCCATGTGTAAATATTACCTGAACTGAAACTATAGTAGAATCCTTAATCCTTCATGAATTGGGTTACATTGATTAGTTGAATTAGCATGATATTCCTTTTGATAAGAATCCAGAGGTTTTTGAGATGAACAAGAAAGATGTTGGTCTTGAGAGGAGGGGGCCACAAGTCTTTCTTTTCTTGTACCCAAATCCGGTGGCATGTGATATTGATGAATTTCTTCCATTAAACTCCCCAGAACATCGCACCTTTCGTGTCTAAATTATTTTAATCAATCCATAAACTTACACAGAGGCTGCCTGTAACTCTCGATCATCCAGTACGGCCTGCGTACTCCATCCCACTCCTCATCAAGCTTGGGCACCTTGATCTCCTCCCACTCGACATCAAATCCAGCCTCAAACAGGTCCATTTCCACCACCTTCTGGTAAACATCATAGCTGATTTGTCGGTCAGCTCCCATGCCGTTGAAGAAGCTCCACCGGCCATCTTGTTCCAGTAATCCAATCACCTGCTCCGTGAAGAATTCACGGAAGTCCCCATAAGATTCGGCGAAGGTATCGTAGTAAATTGCGTCGAACATCTCCCCCTGTCCAACCAGATCAGGGAGGATATCCTGCCACCTGCCCTCGTGAATATGAACACCCGGTTTCTCATGCCAGCCTTTCCGTTTCATCTCGGCCACAACTTCAGGATGAGCCTCGATGATATGATGCGATTCTGGAGATTGTGCCTGCAGGAAACCATCCACGATGCCCATGCCGTGTCCGATATTCAGGACGCGAAGGCCAGGCGTAGGTAGGAGCTGCTTGGCCGACTTGGCCATAATATCGGATTCCCAGGCCATCATGACCCCATTCTGGTCACGATCCAGCAACCGGTCTTGCTGGAACGTCAGATCCGAATTAAGATACCGGGAGCTCGTGACATCTGGACCGGCGCCGGGTGTTGCTGCTGTAGCCGCAGTAGCATCAACTAATTCAGGAACGAATTGATCCTCCTCCACCGGCTGAGCGTCGTTGGAGCCTTCCTGTTGCTCTGCCTCTTCATCATCACCGTCGTCTTCCATTTGCTCGTCATCCGATAATTGTTCGTACCCGTCCAGTCTGTTAAGAAGCAGCTCCGCCCTCACGCCCGCATCCACGAGCATAGCGTACAACTCATCTAGCCCCAGTCGCTTCGCGATACATCCGGGCGTCTCGTCATTCAAATCCAGATCGTTCCAGATAGCTCCCTCTTGGAGAAGAAATTTCACAGTTTCCACGCCTGCCTGGACGGTGTTCTCATGTTCGGTCGTTCCTTTCGCACTGGCGGAGGTGCCGTTCGGCGCACCATTCACAGCCTCATCCTCATCGGGCTCACATGCTGCGATGGCTGCGTGGAGCGGCGAGTATCCTGTTTCGGGGTCCTTGACATTGGCTGGGTTTCTGAGCGCTTCGCGGGCACGAATTAGTTGCCGGAGTTTCGTGGTGTCGTGCTGAGAGGCGGCGAGGAGGATTTCTTGGACGTCGAGGTCGACGTCGATTTCTGTTGTTGGATCCGCCATGTCCAATAAACAATATTTATGAAACTGTTGCTAGATATATCTGAGATTAGCTTTGTTCTTTCGTTATAATGAGTTGGAGGTAGGTTTAAAAAAAGAAGTCGCAAACCCCAAGGAGGGGTGGTGAGTAGATATCCATTGAAGCTGGACGAAAAAAAGAGCTGCAAAAATTACCCACCTAGATATGAAATAAAAATCCAATCTGGGTTTCTGTCAAAACGTAAACTTAACCAAGCGCACTGTTGGTTTGGAGGGTGCCTTGCGTTTGTTGAGACAAAAGTTCACCCCGCCTGAGACATAAAATTTCCGTCGCCGCTTTCGTCCCCGCATCATATCGACTTGGGACGATTGGTGAACGTCAGCCTTTTGCGCATCGCATCCAAGAACAATAATATCTTACTCGCATGGCACAGTTCTTGAGGCATCGAAAGAAACAAGTCAAGGTATTCTGGTAGCTACCGTAGAAATGATAACGTCTCTTAAGTCGCATTGGAAGTAGACTGGGGCTAAATATGCTCCAACTATTTATCAATGCGAGGTTCGAGATCGAGGGTGCAATAGTGAAAGAGAAGAGAAACAGTTCGCCTAGTTGCTTGGATAATTCTGGAAAACACTATTTGTACATATACCTAATTCCCACCATAGACCACTCCGGAGCGACGCCTAGCTCTGGTAAGAACTAGGGTCGCGGATATGAATTAAGAAAGATGACACCGCTGGCCCATATGCAGCCAGCCCTTCCCATGTAGTTTTGCCTTATTTCTTCTCTTCCGTACTGGCGTTCACGTTCAGCCCTAGACCTTCAGCATCGAGGTACAATTTGTTCCTGCCACCTTGCTCCTGCAAGATCTGGGCGATATGTCTTGCGTTTTCGATCTTACGAAGCTCGACGTAGCTCTTGCTCTTCTTGATGGCATCTCCAATCAGTTCGGCTGATCGGGCCTCACCTTGAGCTCGGACAATGAATGCTTGTTTCTCTTGACGTGCCTTGTCAACAAGGAAGGCAGCTCGCTGGGCTTCTTGCTGAGCAACTTGCTTGGCTTCGACGGCAGCAGTGAATTCGGGGGAGAAGGTCAAATGCTAGATAATTTAGAAACGAAAAGGTTAGCGGCACTGAACTAATCATCAGCTGTTCACATGGGAGTTTACCGTCAGGGAAACATCGTCTAAGGCGATGTTGAAGCGGGCGGCGCGACGAGCTAGGTTATCCCGGACCAATCGTGCGACATTCTCTCGCTGGGTGATGAGCTGACTGGCGTTGAACTGAGCGACAACGCTCTTCAGAACCTCATTCACAATGGATGGAAGAACCCTCTCGTCAAAGTCCTGGCCGAGTGTGCGGTAGATCTGAGGAAGAGCATCGACTCGGGGTCGGGAGAGCACACGACAGGTGATGTTCACCATCTGTAGATCCTTGGTACCGGTGAGGGAAGGAATGTTCCTCGGCTTCGCTCGGACATCGTAAATAATGGGGGTTTCAAACCAGGGAATCATAAGATGTGTTCCTATCGAAGGAAATTCGAATTAGTTGATTGGTGTCTTGAATAGAAAGCCCAAGCAATCCTGCGCTTACCTTCACTGTATATTTCCTTCTTAACACCACCTATCCTGGAGTATTTGATTGCGCGATGACCTCCGTCAACTGAAAAGACGGATACAATTAGTCTATCATTCAAAGACGACGATTAAGGGAGAACAAAGGCTCCTCACCGTTGAAGAGCGAGTTGGACAGGGCCCATCCTCCAACACCAAGCAAGATCAAAGCTCCGGTTGCTCCCAAACCACGGCCACCGGATGGAAAGCTGCCGCCAAAGCGTGGCCCCCGTTTCTGCAAAATAAGTTGGAGCCTCTCCCACTGATCCCTTGGATTCCGAGCCATGATAGTCGTGGATGAAAGAGAAGTTGATGTCTCTGAGACAAGGTTGGATGAAGCCTGCGAGGTGCGTCAAACTTCCGGCAAATCTCTAGATTTGGACACCGCCTTAGGTGCAAGCTAAGCTAAACTGCCACCCCCATATTAATTGACTTCATCAGTATATTCACTCCAGAGTGTTGGCGTTCCTGTGGAGGGAAAGTTGTGAATATATTTCTGTTACATTTTCCAATAAGGAAAGTGGCTCTCGCCCAAATCAGATCTCCAAGTTGCTCTTTTCATAACCTGTGCTTCCATACCCATATTCTGTCGCTCATTTTCAGCGCACCCCCCACACCACTTTTACATTCCAAGAGAATTTGCTTGTTCTTCGACTACACCGCAAATATGGGTTCAGAAAGAGCCGGGAAAAGTGTTTTTCTGGGAAATATTCCCTACAGTATGTGACTGATTTCAGGCCCGGCGCACACCCCCATCTGAAGAGTACTAACATTTGGTGCTTAGACCTCACCGAGGAACAGGTCAAGGACATCCTTAGTTCTGCCGGCACTGTGACGAAATTTCGCCTAATGATGAACCCGGAGACAGGAAAGCCAAAAGGTTATGGGTTTGCTGATTTTGCGGATGCCGACGCGGCGGCCTCTGCGGTTCGCAATTTGAACGATTACGAGATCATGGGCCGGAAAATTCGTGTGGACTGGCCTCATAATAACGAGAAGGATTCGGTGCCTCTAGATTACTCGCAGACGTCGCAAGTACCTGGCCAAGATGGGCAATCAGGTGTCCAGCAACCGTCTGTATTTTTGCCACCCCTCCCTCCTGGCGTGGAACTACCACCCCATCTTGATTGTCCGAACGCTATATCACAGACACTATCGTCACTCCCCCCAAACCAACTGCTTGATGTACTTTCACAAATGAAGTCACTGGTGATGGCAGACCCGGCACGTGCAACGGAACTTCTGCGCCAAGCGCCTCAGCTTGCGTATGCGATATTCCAGGCTTTGCTTCTCATGAATCTCGTCGATTACAATACACTAGGATCTGTGGTAGAGCAAGCTGCGCAGCCCGCAGGACCCCCTTCTGGTGCACAGGCTTTCCAATCTTACTCGGCGAGCCCTGGTCAGGTGTCTACACCGCCGATAGTCAACACTCCTTTTGCACCCCAACCGCCCCAGCCAACACAGCAGCAGCTCCCTGGACAGGAAGAGCTACTACAGCAAGTGCTTAATATGCCACAATCAGCCATTGATGCACTCCCACCAATGGAGCGGAGTCAAATTATGCTTTTAAGACAGCAGTTATTGCAGGGGGGGATGCGGTAGTCGAACCTACATTCTATTTCGATTTGTTAAGTCGGTTTTATACACCATGGGACTTTTTTTTTTTTTTTTTTTCGAGTTGAGGCAGAATCGGGTCATGGCGCAGATACGGTTGGTTCATTTATGGGGTTTCGTGATTTGACTCAGATGTACACTTAGAACTTAGCGGATATCGCATACTTGGTATTCCCCTTTCCATTTTCTTAGTATAAGGTCACCGGTTCCTGGTGAAAAGCAAAAAGGCAATTTTACTATTTTTACTAGCTGGAGAGCACACTACACCCGTATTTGCTGGGACTCGGGGCATCAACCCGGGAATGTGCAGATCAAGAAACCAAAGTCCACCATTTCCTGAATAGTTAGTGTGCCTGAGGATTTTCGTCGACCTCAGCACGCAGGATGTCGATCTGACGGTGAATCCTGAGGCATGAGTCTTCACGTAGTGTGCATTACGGCCAGCTGGTATATTTGCAACCACTATCTATTCCAATATTCGACTGATAAAGCTAAAAAGCGTATTGAACTCTTCTAGAAGTGAATGACTTCCTCGCGGATAATTGTATCATACAGAAAGTGTGCGTGTGCGGTCAGTGGAGGAAGATGCTTTGGGCCCCATTGGGGAAGAAGCATGAAGGACTCACGAGGCTAGCTAGCTATCTAATGGAGCTCCCTGCTTAGGCTCCACTAGTCGGTGGCTAGTCCTTGCTGCCATTGGCAGTCATTGGCACTATTGTCTATTGTCCATTGTCCATTGTCTTATTGACTTTTTTTTCTTTTTCTTCTTCTGTTCATCTCGAATGTGGTGGTTTGATTCGTTTATTTCCATTCCTGTTTATCTCGTTGGCTTGGAGCTGATTTGCTGGAAATAGACCCCATCAGCCCTAACTCCCGTCCGTCCCGCAGGGTGGATGCTGTTCCATCGGAAAACCAGGATGCTCCCGGACCTGACATTGACATTTTAGGACCTATGGCAGGCTAGTCAACTCTATCTCGAATCTATCAGCATTCAAGGTTCGTGGTGCCATCAAAAGACCCCACATCTCACCTTTGCTGGTGCTTAGCGAAGTCATCGCTTTCCCAACACTCTAGAAATAACGAGCCAACTGGCCGACCCCTTTGGGGGGAAGTAGCAGGCATGATGGAAAATACACATGCAATTTTCTGGAAAGCAAGGAAGATCTAGTCAACCGGGCCTACATGAGATTCCTGCGGATTACATATGTCTAGTGTCAAGGGACAGGAGATCTTCTTGAACCCATGGATTACATGCGTATTTGCTTTTTCTAGTCCGGTCCAGTTCCTTATCCCTCGAAATGGATAAGCAACCAGATTCTGGTGCTGCGGGTCAAATTGATTTTTTGAAAATGAACATGGGGGGGTTCGAAATACCCTCCAAAATGAGTATAAATAGGCGCAATTCTCCGCGAGGTGAGCCTGTAGAGATCCCTGTATTTAAACTGCCTGAGGACACACTGCCGTTTTATTTTGGAAACTTTCTAATTTAGCCGTATTCCGTATTGTTGAGACCTGAAATTATTGCTCGATATGAAGACTTCGGACTTTCAGACACACCTTCACACTACGCTGAAAACCTGGCAGCGATTACAACAGCTGCTCAGTGATGGGAAAATTGAACTGAATGGCTCAAACCTCGACATACCCGCGGTGGTAGCGGTTGCGCAGTAAGGAAATCAACAACTATTCATCTGTATGGAATCACCGTCTCATAAATTAAACAGTCATGACTGCGCACCTCGCGTAACCAAAGACCCGGTTATTCTGGATGGAATTGATGCGAGTGTACGATTGCTCAAGAACCATCTTGACAAAGGGAATAGTGTATATGGTATGCCTATTCATGGACACATTGTTATCGAGAATTACAGTTCCTCCTAATGCGGTTTCCACAGGCGTGAACACTGGATTTGGGGGCAGTGCAGACTCAAGAACGGACAAGGTAGTCGCACTGCAGTCAGGGCTTCTCCAGCTCACGCAGGCTGGCATCTTGCTTTCTTCAGATAAAGGTGGCGATCGAAACTCCAATCTCGATTCGCATGCCATGCCGGCTTCATGGGTGCGAGGTACCATTGCAGTACGCTGCAATTCAAATATCCGCGGCCATTCTGCTGTTACCCTTCCAGTGCTTGAGTCCATGACGCAACTATTAGAGCACAGAGTTACCCCGATAGTGCCTTTGAGAGGCTCAATTTCTGCATCCGGCGACTTGATGCCTCTGTCCTACATTGCAGGGGCTATCGAAGGGAACCCAGATGTATATGTGCAGGTCCAGAGCTCTGGGAAGACTGAGATTATGACTTCTAGTGAAGGGTTAAACGCCAAGGGCATAACAGCACTGAAACTAGGCCCCAAAGAAGGTCTTGGTCTGGTCAATGGCACATCAACCTCTGCTGCTGTCGCCAGTTTGGTCATCTACGAAGCCCATAACCTGACTGTCTTGGTCCAGGCACTGTCCGCCATGGGTGTTGAGGCCCTCATGGGAAACGCAGAGAGCTTTCATCCCTTTATTTCCGCTATCCGACCACATGATGGGCAAATTGAATGTGCGAATAATTTGATGTCATTTCTGCATGGATCACAACTAGCCCAAGGTCTTCACACTCAAATGACTCGCAACCGTCCAGGCTTGATTCAAGATCGTTATGCACTTCGATGCGTACCACAATGGATTGGGCCTCAGCTGGAAGACCTCCTTCTAGCCCATAAACAAGTCACGGTGGAGCTGAACTCGTCTTGTGACAACCCTCTTGTGGATGTGAAATCTGATAGCATCTACTCTGGTGGTAACTTCCAAGCTGTATCTATCACATCGGCAATGGAAAAGACACGATCGTGTCTTCAGATGCTGGGCAAACTCGTCTTCTCGCAGGCGACGGAGATGATTGATCCAAGCCTCAATAATGGGTTGCCTACCAATCTTGTCGCCGATGACCCGAGTCTTTCCTTTACGATGAAAGGAGTAGATATCAGCATGGCATCCTATATGGCGGAGCTCGGTTATCTGGCCAACCCGGTCAGCTCTCACGTTCAGTCGGCGGAGATGCGCAACCAGGCAATCAACTCGATGGCTCTAGTTTCAACTCGCTACAGTATGCAGGCCGTGGAGGTCTTATCCCTCATGTGTGCGTGTGATCTGTATATTGCCTGCCAGGCTCTCGATCTACGCGCACTTCATTTGACTTTCCTGGAACAGGCAAAATCGCAGATTTATGCTACCACATCCAGTGTTTTCTCCACGCACCTGTCCGAATCTGAGATTGCAAATTTAGCCAACTCCCTCGGGCTCTTCCTGACACAGGCGTGGCCAACAACAAATCGTCTAAGCGTCCCTGATCGGGTTCACACAGTTGTTGAGAATGCCCTTTCCGTCCTTGTGAATACTCTCAAGTCTCACCAAGGGCCTAGCCTCGGGGACATAGAGGCATGGAAAACCCAGACACGCGCTGCTCTGAATAAGGTGTACCAAGAGGTTGCGGGCGCCTTTTTCCAAAATCAACACACCGCCGATCTGCTCGGTGATGGCGCCAAAATCTTGTACGAAACCGTTCGAACAGAGCTCGGTGTCCCTTTCCACCAGGGCTTCGTTGAACATCCGACAATTGGCGAACAGGAATTGGACGGCCGTGCTAAGAAGACTATTGGATCGTGGATTTCGATCATCTACGAGGCTATCCGAGATGGTCGAGTTCTTGGTCCATTGATGAAGTCGCTCTCACCTGTCCCGGATGATCTACCAGTGACAGTTAACATTGAAGAGGCCCCGAGTTCTGCAAGCTCAGGAACGGGCCTGGATTGATTGACTCGACTAAATAGATAGATTGGTGCTTCCTGGAGAGGCAGAATACCTTCTTTATAGATCTCTAATCTCGTTCTGCTATGTGATTTTGTGTATGCATGTTTTTTGATTTCTATCTGACCAGAATGTGATATGATCTTCTTTGTCTTTCTTGTTCCCTCTTCAGTGTTTAAATGCTTTGGATCTAAGGATGAGCATCACTTGTGATCGATTATAATGAGCAGACTCATGAAAATGTGGAATCTCAGTAACACATCTTAGTGAATACCCACCTTCTCGCTCGGCACCCTCTTCTTACACTTTTCTCTCCACCGTCTCCTTTCATCTTGCTTTTTGGCTCCCCAATTGATATCTTATTGGGGGCATTTTTTTCCCTTTCTGGCCAGTGAAGTTTCATATCTTAGTCTTTCCATTCAATTTGGCTTTCTTTTTGGCATCCGTATACTGTTCTTCATCATTGGCTTATACCCGAGAAGGCTGTTATGTTTTTGGAATATGACCTTCAAAAGAACGACTCCCCCCATCTCCGCCCCCCCTAAACATTCCTCAAAACGACTAAGGAGAGGAACTCACTCCCTCCCATCTCAAGATGAAGCATCCGATACTCCCCCCTCACCTAGTTCCCCAACAAGGGCACCAGGGCTCGAGTTTGGCCCCGATATTCCAGAAATCGTCAGATCCCAGCCTTATTCGGGTCCAAAGAGCTCGCGTACTCAATTGGCATTGTGTTTACCACCCTTGTACAAACTGAGTGATATTTACAATTCTATTACCAAAAGAGCAATAGAGCTTCAACTTGATGACTTTCTTTCTCATCTGTCATCAAGGGAACTCCGTGTAGTCACAGTGTGCTCCGGCACTGAAAGCCCATTGCTAGCACTGGAGATGGTCCAGGAGAGTAAGTCGCCTCACGTTCTCAGTGGTTAACAGAGAGAGATTTTGCAAAGCTCACAACTTATTAGATCTGAGAACTCATTTCAACCGAAATTTCAATGTTCGTCATCTTTTCAGCGCTGAGATCGTCCCCTTCAAACAAGCCTATATCGAACGAAACTTTCATCCTCGATTTATTTTTCGGGATGTAGCAGAGCTCAAAGATCGAGTTGCGTGAGTCCCTCCTTCTATCTCCCTGGAGTACCTTTTAACCTCCATAATACTGACCTGCGATGCCATTAACGCCAGTCAAACCGCCTATGGGTCGTTAGAGAAGATCCCCAAGAACCCTGATATCCTTATAGCTGGTTTTTCGTGTGTCGACTTTTCTGGATTGAATAATAAACGAAAAACCCTTGACGAAAAGGGTGAATCGGGGGGAACATTTTGGGGCATTGTTCGCTATGCTAAGACATACCGACCACCAATAGTCATTTTGGAAAATGTGAAAACTGCGCCCTGGGATAAGATTGAACAGCACTGGGAGGAAATTGATTACTTCGCTGTGCATGTGGACATTGACACAAAAGCATATTACTTACCGCAGACGCGCGAGCGAGGATATATGTTTTGTGTGGATCGGACGCTCATGAGGAAAAATGGTCTTCAAGACGAGGACATGCTGAAATGGACAGATGTCTTTGCTAACTTCAAGCGTCCTGCAAGCTCTCCCGCTGGTATGTTCTTGGTGGATGCTGATGATCGGAGGCTTGAGCAGATTGAGAAAGACATGGCTGTTCGCATTGCGTCTTCATTATCTCGCGCGACGGTTAACTGGGCTAGATATCAGGTGCGTCATCAGAGCTACCGGCTGAACCAGGGCCTTGGGTATAAACGTCCAGTGAGTAGATCGCAAGACGATGGAACGTGCCAGATGCCAGACTTTGCATGGCAGACCTGGGTGAAGTCTCTACCTGAGAGGGTTTGGGATACTATCGACGTTAACTTTCTGCGCAAGCTTGTGGAGGGGTATGATATGAACTACAAAGAGTACCATCCCCCATCTTCTTTTGCTTTTAAGATATTATGGGGGATTTCAACTGACTAGAGAGTAGGAGGTGTATTGAACTTTCCCAGGGAGTCGAACGAGAAGTTGATTCCCGGGCATATGGAATCGTCGGTTGCATCACACCCTGTGGAATCCCTTACATCACAACCAGAGGAGGCCCTTTATGCGGACTGGAATCTCTCGCCCTACAGGGCTTGCCTTTAAATAGACTTTTATTGACTCGGGAGTCTCAGCGTGAGCTCCAAGATCTGGCTGGTAATGCAATGAGCTCTACAGTTGTGGGCGCAGCGGTACTATCGGCCCTCATTGTTGGGCACAGGGTTCTCAGAAAAGGAAGCCACCGACCTATTGAAAACGTCAGAGCCCCAAAACACAGGCACATCACTCCGCTGGATAACTGTAACTTGGTACCGAAAAGCATGCTTTTAGAACAAGCTATTGGTAGCGATCCTACAGAGCTCAAAAAGCAAGTGGCAATGAGTGCAAGATACTGCACATGCGAGAGACAAAGTTCAATCAGAACGCCCATTTTGCGTTGTTCCTTGTGCGAGCATACAGCCTGCTTGGAATGTGGTGGTAATCCACCGCATGCGTATGAACGTTGGAATGATTTGGCACGTAGCCTACCCCTCGATTTTGTTGCTCAACTTAGGGCTATTTTGCCACCCCGGTTGGTGGTGTCAGGCATATCTCAGGAAAACTACAACGAATTGAAACAGACTCTCGGCGTCGGTTGTCCATCTCATGTCTGGAATGAATTCCTGGAAGCCGTTGATCGAGCTATTGGCGATGAGCTCCGTCTTGTGGATATAAAAAGAAGTGAAGTTTGGACCGCATCTTACGAAGGAACCTTTTCCATTTTGAAGCTCATTCTTGGAGCCGGAAGTATTCATTGGGCCTTTTTTGCAAAACCATCTGATACAGAGCCGGCATTGTGTCTCAATCGGGAAATTCTTTCGAAGCCAATTGCGCGCATGGTACCCACACAGGGATCGATTTTGGATGGTGAATGGGAAGTGTGTGCGCCACTCAGTTCGGGATGTACGCTACGATTCATGGGGGTTGGCACCCAGACACAGACCTATGAAGCAAATTGTGGCTTGGAAATCCAGGAATTTGTAGAGGCAAAAGTTTGGACACAGCTTAACATTCAGGGGACTAATGAGGATGTGAGAGATCTCGAAATTGATATTCGGGGGACATACGACCTTTTGCCCGATTGTGGAACGGCGAATGCATGTTTGCACAAGCGACCGGCGATGGATGGCAAACCTGCACTATACCTGTTTTTGGATCCAACGAAGCTTGGGGAGCCCAAGAATGATTCCTTCGTCTTCTCTTTGGAGCATAACCGCAACCCGGGGTATGCGGCACGAGTCACCGTCGCGGAGGTGTCCCATAAATGGCGCTCATCGAATGTCACTGCGAATCCAGAACCTGCCACAGTCTACTTCCGCAAGTGGGCTCGAGTTCCTACGGCAAAATTGAGCCCGTACGCTACCGATAAGCCTATTGAATCCCACAATCTAGATCCAGAAGTGACGCTTTCTATCGGCAATCATGGTTGTCATGATACGAACATCACCCTGCTCTCATTGTTAGTACCAGGAAAAATATCTGGTTCAGCTTGGAATAGTCACGCATGGGACGTCGCTAACCCTACAGAGTCTCCAAACCTTGTGCGAGAGTTCTCTTGGTTGCTACAGAAGGCCACTGGGCTTTTGGCTTTCCGTGAATGGAAAGAAGTCACTAGTAATTATGAATCAGATGTGGAGAGCACAACATGCACCGTGTGTGTGCCACCGAGGCCACGGATATTATGGGGCTGTAACAAAAGAGGTTGGATCAGAGCGTACGAGGACCCTCATGATGCAGCACTTTATGAACGTCAGGTCAAGTCCAAGCCTCCCCCATTTCTGATATTTCGGCGCATAAATAATGAGGGCTACGGAGATCTCCGCATTACACTCAATGTCCAAACTCTGCTGCACCAGGCATATGAGAGATTGATTAGTTCGACACTGACTGGGCCTGTCTCGTTCCATTGGCGCCTTTTACCCAATTCCTATGATGGGAGAAATTTGGCCTTCCCTAAGTTTGAACTTATGAGTAACAGGAACGATACACCCAGCGTGCAACCTCCGGGATTCTTGTTGGATTTGCGGCTAGAACAACTGCGATCTCTGTCATGGATGATACAACAAGAAGCTAGTAATATCGAGCCTTTCTTTGAGGAGGAGACTGAAGAAGCCCTTCTACCATCATTGATGTGGCGTGCAGAGGGTAGAACCATGATACAGAAGAATATTCGAGGAGGAGTTTTGGCTGATGATGTTGGATATGGCAAAACAGCTATTGTCCTAGGCCTAATCGACACGCAACATAAAATGTCTGTCATGCTTAAACCAGATCAGACAGCAGGGTTCATCCCGTCAAAGGCCACCCTGATAGTTGTTCCTCACGTCATGCTCCAACAGTGGAAATCAGAGATTGCTAAATTTCTGGGCGGGAAGTATAAGGTACTCGTTTTCCAAACTACTGTGGCCCTCTCAAAGCATACGATCAAAGATATTCGGACCTGCGATATTATATTGGTATCTTGGTCCGTATTTAACACCGCTAGCTACTACGAAAAGATGCAGAATTTTGCCGGCACCCCCCAGGTTCCAGCTCAGGCGGGCCGTCATTTCGATGACTGGTTTCTTGCCGCGCAAGCTTCTCTAAGGCAACAAGTGCAGATCTTGATGGATCAAGGGCCTCGTGCCTTCGTGGGTTCTGTACGCATGAAACGCCAAAAAGTCAAAGACTCTCGGGAAAATTATACATATGTCCCATCTAAACGATTGAGGGGAAGTCAGTACGAACAAGCGAACCGAAACACAGAATCTGGAGCACAGAGCGGTTTTCATTATGCCGAGATATCCAGTGCCGATGAAGCGTCAGATGCAGATGAAGACGAAAATCCAGACCTCTTCCGGAGAAAAGTTGATCAGCTGCTCAAACTTGTGTCTCCCAAATCTTTAGATTGTAGGGTTGACGGCACGTCTGAATCGGTGGACGAGGATTCGGAGTGCAATGACGCCTCTTCGGAAACACTCTCAGCAGGCTCAAATAGCCCTGCAACAAAAAGAAAGCGTCATGCAGCCACCAAACATACTAAGTGCATAGGCCAGTGGGATGACTGGAAAGAGTTCAACATCAACGGGAACGACAAAAATCAGGATTGGGAGACACTCCGGACTCCTCTACTGCATGCATTCACATTTAACCGGCTCGTCATCGACGAATTTACATATGCGAGACCCGATAGACTGAGGCCACTTCTCGCACTACGGGCTCATTCGAAATGGGCTCTTTCCGGAACGCCACCCTTGAATGACTTTGCGGACGTTAAGACCATAGCTCCGTTTCTGGGGGTACATCTTGGGATTGACGATGAGGACGTCACGTCTCAAAACAAACGGCTAAAGATGCTCTCAAAACAGCGATCTGAAGCAGAGACATTCCAGTCCTATCGCGCTCCAAGAAGCGAGGCGTGGCACAGGAACCGACACATGGTTGCGCAGAGATTCCTAGACCGATTTGCACGAAGGAACGTTGCGGAGATCGACGAGATCCCATTCAGCGAACAAATTGTTCTTGTTTCTCAAACGCCGGCTGAGAAGGCGATCTACCTCGAATTATACAAGCAGTTGATGACATACAACCGCCAGCTCCGTCGAAGTGGCCGAAGCAGATTCAGTGGTGACCAAACTCAACGGCTGGATGAGATTATCAGTAGCAGCTCAACGGCGGAGGAGGCGTTACTCAAGCGATGCACATATCTTGCCCTTCAAGGCCGGTGGGATAATGGAAAGCCTGAGGGTGTTACCTGCAAGTCTCTCATCTCAGTTCGGGAGAGCCAACTCGCAAACCTCAGAGACGAGCTTGAGAAGAAACTCAAACTTGCGGCTTGGGTTTATTGTACGTGTGATGTAAAACACGAGGGCTTTCATAAATTCATCGAGAGCATCATAAGACACGACTATGGAGATATGACTGTGACAGACAAGGTATACCCACTCCTTAAGCGGGCGATACTTACATCGACCAGCGACGACTGGAAACTCTTCTTCGCTCCACCCCTAGAATCTACGACAACCTCTTGGGAAGACGATGATTCCGACCAGGCAGACAACGAGGAGGCCGCAGTGAGCAAAGGAAAATCCAAGAGCGCGTACAAGAAACCAAACAAGGAGAAAAAGTCCAGCAACCCTGCCCATCTCCCCAACAAACCGACTCGGGTCAGAGAATTCGAGCCCATACTGCGCGACGTAACAACCACAATCCGCAACCTCATCGTAGAATGGGTCCTCCGAGAACGAGCACTCCGATTTCTGAAAAACGTCCGTCACGTCCAGACGACCACCAACGTCTCACCATGCTCAAAGAATAGTATCCTCGAATGTCACTGCTGCCACCTCCACCCGGACCATCTCACCGAAATGAGCATCCTAGGCTCATGCGGCCACGCTCTCTGCGCCGCCTGCACCGCAAACACAGCCCAACGAGAAGAATGCCCCGTGGAAGGATGCCGCGGCTCCGGCAAACGATTCAACATCATCAACGCCTCAACGCTAGGGTCCGACGAGGAAGACCTCAGCTCCTCGCACGGCGGAAGCAAAATAGACAAACTCATAGAAGTCATCCAAGGCGTTCCCGCAGACGAGCGAGTCCTCCTTTTCATCCAATTCCCCGAACTCATCGAGGTCGTCTCCAAGGCGCTCGACCTAGCCCGCATCAAACACACGACTATCTCCGCGACGGACCGCAAATCCGCCCAGAAAATCGAGCGATTCCAGAAGACCAGTTTCGGGGAGGATAAAGTGTTGATTTTGAACCTGGGAAGCGAGATGGCTGCTGGATTGTGAGTACATATATCGCCTCGCCATTATTCGTTCCACCCTAGCTTATCATTCCCGTTTACTGCGACATGTGACTAACTCAGAATGCCAATAATAAATGATATCAGGAACCTCCAATGCGCAAACCATGTTATCTTCCTCTCACCTCTCCTCGCACAGACTCAATACGACTACGACTCCGCCATGACGCAGGCCATTGGCCGGTCTCGCCGGTACGGGCAGACGAGACATGTCCATGTCTATCATCTGCTGTCGAAGATGACAATCGATGTGAATATATTCCAGGAGCGCCGAGGCGAGGAGGTCTTGATTGAGAGAGAGGGTGAAGCTGTTCTTGTTTCCCGAGACGAAGCGATGGAGTCGGAAGCGATTACTTGTCAGGGTCCGTCCTTGCTGGTGGATAACGCGTTTTGAAGAATTGGAACTCCCCCCCCTTTTTTTTTCTTTTTTTTTTCTTTTCTGGGTGATGTTTGAGTAGAATCGGGGTAGCCTATCACACTGTTCATGATGAATGCGAATGTGAATATTAAATAAATCAGCACTAGAGTAGGTAATACAACAGAGCCGGGGAAAATTGGAAAACAAAATTGCATTGCGTACTGCTAGATAAACCTTCTATGGCAGCTGGGGAACCCCCAGACAAGTCTGGTCCTATTTTCTCCTAGCAAAGAGAAATTCATCAGAACCATTGAAACGTACTGTACACACATAATCAGACACCAGGATAGCCGTGTCTTCCAGAGGGAAGTTCTTGGGGGGAGAGAAACAGAGGTGATAATCGCAGAACATCGGGTAAAAAGTATATTCTTTTGCTCAAAATTATGAATTGTATTGAAACAGGGTAACAAAGGAGAAAAAAGGGATTTATTGCGCTGGCGCATCCAGAGCACCGTCCTTCCTCATCATCGTCTCGGGGCTCCACACGGGGTCCTGCAGGTTGGTGAGACCAGCACTATTCTCGCAGCTTGTTCGGCTAGACAGAGGGCCCGGAACAGGGACCTTAGCTTCGCTACCAGCAGTAGCGGTGGCGGACTCCTTAAGCGCCGTGAGAAGGGTCTTAATCGATTCGGGGGTCAGATCCTCGTAGTAGTCGTCGTTGATTTGTACCATGGGGGCGTTGACGCAAGCACCCAGGCATTCGACCTCGATGAATGTGAAAAGACCGTCTTCGGTTGTGTGGCCGGGGGTGATACCCAGGTGTTCTGTGATGGCCTGGACGATCTTGTCGCTGCCGCAGCCACCGAGTTGGCAGGGTGTCTGGGGAAGAAAAGGGTTTGTAAGCGGACGCATGGTGACTTATCTAGGCTCAAACTAAATGGGGGTTACATACTGTTGTGCAGAGCTGGACAAAGTATTTGCCGACCGGCTCACGGTTGTACATGGTGTAGAAGGTAGCGACTTCGTAAACGCGCATCGGGGGCATCTCGAGGAGGCGGGCAACCTCATTCATAACACTGATGCTGGTGAAGCCATGTTGACGCTGGCCGAGATCTAGAAGGGGCATCACAGCGGCCTTCTTGTACTGGGGGGGATAGCGGGCGAGGATCTCTTCGATGAGCTGGTTGTTCTGTTCGGAGAACTTGAAGGGGATGGAAGGGTTGTTGTCCGGCTTGTTGCGGTGCTGCAAAACTCCAAGTGGTTAGCAATGGCAGCCCAATTCCTTTCATTGTGTGGTTTTTTTTTTTTTTCAAAGGGAACCCGGGGAGTATAGCAGATTTATCCCCGGATATTCCGTGACCAGATCGCCTGCCTTTCGAATTTGGCAAAACGTACCACATGAAGGGTGTCGCTGAAGCGTTGCGGACCAGCCGAGAAGGGACGGAATTGGGACCGGGGGACGTGGCGAGCAAACTGGCGGCCGGCCCGGGGAAGGGCGGGGAAGAATTTGGAAGCCATTGCTGGCGCGAGGAGGGGAGAATTGAGGGGATAGGGAGGGGACGAGGCCGAGAAAGCTGGTGGAGGTCAAAGAGAGAGTTGATGTGAAGTCGAAGAGACGAACGTTTTGCGGGAGCTGCGGCTGGCCAATCAGCGTTGGCAGATTACTCCCGCCTTCCTCAATGGCTCAAAGCGGAATCTCGCTTCATCCAAGTCATGTCATCCTAGGTAGATTCTTAGAATTCATCCTGAATCAAAGCATCTCATTCTCTCATTACCGAGTCTTATTTCAATGATGAAAGTGGTATCCATCGCTAACTAACTGCAGAAGAAAAGATACTAAATACATCCACCAACACCACCACCCTTCTCCCTATTTACACTCCAACTAGGACTCCCCCGAATCCCCGCTCTCAGCCTAACCAAGTGCGACATGCTTCTCGATATGGTCGTCGATGTGCTGCAGTAGCTGCAGCTTCCGCTTCTCATCAATCCAGCTCTCCTTGACGCTATTCTCCGCAATCGTCCGCCATTCACTGACAGTCAGCTGGAACGCCTCCTGCACCGCACAATAATTATCGAGAATATACCCGCCAAAGTAAGCCGGGTCATCGCTATTGATAGAGAACTTGACACCAGCATCCAGGAAAGCACGAATGGGAACCTGAGCGATCGAGTCCACGCAGCGCAGCACCACATTAGAGATGGGGCAGACCGTCAGCATGATGCCCTCCTGTGCGACCCGCGCCATCAGCTCGGGATCCTCAACCAAGCGGATTCCGTGATCGATTCTCTGCGCACCCAGCTCAAGCGCCGTGCTAATATACGACGGGTCACCCTCTTCGCCGGCGTGAGCGGTCAACCGGATCCCGCTGGCGGCCGCGGATGCGTATAATTCGCGGAACATGTCCTTCGGCGGGCCGACCTCGGTCGAGGACCACCCCAGACCGTGGACAATATCCGTCTCGAAGTGCCGGTTGGTAATAGCATATTGATATGTCTGCGCGGCCGACTCGACAGGAAGATGGCGCAGGAAACACAAGATGAGGCGGGTTGTGAGGCCGAGCTCTTTCTCGGCTTTCTTGCAGCCCGCTGTGAAGCCGGAGACGATGGTGTTGTAAGGGACGCCCCGGTCCTGGTGGACCTGGGGGTCGAAGAAGACTTCGGCGTGGTGGACGCCGTCCGCATGGGCTTTCTGGAAGTACGCCCAGGCTAGATCCTCAAAGTCGGATTCGTGGACAAGAACATCCATGCCGATGAAGTAGAAACTGAGGAAGTCATCGAGGCAGGAAAAATTGCCGTATCGGCTTTTGAGCGTCTCGATGGACTCGTAGGCTGGGTTGGTTGCCGGGTCGGGGAGCTTGATCTGATTCTTCTCAGCCAGCTGGAAGATCAACTCCGGGGTCAGGCAGCCTTCCAAATGCACATGGTGTTCGCATTTGGGGAGACCGTGAAGAAAGTCATGCCACTGTGACTGACACATTTTTTTTGTTTTTTTTTCACTTCTTTTCAGGGTAAGAACAAAATACTAAGTTTGTAAAATTGGTTTTAAAGGAGAGACTACCAAATCAAGAAAGAAAGTTATCGGAATATATACGAGCAGAGAGAGCCTTAGAAAAGGCATCAAAAAAGCGGAGTTGGTGAAGAAAGAGTTTCTTCTAGAAGAAGCCACGATCAGACTAAAAATCTTAGCTTCATCATGAAATTTCTTGAGATACCACTGCTACCAATAAGACACGGGCAGTGTGACTCATCGGGCTTGATAATTCGAGAAAATGAAAACGGGATTGTGATAATTATGGGTCTGGTCGAGGATCCAAAGATTCATCTGTTTTATCGCCAAGCGGAGGAGGCCGACGGAGATCGGAGATCCACACCATCTTGAGAATCCCCCATCGATAAGATCTTTGAAATTTCTGCTGACCTGACATTATGATCGACTAGGGTGATAAACAGGTATACGGCTTGTAGGAGAGTGTCAAGTCTAGATATGATTAGTCGCAAGAAAGAATATAGCGAAAATATAGGTATAAGCAAGCCGCTCCAACACCCCAGCAAACAGAAGCCAAAAAAAAAAAAAAGGTTCCAGAAATCTATCTATCTTTTATCTTTTATCCTATTTTTTCCCCCCTCTCTCTATCCATCTGAATCATAATCGAAGCTCCGTCCCAGCCGCCTTCCGTAGTCGATTCATAACAGCAGCAGCCAAATCCCCCTGCTGATCCGACACTCCTTCGACGTAGATGACATCCACCTGCATCTCATCCATCGCGCGGAGGGCCGAGAACAGCCCCCGCGCAATAGACTCCATATCGGACCCCAGATGGCAATCGAAAACCTCCTTCGTCTTCTCCCCAACCGGAACCGTAAACCCAACCAGATTATCCACCAGACACGGAATCGGCTTGAGTGTCTTCTGGACCGAATCCTCCGACAACACCCTCAAGAAGGCCGGCCGCCAGTGCGCCGTCCGCACAATGCCAATCATATGCGCCCCCACCGCCGTATCCTGTAGGTCGCTCTGTATATGGTCCGCGACAGCCTGCTCGTCCGACCCGGACTCGAAGAGCACCACCCGCGCCTTGGGCGAGTAGTGTCGGTACTTCATCCCGGGGGCGCGAGGCGCCTCCTTCCCATCCAACGTCCCGTCCTGGTATCCGATCTGTACGTTCTCCCACCCGGGACAGGCCCGGAGCTCTTCAATCCCCACCCCACCGGGTCGCAAGATGGCCGGCGGCGTAGATAGCCCGTCCACGACTGTACTCTCCACCCCGACCCCGCAGGAGCCTCCATCGAGAATCAGCTGGATCCTCCCCTCCAGATCATGAAACACGTGCTCCGCCGCCGTGGGGGACGGCTTCGTAGACGCATTCGCCGAGGGCGCCGCCAGCGGCCGGTCCGCAACGTGGATGAGCAACCGGGCGAGCGGCGACGCGGGCATGCGCGCACCAAACGTCGTCAGGTTCGAGGTCACCTCCGGGGCGAGCGCGGACCCGAGCGGATTCGGGAGGAGGATGGTCAGCGGGCCGGGCCAGAAACGTTCGATTAGAGGGTGGTAGATGGCGGGGATGGAGGTTTTGGCGGTTCTTGTGGTAGAGCGGGGTTCGGGGCTGCTGTTGCTGTCGCTGTCGCTGTTGCTGCGGACGGGATTGAGGAGGCGGTCGAGCATCTGCAGGGAGTCAATATGGACGATCAGCGGGTTGTCGGAGGGCCGCTGTTTCGCCTTGTAGATTCCTCGTACGGCGGCGCTCCGCGTGGCATCGGCGCCCAGGCCATAGACCGTCTCGGTGGGGAAGGCAACGGGGATATCGCTCGTCTGGAGGAGGGCGGCGGCTTCGGAGATCGCAGCGGCCTCGGGGGTTTTCTGGCTTTGCTCGTTCGCCCACCATTCGGAGAGAGACTGGGTTCCGGGGCCTTCTTGGTTCAGTCGCCGGACGGAGACGATCCGCGTCGTTTCCTTTGAGGTCATTGTGGTGGTTGTGGGGGGGGTCGAGTAGAGCCTGGGGAAGCTGCGCGGGGAGCCGCGAGCGACAAGGCGACGGAAATAATAGGGAAACAGGTTGGTCGTTCACTCGCTGCGAGAGAGGGGAGGTCGGTTGAATCGTGAGTATAGGTCGAGAGGCGGGGGGGGGGGGGGGGGTGTATGAGTCAAGGATGAAAATATTTAAGCGGCCCAACGGTCCTCGGAGTATTCCTCAATTGTCATGAATTGGGCCAACAGCGGGGGATGTGCTAGTGCCCTCTTTCCCTGGGATCCTCCCAAGAGGCAAAATAGCAGCAGCCAGTAGAGAAAATGGAAGTTGTCGGTGATTCTTTTGCTTTTGCGCCGTTCGAAACTCGAAAATCTTCGCGATGACGTCGATTGTGCATGACTAAGCAGGCACTGAGTTCGAACTATACAAACAGAAAGGCAGAAAGGCAGAAAGGATGCTGCTCTATTCTCTCAGGAATAAAATACAGAGTATAAGAGAACCTAAGCAGGAGGCACTGCTGGGGGTTAATTCCACGGGCCATGTAATGTACTTCTCAGGGTTCGCAATTCCTAGAGGACATCCCTCAAAGTTATATACTTCTCTAGGGGATAGATGCTTCTCTCCTTCCGTAGTACTCTTGATAAAATATATATTCACCCATCCAAGTTTCTAAGATGCATAAACTCCTCTATTTCTTCTTCCCACCTTTGCTGCCTCCTCCCTTGTTCCCCCCACCGCCACCTTTTCCTTTGCCTTTATCACCACCACCACCTCCTGCCCCAACTGTGATCCGTACCTTGCCAACGGGAGCAGTGTTGATAATCTCAGTGTCCTTCCATCCCTTGAGCAGCTCTCCCTCTCGTGCTCGGAGCTTCTCTGCAACCGCTCGACCAATCCCGGCATCCTCCGCGTGTTCCTTCTTCACCTTCCCGGTCGTAGTCTCAGCCACCCATCGTCCTAGAATCTCCTTCACGGCTTTCCCCTTCTTCACTGATCCTGGTTGCAGCTTTACACGGTACTTGAATCGACCTAGCGAAGCCCACGGGGCGCATACCGGGATAGCAGCCAGAACCTCATCCTCCGGCTGCGGCGTCCCAACCAGTGCCGGAATCCAGTCTAGATCGGCAGCCTCAGCAGCGGCAGTTTCCTCGTCGTAGTCGTCAGCGGCCCCCTCTTCAAAAAGAGCCTGTCGCTTTTTCTCCGCCTGCGCTGCCCGCTCATGTTGCGCCTTGCGACGCTTCTTTTGCTCCTCGGCCTCTCGCTCGCGTTTTGCTTTTGCTTCGGCCTCCGCGGCGGCCTTTTGAGCCTTGACACTATTTGCGCCCAGAAGTCGAAGGGCTAGCTCCCTCTCTTCGTCGTCTTGGTCGGCGTATTTGGATGCAGCTTTCTTCGCTTTCCCCTTTCGTCCTCGAGTAGCTGCCGCAGGGGCCTCCTTGGACTCGGCTGACTTGGCGGATGTGCCGTTGCTGACTGGGGTCGAAGGTTCGCCAACTTCCGCGGTTCGAGAGGCGGATGGTTCAAGCGATTTTCCCTTCTTGAGTAAACGTCTCTCCTTTGCGGAAAGATGTCGCTTTCCTTGAATTTGCGAGGACGCTACACTTGCATTATCATCCACAGCAGGCAGGTCTTCTGTTTGTAGCTCTTGTGTGTTTTCTCCCGCTTCTTCCTGATCATCTTCGACATCAGATTCATCGTACTTTGCTTCAGCCGGAGTGCTTCCCTCGGCCTCGCCGGGCTCGGGTGAGCTACGTTGTACCACGTTCGCCGCAGGCGTTTTAGTATCTTCATCTCTGTCATCCTCTGACTCTTCCTGTGCGAGAGGGTTCTTGGGGGGTTGAGCAGTGTTATTTTCTTGTTCCTGATCCTTACTATCCTCTGCATAAGATTTCCCTGTCTCACCCGCTTGCTCTAGGGTCGCTGGTTCATCGAATCGGTAGTTCTTATGGTTGCGGAGGCTCTCCTTACTGATCTGGAACATCACAGCGAATCCCAGCACGAGCTGGGAGGGAGCAAGGAAGTTCTTTTCTCCCTTGGCGAGAAACTCTCCAGTTGGTAGAAGATCACCCGCCGCGGAAGTTTTAGATACCTGGCTGGCGTCAACCCACCATGCGGACATGACCGCTTTCGAGTCCCAAGCACTCGAGGTGCAGAGGCACAAATTTCCAGCTTGCGACAGAGTACTTGGCGAAATAGAGGTACTGGCAGCTCCTGGCCTGTTCTTGACAATAATAGGAGTTGCTCCGTCGAGGTCCGCATAGACAAAGACATCGCCCTTTTTCAGGTATCGACGGTAGAGTATCTCGCTTTGCATCGCATCGCGGCCACTACTAAACATTAGCGTGTCTTCCATTATACCCCGTGTGGCGCATATAACCCTTACCCTAACACCAGATATCCCTCGGATGAGATGAAAAAGAGAAACTTTTCAAACCAAAAAGGTTTCCTAGCTGGCCGGAGGACCTGTTTCTCCTGCTTCAAGCCCCGCTTTAAATCGTCTTTCACCTTCTTCTCGTGGCTCTTAAGTGCCTTTGCAGAAGATTGTGTCGTCCTCTCCGCCTTGACCGCGGCCACTTTCTTCTGATCGAAGTACTGGGTTGCATTCGCCCATGGAGAAAGGCCGAGATCAATATCTACTGACAGTATCGTAGAGCCTCCCTGAGGGGCTTCTGTCTCTTCCTCTTCATCCTCTGATTGTTCGGATTCATCGCTTGAGAACAATTCCTCTCCATCATCCTGCTCTTCGCCGGCCTCTCCAAGAAGTAAAGTGATCGTGTTCTCATAGAGCTTTAGTGGAAGCTTAATGGTTTTTGCAACGGGGTTTCCTCTTCCTTGCTCCATCTCGATCAAGCGTGCAATCTCTACCCAGTCCATGCCCTGAGCAATCAGGCCATTAACAGCATCTATTGCCTCTTGGACCCGGTAAACATTGTCCTGAATCGCACTTGCTTTCCGAATATGCAGCTCCTGTGCTTCCTGAAGGGCCCCGATACGCTTTTCGTGCTCCTGCCTCACGACATCAAGCTTCCTCCTCGCATTTTCTTCGCGTTCCGTGAGGCGTGACTCGAGCTTCTGGGACTCGATCGAGGAGAAGTATTCATCCACCGTAGAATTCATAGAACTGTATTCCAATATCGTATAGCCTTCCCTCCCTTCAAACTGTCGCGGCTTGAATGGGTGGAAGTCCTCATAGAGATATCCGGGCCTCTCCGACGGGGTCTCACCACCAGCTTTCGACCCAGACGCTGTGGGACGATTATCTTCTTTTGCCACGATATATCCGGGATGGTTTTGCTCCGTGGATAAAGCCACCGTGATACTCCGAGCTTCCTCCAAGACATCACGTACAGTGTTCAGGAGCTGCTCATCCCCCAGCGCTTGTTCCAATGGCGTTGCAGGATCCGCCTGCTTCACAGCAAACGCATGATCCAGCAAGAGAGGCGGAAATTCGGGGAATCCCTGCGACAAAGCCTTCCGTAAGATATCCGTATTCTTCTTCTTCGACTTCTTCGGGGCCCCGTCCTCGTGTGCAAATGTCACCCGAGCTTTATCTATCGTCTCCCTGATCCTGTCGAGCGTGATATCCGGAACCCCATTGTAGTTTTGCTTGTTGGCCAATGTGTACTTAATCCCGACCTTGGCCTCGTCTAGTCCATCGTCTCCGGGAACCTGACGGAGAACCGCTAGAATGTTATAGTCTCGATCCGTGACAATGACATTGCCTCCGGCGAAAAACTCTAGTATCAGGTGGTACATGCCATCGCTGAAGGTGAAGTCAATGATGCGGTCTGTGCCGATCTGCTTGACCGAAGTGACACGACGAGACTTAAGGAATTTGCGCAGGCGGCTCACGAAGGAAGAAGGCGCTGCGGCTGTCGCTCGTGAATATTGGGTGACATGGCATCGGAATCCGGAGTCAACGATGAGTTGTTTACGGTGGTCAGGCTTCGCGAGTTTGAACAGGAAGATTCTCTGCACAGCGCCAGATTTTCCAATTAGTACAAGAAGACCTTAAAAATATAAGTCGGCAATACCCACCGATGACAGATCGTAGATGTTCGAAACTCGCAGGCCCACTAGCTCTGCAGCCAGTTCCTGGGAGATGACCTGAGATGACACGTGCGTTAAAACGAATGCAGGTTTTTCGGTCATAGGATGGGGAGAAGACGCACCTGCACATCGAGCGATGAGAATCTTTGCTTCATAGCTTAAAATTGTTGTCCACGTCGAGGAGCGAAGCTGTTGTGCCGAATATGCTCTGAGTCAAAGAGTTTTGCGCCAGACTTGACAATTTGGCCGTGACGTATGCGGGGCAACTCCCACCTACACCTTAGGTACCTGGTTACAAATTCACCCATTTTCATAATATTCTATAACATACTGCCCAATTCTATGGATCACGGTTCCTGGGGGATTATTTACATGTCGGCATCATTGAACTGGCGGTTTATTCTATGTGGGTTCATACGCTGTTGAATTGCTTCGCACACTATAAATACTGTGCCGTGGCCTCTTTAGCTCTACCCCGAATGAGTATACCCTCGCTCGCATACTACCAATTCTGAGGCAAAAGCCCTTGCAATGAAATTAAAAAAAAGAGTATCTCTATAGAATCCTTAGATCCTTGTGCTAAAGCATACAGCGAAGGAAACGGGGTAATAAAGTGAAATCAGACATCATAAATCAACGAGCAACACGCACATAACCACGCCGGGTCCCAACCAAATCATGTAAGAAGAAACTAAAAGAAGAGAAGTAGATCATATGCAAACCCATGCAAATATAGAAGAATTTTTTTTGTTCCAGGTTCCTCTCACATCTACATCTGCCGCAATCCCTCTGCCAACCGCCTCTTTCCAAGCTCCCAAGCATTCAGCAGACCTTGCTCGGAGAGATCAATGCTCTTCAGATTCGGTGCGTCTGGTTGAGGCGCACGGCTGACGCGAGAGGCAATAAGAACGGGGTCGGTTTCGAGGATGATACCGTCGTCGATTATTTCATCGATGGCTAGAGCGACGAGGTCGTAGTTCTCGACAATTGTGCGTTTGTCCGTGGCGCCCCTGAGCGAGAGAATCCCGCCGTTAGCAATCGACTTTCCAAAATGCATTTGCCTTCTTTATGGGTAACCAGGAAAAAAACATACTTAAAGAGTATTCCCAACGCATCCCTCAATGACAAAACGACGTTGTAGAGCAGCACCTCGTTCTCATCGGAGCCGCCCACCACATAGAGCATTACGTCGCTCTCCAGCTTGAAAACGACGATCCGGTTGTCGTACAGAATCACATCACTGGTTTGCTTGTTCGTCTTATCTAGGAGCCCCTGTTCGAAGGCCTTCTGTTCCTTGAGGGTGGGGTAGGGGTTCGCTCCGGGGTAATCTGTGGAATTGGGAGCGGTGCCCGCTGGAGGATGAGGCGGCGAGTAGTACTTCGCAAAGATGCGAGAGCCGTCGTCGGCTGACATGAGAAGAACAGCATTGATGGAGAAAAGAGATAGGGATCCCATTTTGGGCAATTGTTCGGAGCGAAAGCGCTGGGATGAGTTGTGAATATGAGATGCTTGCGCCGGAGTGGACTACTTTGTTCTATTTACTGTCAAGCTGTCCGCAACCCGGAAGCCGCCCAAACGTTGTTCCGGGGTATATCTGAGTCTGGATCATAGAAAGCAAAGACAGCTAGCTGTGTTGATCTTGATACTAAGCAGTTAACGTGAGCAATTTATTTAGAGTAATATTCAAGCTAGGCATGAGGGAATGCAGTGGATTCATTTGCCTTTATGGTACAGGAAACATGTTCATGATTCAGATAGGGGATTATCATTGAAAGGTGTCACAAAAATATCACTCTATGAATAGAGAAAAATATAGCAAGCGTATGTATGTTCATCAGATAAGCAGGGGCGTAAACAGGGTAAATAGTCATCATCAGAGTATTTGGTCTCGAGGGAATGAAATGCCAGATATCCACCCCCATCGCAAAGTTCAACAGGTATAGAATCCTGAAACAGCAAGCAGTATGCTTCAGGCAAGCAGGTTGTAACCGATATTATAAAAGAAAGAAGCAATAGAGCCAGGGCATTTAGACATCATGACATCCCAGAGGTGCACTACCAAAACGCCCAGAACATCTCACAGTCTACACTGTAGACGACCAAAGAGGGTTTAAAAGCCAGTAGAAGACACGAACAAGAAGCGAAGTGTAAAGAAAGGAATAAGCCACATGATAATGAGAATGATTTCACTCAGATCACGGCTGGGTAGCTTCACTGGAACCGGGGCGGTTATTGAACCACTGCGGTATCCAGCTTCCCCGGTTAGCCTTTTTCCGTGCAGCTTCTTCTTCCTCGATTGCTTTGGTCTCGCTAACCAGCCGCAGCGGTCGGAGTTTGTTCTGGGTCATCACAGCTCCAGTGTAGTTCGTCATACCATTGCTAGAGCGGGGCGAGCTGGAGGTAGCACCAGTAGAAGCTGTGTCACCAAGAGGATCGCTCGAGATACTACCTGAGCTGCTCAAGTGCCCGCGCTCTGGCCCACTGGACAGAGATGGGGCACGTACGCTAGCACTCATGCTTGACATATAGCTTCCAGAAAAGGCGCTTTGGCGGGAACCAGGGCCCATCATAGTCGGGCTAATAGGCCCACCGGAGTTGCGTCCGCGATACATTTGACCAACGACTGTCGCTGCCCCAATATCTGTTTGTTCGGACCTCGTTCTGCGATG
Source organism: Aspergillus panamensis (assembly GCA_027569225.1). Lineage (NCBI taxonomy): Eukaryota > Fungi > Ascomycota > Eurotiomycetes > Eurotiales > Aspergillaceae > Aspergillus > Aspergillus panamensis. The sequence continues at coordinate 295,364 of JAPDER010000024.1, forward strand.
GCCTCGTGCTGATTGAGTGAGATTCAGGGGAATGCTAGGAGCGGTTTCGGGATTTTCATGAGCGGTCGGAGCGGGTGGTGGCATCATGCTCGTTGGGCGAGAGCGTGGTTGAGGCCTATTGTTTTGGCCAGAGACAACCGACTTGGCCCGCTGGAGGAAGGTTTGCTGGCTAGGATCATCCTTTTCTGGAGGAGTAGGGGGAAGATCTTTGTCTGTGAGGGAGCGTTTGCCGCCCGCCTGGGGTTCGTTCTCATTCTTGTCGAGAATGGTTTCAAAGCCTTCGTGCTGAAGGAGCCGGCTGATGATACGCTCGATATAGAGTGTCAAGGCCTTGTTCTGATCTTTCATTGCCTTGAGTTCAGTCTCAAGCCTGCGGGTATCATCGGTTTCCGCTCGTGCATCTACAGACTCCAACTCGTCAGCCAGCGATCCTAGGCCGCTGGCGGTTTCCTTGGTTTCTTCAACCTCGGGGTGGATTTCTCGCATAAAATCACCTTTGGTGAAGTCGCCATTCAGGGTTCTCTCGCTCAGAAGTAGCTGGTAACTCTCGTTATCCTCCATCAAACGAGCGTTCGCCATCCGGGCCTCCAGAAGCTCCTTTTCCAACTCTCTCTGGCGGCCCCCTCCCTTATTTTCCATCTCCACCAGCTTAATCTGGGATTCGGCGAGTTCGAGTCTCAAGGATTCAATCAATTTATCCTTCTGCAAAAGCAATGTAGAGTTGTTTCGAGACGGGCTTCGTTCGATCTGGGATGAAGGCGCAAACTGTCCATCAACGTCTGGGGAAGATCGGTTACGGAAACTGGCTGTGAGAGTGTAAGAGTGTGTGTTAGTTTCAGGGGTATTCATGTGACGGTTAAGCGTGCAAGGGATAGAAGTACTTACAAGATCGAGAGGGGTTTTTCTCGTTATCAGCGTTGATTCGCATATCCTTCTGGGCGAGGGACTCCTTCAGGCGCTGGATGGTGGCCTGCATCTCCTCCTCCCGACTAGCATGTTGCTCCTTCTCCTGTATCATGGAGTTCCGTTCCAATTCATGCGCCTGTTCCAAGTCGCGAATTTGTCGGACATGGTCACGGATTTCGCCGTTCAACGCCTCGATCTTGCTATCCTTCTCATGTACCTGGTCTTCCAACTTGCCCTGTTCGCTGACGGCCTCATCAAGGCGCATTTGGAGCACACCAAGCTGTTTGCGGTATTGCTCAGAGGCACTCTCTGCCTTCTGCAACTGCTCCTTCAGGTCGTCAATCAGCGCAGCATTCTGGGCTCGTGCTTCTTCTTCAGATGGGTCCGCGCCGACTTTCGGGACACTCGACACGCTGAGGTTGGATCGACCAGGCTTTCTGGCTGCAGCACGCGCAGAGACAGGACCTGAGCCGCGGAGCGACGGAGTGCGAGATAACCCATTTGAAGATGCAGTGGGAGATCGGGTATGGCCTCGCGATGGGGTGCCATTGGCCGTGGAATGATCAGCGGTCGAGGCCTTGTTGGAATTGGCCGGGGATCCGGGCTTGCGAGGCGGCGTCGCCGACATTCTCACCGAGTATGACAGATGACCAGTACGTAGGTTGGTCTGCAAGAGGCGCAGAGCAATTCGGAAAGGGGGAGGTGTAGGAAAGAAGGCCCTCAAGTTTTCAAGGATGTTGATGAAACGGTCGGGAAATTAACCTGATAAATTCAAGGGCGGAGGTCTATAGTAGTAGCGGTCAAAACACAGTGGGCACTACTACTCACTAACCAGGTTGCCGCGGTGGGGTGGGAAACTTTAGTAGAAGAATGGCTGGTCAAACGTCTAGCCACCTTCGATGAAAAGTTTGTGAAAAAGCGAAGAGTAAGGATGCTCGGAAAAGGCAGAGAGGGAAATATGTATCATGCGAGGGATAAATCTGAGCAGCATGAGCGATGGGGGAAATTATCATGGATGGTTATGATGGGGCCCTTTTTCCTTGGGCTGAAGCCGTCGCTGGATGAACCAAAGATTCAAGGAGGGACACTCTGGACTCCGTATGGAAACGGCCACAATACATTCTATACACCCTTTATGCGGACGTTTGGCGGCCGTAATGCGTAACCTTACCTGAGGTTTCCTGGGTGACTTTTAAGGAGAAGCCCCAACCAGCCCGTTACACAACAGCGATCGTTATAATAATTTAATATTATTGCGATTCTCTCTGGCTTGTATGTTTCATGATCTTGCCATCTGGCCACTCTCAGGACTCCTGCCCGGTGGATATCTGAAGATGTTTACCCCGTATTCCAACCTTATGGGACTACAAACAATACGAGACCGTCCTCCCAAAACGGCCCCTTCAAGAGATGATACAAACTCCAACACATCGCAAAAGATAAAGATAGCCCTCCACCAGCACATGCCAACGTGCTGGATAACCTAACCTCTCCATCTGGCAGAGTAACTATAGTAGCATGAGGGTAATAATAGAAAGCTCCCCATCGACCACCCAATCGTCAGGTAGGGGATGGGTTGAGCCGGCAACCGCGCCACCTTTCTGCAGGTTTAATTTCCAGCCATCAAACCCTCCCAGTAGCACAGGTGATGATGATTACTACTCTATATTGGCGAATTACTGCATCCAGTAAATCAGTCCTATTCGGGCAAAATGTACACGTGCCGCTTGGCATCATGGTGCGTTGGTCCATGTCAGCACATTAGTGCCTGAGGCATAAATACTTGGTCATCTTCAGACCACGTGCTCACCACTAGACGACTTCAACCTTCGACCTGTTGGGAATACCTACGTATTAACTAAACTATTGAACAGGTTAATAACTGTCCCTAAGCACGTTTGACATTGGTACGGTTGCTCGTAGTGATTCCTCATACGGGTAATGATTTCTAGTTCCAAACCAATTCAGCTCCTCCGGATGCGCCCCGCGGAGCCCTTTTCCAAACTATAAGGCAGTACAAAAAATGATGAGATCAGGGCTAGTGCCGAAGCTCCGAAGAGGCACCACCAGACGCCTGCTAGAGATCGGAGCATAGCAGTTTTCAAGATCTCTCTGTGAGAACCACCCGCTATTTGGCTCACCACTTGCGGGATAAGAGAGGCGTAGTCAGAGTCAGACGCTTCAGCTGCCAGATAATGCTCCATTCGCAGGTAGTGCTCAAGGCGGTTTTGTAAGACCACACCACCGACAGCTACTCCAACAGTCCTGCCAAGGTTCTGGAATGTGCTCATCATTGTCACAGACATGGCCATGGTTTTTTCAGGTGAGCTGGCTTGTATGCCTATCTGGAATGCTGGATATACCATCCCTGCCCCCACACCAATAATCGTGTTGGGCACAACCCAGCCAGCGATGGTAGTATCCACCTTCAGTAGCAGGAGTAGCCCGGATCCAATCGTTGTAAGAGTCCAGCCAGACCAAAGCAGCCATCGATACCTCCCTGTAAGTGATATCGCCACAGACACCACGATTCCAACAACCACAATGGTCACTGTTTCGGGGAGGATAGCAACTCCTGTAAATAATATACTGTACTCCTTGATACCCTCATAATACAGGACAAGGTAGTACAACAATGCCCAAAGCCCAAACCCAAAAGCAAAGACCCCCCCAAAGTTGATACTGGTAGACCTGTTTGCAAAAACTGATGGAGGAATAAATGGTTTCTGGGCCATGTACGTCTCGTATATTATAAACACCACCAATCCCACAGTACCAAGGATTAGGGGTACCACGGTATGCCATGAGCTCCACGAATAAATAACTCCACCCCATGATGTGGCCACGATGAATGATGTGAGAGAAGGCATAAAAATACCAATCCCTATGTAGTCTGCACCCTCAAGGTTGGTGCGGAGATGGGTGGTTTGAAAATCAAAGTGCAAAAGAGCCGCCAGCATAACAAAGGCGATGCCAGCCAGTGGCACATTGATCCAGCATATCCAGCGCCAGGAAAGAGATTCTGTCAGGGTTGCCGCCAGCAACGGGCCACAGACCGTACCAAGTGTATATGTGGAATTGACCACACCGGACCATTTCCCCCTATTCCGAAGTTCAATCAGGTCAGCGAGGAGTACTCCGGTGAGTGCCGTAAAACTCCCGGCTCCAGCGCCCTGAATGGAACGACCCAACAGCACAAATGGGAGTCCCTTAGAAGCAGCAGCCAGCACCGATCCGAGAATAAATACAGATAGCACTAAGAGGATCGTAATCTTCCGGCCTAATATGTCTGCCATAAGGCAAGAGATAGGCGGAATAACAGTCGAGGTTATCAAGAAGGATGTACCGAGCCAGAACGCTTGAAACGTGGTGCCATTAAGGTCCTTGGTGATGACCTAGAAAAGGGGTGTTGGGGGTTACTTTCTCGGTTCATTTCTCGTTTGATAATATCAACTTACGGGGAGAGCAACTGGCAAGGCCGTGGAGTCAAATGCAGCGGCAAAGTTCGGGAGTGCCAAACTAAACACTATGCCATAAATATGCCAACCTGCGCGAGTCGAAGCGCAATTAAAGCTAGAGGTCCCTTTTTCAGCATCAGGACTCGAGTCCGTATTACCTAGCGTTGTGGATGGTGTTTCCATAGTCCTTGGGGTCTCAGGTAGGGTAAATGACATCGTCGTAGGAGGGAAAACGCGAGGCTGTACAGTGAACAAATTGATACCGATGCGGCATTGACAAGGCTGCGAAAGTCTCGTCCACTACTTGTAGAAGCTCTAGGCGTAGCCTTATAAAATGCCATTGAAGTTGATACCTCGTTATTCGATTGAAACATCCCAGGGCAATCGCTTCACCTTTCTAAATGGGCCCAATTACAACCGTAAGTCATAGCGCAATAATGATCATTCAGCCCCTGGAGTTTTTTCATCCAAACTACGACTCCCAGTCCTGGTTGTGATGCATAGGGGCATAATAATCCACAATGACTTATCCCAAAGCAGACTACGTCTCGCTCACCCAAGAGTTTTGATAGACGTCAAATTCTTCAGCTATTCCTCCCACTCCATGCAGGGACTTGTTTGACTTATTGAGAGAGACCCTTACATACTGGCTTCAAGAAACTATTGGGTATCACAAGCTCTCAAGTATTGATGGACCCCTGAACTAACATTTGCGTCTCCGCTCTTTGTCTTGAGTTCAATCTTGCCTGTATGGCATTCCTTACATTTTGAGGGCCCGCAAGTATACAACTCGGGAGACCCCATGAATGAATGATTAACCTTTTCGTCGATCAAATCGTGTAACTCAAACCCTAGTTGAAGAATACTGGGGTATTGATTGAATGTGGCGATGAATTTGACTAGAACTGTTTAATGTAATGAAAGAAAAAAATTAGTCACTAAAGTGCAAAATTAGTTGAAGAAGCTTGAAAGGGTTACGCCGCACTGTTTCTTTTATCTTATTGAAGGCCCTTGCATAAAAATGACATTTTGCTTCTGTCATCACTGAGCTTTGGATTCAAGTAACGCACATTGTCGTGCAACCTTGGAGCGTGTACAATCAATCAATAAGTTCTATTAAATTAATGAAGCTTAAATAATGTGGATTCTGGCTATTCCGAACACTGTAAACACAAAATTGGAGGTAGGTAAGCCTAAAATTCATGTATATGACCTATCTAGATTCGAAGCATCCTCCAGTTTAAAGCCTCTGATTATCTTATATCTATACCTTATCAAGATATTACCAAGGCCACGGCATGTCGATCGGCCTCCTTGGCTGATAACTTACTTGAATCCCGGGTAAAAAGCTGAAATAACCAAACCAAATTACTTTTTTTTGTAAATTCATAAGGACCTACTAAGATTTCATCTAACAAAGAACGATGAGACATAGCTGGATTTTTATGCTGCCAGTCGGAGAACAAGTCCAACATGAAGCAGGATTGGCAACTTAAAAGCTAGGAGTGATGCAAAGTTTAGTAATTGCTCAGACTCACTATCTGAAACTGTTTCCTTTGTGCTTCACATCTCTGTTACCAGTTTACCCCGCGTCTGCGGTTTATGTTTCGATGGACCACACGATGAAGCTAGCGACTAAATTTCGTGTCTTCTAAGATCACTCATACATCTTGAAAAAGAAATAGATACTCGGAAGAATTCCATAGTATGAGTACCATAAAGAGGAAGCTGCAGACCCCCCTCATAAAAGGGGTTGGTTGAGGGAATATGCTCTGTAACGAGTCACAATAGGGCAATAATTAAGGCATTATTGAAAGGATATCTTGCCAACTTCCAAAGCCAATTTTGCGATTTGGTTAGGATCAATAAATGCCCCTGTGGCGTGGAGTTTAAAAGTTTACAATCCCAATCTTCCTAGAATTAACATGAAAAATGCTCTTGGGGCAATGAAATTACCTGGAATTTCTCTAGCTTTCTGGAAGTCTAGGAGTATAGTATATATCAGGCGGAGTTTCTGCTGCTATGCAACCGTTCTATAATTAATTTTGTAGAGTCAGTGCTGATAGCAAGATGTCGTTTCGAGGAAAAGCTCCAAGGGCGAAGATACTGATGCTCCATGGTGAGTAATTCTTCGGTTAAATCGCAAGTACGGAGCGAGCTGTTGACCGAAATACCCACAGGAAATGGACAATCAGCGGATATTTTTCAGAAGAAAATGAATTTTCTCCATAAACCGATTGCCAATACTGTTTTGAAGTCTCTTCTTGATGGTGCACCGTGTTCCTCCGGGAAGGTTGAGTTCGTATATATGGATGGGCCAATCTCAACAGCCGCCTTAGACAGGTGTATTTCTGGGGACTCTTTGGATAACCTCAATACCAATTGGGAGGATACACTCCACCACAATGAGGAGGAAGAACTCTGGATGTGGGGCTACGGAGATTCCAGCGGCGACGGCATTTCTGGCATGGAGGAATCGATAACTCGCGTCATAAATATCCTCAACAACGAGGGCCCTTTCACTGCTATAATTGGGTTTTCAGCAGGTGCTGCTTTGGCAGCACTTGTGTCTAGCCTTCTGGAGAATCCCAGGGAGATACCTTTCCTCAACATAAAAGTGAGTTTTGCTCGCGATGATGTATATACGATGTGAAAGTCAACTCAAGAATTTTTAGGTAAAGCATCCCTCCCTATCCTTCGTTATAGCCTTTAGTGGGTTTCTTCTAGAGCACAAGAGATACAGAGAGCTCTATCGACCCAAAACTCGTACACCTATTTTGCACTTTATGGGAAAACTCGACTTTTGGGTATCAGAACGCCAAACACTGCAGCTTGTAAGAACCTCTTATAATGCTCAAATCCACTACTTCATGGGCGTGCATTTTGTTCCGAGGGGCCGAGAGACCACCCAGGCAATAGTTGACTTTGTGGAAGAAGCGCTTATTCAAAGATTTAGAAAGTAGCTTAAGTGATAAAGAAATACGTCAATCGGCTTGACATCTTATTGCCTTACCCAGTCAAATGGAGAGCCAGATATACTTTTTTCTTTCTTCATGAGTTGTAAGAGCCATACAGCTATGATATTCAATGGTTATGTGCTACAGTAAAGTAAAATGCTGTAAATTTTGATCAGTTTGATTTTATTCTTGTGGTAATATCCCAATTATAGTTGCAAGACTATAACTATACCAAGGGGTGGTCAAGATTAGTTGACCATCATGCATATTTAATTAGGGTTAGCACCTATACTGCATTGATCCACTCAGTTACAGATAACTCCATCATCTGCAGCTACTACACACCACGTCCGAGCCATTTAAAGTGGCTTTTTCACGGATTGGGGTTGCAAATATTTTAATTTCATCCCTCTTGGTCAAAATGACCCGAGAATTATGAGCCCTGCCGGACCGTTTCAATCAGCGCCCTCCTTTGTCATATATGCATCAGGTAGTTACCTATCTATGTATCTGTTGGATGATATAAAAAGAGAACAGGACCAGGTTTTGGGGCAAAGAGAAAAAATTGAGTCCTAAATTCTCAGTCCTAATATCAAATTTTAAATATCTCACCCGGATATTCAAGCCCTGGCTATATTTTTCTTTCAAGAGATAATGTCTGGAACGACTACCAACAACTCTACTCTTTCGGAGACCTATCCATCACAAGCTAGCCCAAAGCACGTATGTGTAGGCGGCCAAGCGCATATCGCACCGAGAATTCGAATATCGCACCTTTTCCAGATTTCTCATCAGAGTTGTATCTTTTATTGGGCTGGTTACATTCTCCAACAGATCTTCTCGTTGATATTTGACCGAATTACAGTGGATCCGGCATCGTTTACTAACGCCATGGGTCATGTTCCAGACAAATCTCTGCTTGCTATTGTTCCGACCCATAGGAGCTTCGTCGATTTCCTGATTCTTCCTTATCTATTTTTTGCATATCCAGAATTAGGGATCCGACCGCCACGTATAGCAGCTGCCGAGGAATTCTCAAGACTTCCCATACTGGGCCGACTTCTTACCATGCTTGGGGCGTTTTACGTTAAACGAGACGGAAAGAATATCGACAGCGGGCTCTCATCAGAAATAGAAAAGACTATTGACAGCGGAGAGCCACTGATGTTTTTTATTGAAGGAACGCGAAGTCGCACAAGACGCTTTCTTCCTGCTCGCCGCGGAATGTTGCGATGCTTACAGCAAAGTGGAAAAAGTACTACCATACTGCCTGTCGCCATAAGCTACGACTATGTGCCAGAGCAAGGAACATTGGTGGGGGAGCTTATAGAAGGGAAAAAGGCCAAGATACACCTTTTGGGTCTTTTTTCTTGGTTTTTCAAGATTTTCTTCCAGAAATTCAACCTCGGCCGACTTCATATCCAGTGCAGTGGTCCACTGGTGTTCAACAAACAAACAAATGTCGAGGTGCTGGCCAAGGATATCATGTGTCATCTTCAAAGGCAAAGCGTTACCACAACTTTCCACCTGCATTGCTTCCTACACCAACATGCTAGCTGTGGATTTGACCTTGATTGGCTGCGAAATGCAATCATATGCCGAGGGGGAACTGTTGTTGATAGCGGATTATCTGAACAAGCCACTGCAAACATAAATCCTATTATTGAGCAGAGCTTTCGATTCCACTGGATTCATGTGTTTTTCAACGATGCTCGAAGCAAGTTCCCATCCAACCCTGCGGTTTCTCACTTTATTGGCGAGAACCAGCACTTTGTCGCTTCTGCCAGTGCCGTTCCATCTCAAACCAGCATCATTGACGATCGAACCGATCTATTGTTGACCATTCTTTTTCGTCCGATTGCGATAACATATGCTAAAGTAGCCCAGAGCATATTGAAGCTACATAACAAGCATTGTCTCGCCTTTTCACCTCAATCCATTTACGCAGGCAAGCGTTTCTGTATTGATTCCCAGGCCGCGCTGCGTTGCCTAGAATCCCTACAGTTGATCAAGGCTTCTGAAACAAGAAGATCTGAATATGTCATTTGTTGTAACGCATCCGATCTAAACAACTTCATTTTAACCTGTGTTTGGAAGGAACCCCGCCATGAGGGATTAACAATACAAGAGGGAATAGACACATGGCAATACACACCACGGCGGACTATGATGGCCACTCCATCGACATAAAACTTCCGACTGAGGCCCTCCACCACAGAGGCAGCCACTTACTAGGTTCATCGCCTGCTTGCTTGCGGGGTTAATTTTTCTAATAGGGAATAGGCTATCCCTTTTTTATCTACTTTCTTTATCTTCTTCATCTTCTCTGTCTTCTCTATCTTCATTGCTTATAATACTAGGGAGACCTATTAATCTAGAGCTATTAGCATAGCTGTTAATCTACTACTCCGTTTAACTAAGTTAAAACAGGGTTTCTGCTTCTCCAAATTTATTTTGAGGGAGTGGTCATTCTTGCCCGCCATTTAGACACCTTCATGCACAGTTTGATATTGAATTGGCATTCTAAAGCTGGAACCTTGTGTTAAATTCCAAATCAATGCCCCAAAATGAGTTCTGCTCTGAATATGTGTCATGTACATCATATATGATATGCTGTCGTCGATCATTGATAGTCTACCTTCGGGTTACTTCTCTCTGGCGCATTATTGAAGCTAGATATGATACCAAGGTAATAAAGCCATTTACGAGAGTTATTGACTCAATACCAATCACTGAACAGAAGGCAATTTATTGACGCCACTAAACCAGATCTACCAAATGAAAAGTGAAAAACACAGAGGTTATGGGTGGGAGTATAATGTGCCAATAATTATATATGTTGGGAGAATGTTGGTTTAGATCATACATATTTTGTTCAGTGTTTTCATTTCTTGTCCACACCCTACAATCCAGGATCTCGTTCAGCATGGCGAACACCAAGCATCAAATCCCAGCCATAGCTGAAGACTCGGATTGCAAAAGTTTTGCACCGGATAGACCTCTAATTTCACTACTTGACGAGGTAACTCAAAAGTTTCCGGATAAAATTGCTGTCACATCATTGCATCAGACGGGCTATTTAAAGCTGAATCGAAATCCGACGACGAGCAAGGCACCATTGTCTTGGACATTCTCCGAGCTTCGAACTGCGAGTATCAAACTGGCAACTTATCTTTCGGCACAAGGCATCGGCCGGGAGAGTCGAATCGTTACCCTTCTTCACAATGAGGCTGAGTGGGCGCTCATTTTCTGGGCAGCTTTACGTCTTGGAGCACACTTCGTGCCGTTGGACCCACGGCTATTTTGCAATCGCACCGATGGGGTATACCTACTGGGCCAGTTCAGTGCTCAAGCCATATTTGTGTCTACCGTGGAGATTTCAACCCACGTGGATGCGGCCTTGGCCGGTACGACGTGCCAGCCATTCTTAAAGGCCATCCTGCCTGGCAATCATCTCCACGCCTTGGGCAACGGATGGACGGAACTTTCCAACTCCATGCTGGAAACAAGAATCGACACTCCTGATTCATGCGCTCAAGTCGACGATACTATATTTATCCTCCTTACGAGCGGTTCGGAATCTTTTCCGAAAACATGTCCTCACACCAGTGTCAGCATCGGCTCTCCAGCATTGTCAGCGATGGAGAACTGGAATCTGGACCCAAGAGACAGCCTCTGCCAACATCTACCCACCTTCCATATTTTTAGCGTGGGCCTGAGTCTTAGTTTCTGGCTTGCTGGCGCCACGGTTGTATACCCCTCTCCGGCATTTGATGTGAGCAAATCTTTCGAAGCAATCCGCACTGGTGGCCGAGTGCATGTTCCATGTGTTCCAACCATGGTCCAAGCGTTGGAAAAATATAGTCAAAAACAGCACCCACTGCTTTGTTCTCCATTCGCAATCATCCTGGGTGGTGCTCCCCTGACTGCCGAAATTGTCAACCTCTGCAAAACTTTTGACCCAGAGCGGATTATTGCCGGATATGGAACCACAGAGGCCATGGGAACTTTTGCTAACACCTTAGATCTGCCCTCAAGTCCGATTCAGGGCGATATTTGCCTTGGGAGGGTGCAAGCTGGAGCCAAAGCCCGTATCTGCGAGCCAGGAAGTCGCAAGCCTATCCACAGAGGAATTATAGGTGAACTGCATCAAGGCGGGGATCCCGTCATTCAAGGATATCTCAACAGTGCCGTCGAAAACTCATCGCGTTTTTATTCTGAAAATGGTGTCCGATGGATGGCGACGGGAGACCAGGGCTACATGGACCAAGACGGGAATCTATATCTCCTAGGGAGATATAAAGACATTATTATCCGCGGAGGAGAAAACATTTCTCCAGTCAAGATTGAAAGTAGCCTGATGTCAGTGGCCGGTATTACGGTAAGAGCTGCAGCCCATGACCCTCTTGTTTGGAGCCGAGCTAAATCAACTCATCAGGCCGCTTGTGTGATCGGAGTTCCAGACCCTGTGGGGGGCGAAATGGTGATTGGGATAGTCACACGAGATGGGCCGAATAAGATGCCCACAGGGGATATCATGGTAGCGCTACTGAAACAGCTCGAGCCGGCTTTTGCACCAAATATAATTTTAGACCTACAGGACGACCTAGGTCGAGAGAGCTATCCAAAAAGCAGCACAGGCAAAATCCAGAAGAACGATTTACGGCAATTGGTGACGGAGTACCTAGAAAGTTCTTCAATTGCCAAAGCATCCCCTTCTAGTAACCTAGTAGGGCAACTCAGAGAGTGCTTGGCTACAGTCACTGGTCTCGGAGCCCACCAAATTGATCCAAGCACCCCCATTCGGGTATTTGCGGATAGCATCGTGTTAATTCACTATTGGAACTTGGTCGTCAAGATGAAGCTAGGACGTCTTACGTTTCAGGACTTCGCAACAGCTGATACAATTCAGAAGCAAGCTCAGCTGATACAGGAAAGGGGAACGAGCCACGACCATTCATCACAGGTGGAAAGTGCTCAGGAAGCAACACCGGAGTCCTTAGCAGAAGCCCACGGTCTTCTAAGCATGAAGGACTCGGTTTCAACAAAATTGAACCCTTTGGGCTTTGGCTGGGATATTGTCGAAGACGTGATCCCTATGACTGACTACGTGAAGTTTTTTAATCGGGATCGCTGCAGGCTAAGCTCATGGACTACGCGAATGACATGGATAACCGATAGCTCCATGAGCGCCGGCCAACTGGAGGAAATCTTGCGGGTTTGGATTCAACGGCATCCTTTGCTGCGCGCAACAGCGGCGACGCATGAGGACATGGACGTATACGTAATTATGCGACCAACTCCACGCTGGCTGAATCTCCAAATATTGCACGGTGGAGATGTTCAAAATGAAAATGACGTTGGGAAATATAAATTGAACGATCCTTGCTATGACTGGGTCAATGCAAGTACTGGTCCGCTGTTCAAGGTATCGATTTTGACCTGTCTAGGTACATCCGCAGCGGGTATGGTGATGCATTTGCATCACTCAATCTTCGATGGCATGACGCTCCTAGCGTGGGAACAGGACTTGCAAGCTATTATCGCGCATGGAAGCTCTCTGCCTGTTAGCCAAGTCCCCTATCGTGATTTTGCAGCTTGCTATGACAGATATCGGAAGAGCAAATCCGCTGACGCAGATGTCGACTTCCATGTCGACAGAATTCGCGGTATAGCGCTAGCTGCCGATGCACTATGGCCACCACAGAGAGCCCCGGGCTGGTTCAAAGGTGACTCCCAAGGTTGGTCTCCGCCAACAAATTCAACGGCCCCTCGGGTGTTGCTAGACGGGGCACAAAGTCGAGGAACAGAGGGCCTCAACCGAACAATCCAGTTACTCCAGCTACCGCAGATGCGCTCGCGCTTCAAGGTCACACCACCGATAATTGCGAAGGGCGCATGTGTGTTGGTGAATTTGCACCTGACTGGCAAAGAAGAGGCGCTCTTTGTGGCACAGGATTCGGGGAGATTCTGGCCCGCAGCGAGTGACGACGAGGATTTGAATAGCGCCAATCCTCTTGAAATCGATGGTCCCACTATGGCCTTCAGTGTAAACCGTGTCAGGCGCCTAGTAGGCGAAACCGCTCATCAGTTTCTACGAAGGGTCAGCGAGGATCAAGAGGCAATATCCGCCCACACGCACGCCCCTCTTGACGCCATACGGAAGAAACTGAACCAGAGCAACGAAGCCAGTGGTGTAGCTGATCTGGCTGTCATCGAGGATATTTTCCATCGGCAAAGTTTCAACTGGCATATGCGGCAGTACTCGAAGTCTGATGCAGATCAAATTCGAATGATTAACAAAGTTGCTCGAAGTGACCTTGGATTCGTTTGGTTCCCGTCCATCCGAGCCGGCAATGTGCTCCATTTGAATGCTACCTGGGATGACGCTCAGTTAACTTATCAGGAAGTACACGATGTCACGACGAAGTATATGTGCGCTGCTGCATGGCTGTCGGATCCAGAGAATATGGATAAGCTCGTTACTGAGTGCGAATTCCAGGGATATAATGTCGGGACCTGGTTAGCAGAGGAATTCCTGCAATGATTTTTTTTTTCAAAAGATACTATTCTCGTTTCCACGGCGCTACTCCGGGTACCTTGGTCTCTGCTTGAGCGATTTCCTCCTTTTCTTTTCTTTTCTAAAGTGCCACATCAATAGCTCCTTTAAAACGAAATCGGTTAGATTCACAGAGCTTATAATCACGATTTGAACTTGACGAGGGAGAGCGAAGAAAACTTTACACTCGCAGATATCGTCCAGTACCAGTACTAATTGGTTTGTCACCGCTGTTCGCTACAATTTCATACCTCTGCTACGTTCCTGGACATGAACGCGGTTTATCAATAAAGTGAGAGGAGCAAAGCACTCGCGTTTAAATACATGATCTGTGCTAACTAGGCAGTATACGGAGATGATCGGGTTATCGGCAGGAGACGCCCCTGGAATTAGCCCTTCAAGTACTTTATGCAAGATACAAAATGAATTATCAAACCCTCTCTGGGGCTCTTTGGGTGATAGTAAGGCATTCATTTATACCTCAGAATGGGCACTCAAACAGATCCACAAAATACCAGCGATGGGCTAATTCACTCCTTGGAAACGTTCCTCCGTTTCCTGCGGACGAATCCATGTCCCGAATGATCTCAATACCTGATGGCTGGACGGCCAAATTCTCACTGCTACTAATCCAATACTCGGGACCGAAGTGGCGATATCCAAGCACATACAAAGGAAGGGACGGGTAAAAATCATTACCATGCGTGACTCGATAGTTGGTGTTGAAAGAGGCAATATATTCAGCGAGTGCGCGGTTCCCAGGCCGAAGACTTCCATAAGTATACTTTGAAAATTCCATAAGTGAACTGCGACCTGCTTTTGCAACATGCGAGATTGATTATTGGGACTTACCAAGTCAAGTCGAAAGCCCTTGTTGCGCAACACAGTGGCCCCCAGGGCAGCGATTGAGCCTCCGGAGCTGCTGCCAGTGACTACTAAGCCATATCCCGGGTAGGTGACGACTGCTTCCTCGACCGTGGCTTCTATCGTTTCAGACACGGACAGCCATGACATCCAAAACGCACTGTGAACTGCACAGTTAGGGCAGATGTCATCAACACCGTGCAGATGGCCTTCGGTAACTGCTAGTTTCCCTGTCTTGGTATGGGTTCCACGGAAGGCTACGACAAGCAGCTTATTGGTGAGGTCAGCCGCCACGAAACCCATGGCATCGGGGAAATGGCCAAGCCTGTTACAATACTAGTCAGTTCTCGCGGTTGATAACGCTCGTGGCTCAGTTGTTTGTCGCTTCTGGTGAAAGATATATCTCCACCGGTGTATCACTTACGTTTTGAATTTGTGGAGGATTTTAGTGTCGGCATTTTCAACAGTTGGACATATGCCTGTAGTGCACTTGATACGCGTGTTATTGGAAGTGCCATGGTTTATATCACACCCGCAAGCCGCAGCGTACTCAGCAAAGAGGCTCAACTGCTGCAGTACATGCGCCGAAACATCTTGAGTCAGGATTAGATAGTTAGTCAGTGTATGCAAAGCAGACCCAGAGATGGATGAATAAGGCTCATATGTTAACCATGTACGTACATGTGCTTGGCTCGCGCTGAAAGTGTGCACCCCTTGCTATTGCAAGAATAAGTGAGAAGCAGATAGCATGTAGTATCCCACGCATAATTATTGTGGTTGTCTTATAAGAACTCAAAAGTCAATCCAAATCCATGAGGATATTTGAAAATCGTGAATTATGCGGTGATGCTAGGCAATCCATTTCTCTTGATTCTAGCATCATTAAAGAGATTACCCATTTATAATATGGGCTCCAGGGAGATCCTTTGAAGAGTAAAAATGCAGTGAAGGCTATGATATTCTCGGGGGCTATTGATTGATCAACGTGATGATTCCTCCTCCGGCTAGATATTGAAGGCTTTAGGGGTTATTGGAGATGATTATAGTAGACCTATAATGGAAGATTCGAGCTAAATATTCATTATTTACTATTGCATCCAGCTTTCGATAAATTTTGCGTCCTTGCGCAAAGCCTCCGGATCCTCACACAATCAGACATGTCCCACTCTCCACCCACGACTCTCCACCAACAGGGGGAAGCCCAATTTAAGTAGACAGATGCAATATATGGAACGTCTCCAAACTCAAATTATATAAAGTAAGCCGTAGATCAAATCGACTGTAAGCATAATCACGCCGATTTTAAGTAAGTATGTTGTTGGGTATGCGCCTATACTTGTGAGCGTGGCGAGGAAGGCGGGTGTGGCTGTTTAGGGTACCAGTGATGACTCAGCAGGACGGTGCGGAGGAACTACGATCCGGAACTCGGCAAACCCACAAAAAATCATGGATAGCGTAGGTTTTTGCACCTCATCCCAACCAAAGAGCACGGCCGGAGCGCACGTTTCTCAATCAACCCCCAAACACTTCAAAAAGCGTAACGATGGCCCCCAAGAGCAAGAAGACCGGTGACACTATCTCCTCGCGCCTGGCGCTTGTGATGAAGAGTGGAAAGGGTATGTCAATTCACCTCGTCGTCGGCGTTTTCATCAAAATGTCAATTTTGACCGTTTGCTGATATAAATTTTTCTTGACAGTCACCCTTGGCTACAAGACCACCATCAAGACCCTGCGTGTGAGTACCTCACAGTGAAACGTCGAACTATGAAAGGACGAATCAACCAAGGGGAACGAACCGTGAGTAACTGACTTAAAATACTATCATAAAGTCCGGCAAGGCCAAGCTGGTTATCATTGCCGCCAACACTCCTCCTCTCCGCAAGTCTGAGCTTGAGTACTACGCCATGCTGGCTAAGACCCCTGTTCACCACTTCGCTGGTAACAACGTGAGTACCCCCGGGGGGTGTGTGGGAAGGGACATGCAGAACCGATGGCTGACGAAAGACTCTACAGATCGAGCTGGGAACCGCCTGCGGTCGTCTCTACCGCTGCTCCACCATGTCCGTTCTGGATGCTGGTGACTCCGACATCCTCACCAGCCAGTAAGGGTTGGGCGACGGAGTCATGTTATGTCTGAATGTCGAATGTCTTCAGTGACCCAAGACATGGTTTAGATTATGACAGATCAAAAAAAAAACAAAAAAAGCTATTTACGCTTGTGCTATTTTTCGTTGTGTTGAAGATGAAAAGTAAAAATAGAAAAGACTCCGCGACGACTTGTATTCATCCGACTCAGGAGGACAAACACAGCCCTCCGATCTTGTAGACTCACTCTTGTAATCAATAATCTGACTCGATCTCTCTATATCATTCTCGATGCTGCTCCGTAAAAGGCAAAAAGTGTCCGAGACTGACAAATGCGGTCATCGGCGTTCCGGGCGCTGATTGGCGGAGAGACTAGGGCTTAGGGTTTTGCCACTCGTTAGCGGGAAATTGATTGGAAATCAACGCCAAATGTGCCTGCGACAAAAGGATCCCCTTCCCTCTCGACTCTCGACACCACCCTTTCGACAGCCCCATCACCCAGTTCGCAGGAAGTGCATTTTCGACACATTTCCAGCAGTCAAAATGGCCCGCCGTCCCGCCCGCTGCTACCGCTACTGCAAGAACAAGGTGCGTGCGATGGAAGAGTTCTTTTTTTTGCGAGTTTTTGTGTGGATTTTTGATGGGTTTTCCGGTCTCGCTTGCGGGAGAGCAAGGCAAAATGAGCAAACCACCTGCTCGATAAGAAACGGAATCAGAGGGAAATATCTGGGGGATATTGTCGCTACGATTTTTTGGATGAATTTTTTTTTTTTTTTTTTTTCAAGATGAGATGGGGTTTTTCGATATTGGATACAATTACTAACGTTTCCTCTTGGATGGATTCTAGCCTTATCCCAAGTCCCGCTTCAACCGTGGTGTTCCCGACCCCAAGATCCGTATCTTCGATCTCGGACGTAAGAAGGCCAACGTCGATGACTTCCCTCTGTGCGTTCACCTCGTCTCGAACGAGTACGAGCAGCTTTCTTCCGAAGCTCTTGAAGCCGCCCGTATCTGTGCCAACAAGTACGCCCCCTCCCTCTCCAACCAACATGAGAACCAAAGAAAAAGAAAACGGGTTATTAATAAAGGAAAAATAAAATAGGTACCTCGTGAAGATCGCCGGTAAGGAAGGTTTCCACCTCCGTGTCCGCGTCCACCCCTTCCACGTCATCCGTATCAACAAAATGTTGTCGTGCGCCGGAGCCGATCGTCTCCAGACCGGTATGCGTGGTGCCTTCGGTAAGCCCCAGGGTAAGGTTGCCCGTGTGAACATCGGCCAGATCATCCTGTCCGTCCGCACCCGTGATGCCCAACGCGCTACCGCCATCGAGGCCCTCCGCCGCTCTATGTACAAGTTCCCCGGTCGCCAAAAGATCATCGTCTCCAAGAACTGGGGTTTCACCCCCGTCCGCCGCGAGGACTACGTCCAGCTCCGCCAGGAGGGCAAGCTCAAGCAGGATGGTGCCTACGTGCAGTTCCTGCGTGGTCACGGTCTGATCGAGCAGAACATCCGACGATTCCCCGAGGCCTACCAGGCTTAGAGGGTTGGCGTTTGTTCAGTGATGTGGTGTGATTACTTAGGGGTTGTGGTTTTTATTCCCGAGGTTAGCGTTTTAGGATTCAAAGAACCAAAACAAAAATCAAATCCTTCCATGAAATGAAAAGAAAAAAATGACAAATTTGATGTAATTTTTCTTTTTCCCCTGCTTCTCATAAAAAGAAAATTACTTGCATTTCCTGCTTAGACGGTGGGGCTATCTTATCCATTCTGGCTGTCTCTTTCAACAAATGCTTGATATATGATAGGAAGTAGTAGATCCTTGTATGTACTTGTAGGACATCCCTCGGATATTCGACTCAGGCGTCTTCTTAAGAACTACCTACCTACCTAGGGAGGGACCTAAAGCTCTCCAATTTCATAGAGCCCGGGCCTCGTCACAGCATGCTTGTCCAACATTACATGTACTCTCCGAGATCACTTCCATCGTACCTAGATAAGACATCCATACATGAAGACATGTATAACAATTAAACAGTTCGTTGAGATGAGAAAATATATAGTCTCCACCAATATAAATCAAGTATCCAACCACACCCTTCTACATGCAGTGAACCGTCGACGTCATGCACCTTACATAAACAGAAGTATATAACCATTATCCTTCATGCCCCGCCCTCGTGAGTATAGATGGCCTTTGTAAAACGTACATGAACTGGATATTCACAGAATTTAATGAGATTAGGTAGATGATAGAACCAAGCAAGAAACATGGAATGATAATGCTGATGCGCCTGCATAAGGATATAAGACGAGGAATGTATAAATATGAGTGATAGGTAAAAAGAGGAGATGGGAAGCATGCATGAGGTTGAAGTAACCGTAAAACTCCTTGGTTGCATGGTGTAGGTCCATGAAAACGTCAGCATTGATGACCAGCATCCAGTAGATAGAATTGGTGATTAGATTCCCGGAATAGTATTATGGGCCCTGTGGTAAGACGTAGATGGTTCTGTACATGATTATATGTCGCCCCAGACACCAACACCAGTCGCAGCGGGCGCGATGGCGCTCCCACTGTCAACGCTCCCTCCAATATCCCAGTAGTTTCGGCTAGAGCCCGTGAGGGTTCGACGGCTGGAAATGGCCGACATCTTGGCACTTTGACTGGCACAGCTGGAACTGGCGCGGCGGAGGTGTTGGCGCAAGATCGGTGACGAGACCCCCGTTGGGCCGGAAGGATTTGCGGAATACTGGGATTGGCGACGGATCTGTGCCTGGGAACGCGAGTGCGCCCGTGCTACAAGTGGGTGATGTTGGCGAATGAGTGCTGCGCGTCGGGATGCATCCTGCGGGGGTCTACGTGAGGCGTGGACATCTGTGTTATTGGGTCGACGGCCAAAGCGATTACGTAGATAACGGAACACCATCACAATGTCGAGTTCGCGTTCCCAGTACTGCTTTTCCTGCTGGAGACGAGCAGACTCGGACAGAGGCTCCGTTGTAGAGTTACCTGACACCCGGTTCGAAATGTCTTCGTCTTCAATTCCCCACTGAGCCTCGTGCTCCCGGCTGGGATCGCGAAGAGTAGGCACAAATTGCGGTGATAGCATCGAGTCGCCATTGCTCGTCACCTCTATCGAAGCCGTGGGGCCGGCTGAAGTGGATATTTTATTCTCTTCCTCTGGTAGGCTGCTGAGGGGAATGCCAGCGTACTGGCTGGGTATATCGCTGGACATGTTCAGATATGTTGTGAAAGCACCCGGATGTTCACAGAGTTGGTTGACTAGGATCCCAAGTTCGTGGGCAATCCGCTGGAGTAGTTTCGATTGCCATTGCTCTTGAGAGTCCGACATGGCCTCCAATTCCATATTTAGCAGTTCATCCATCCTGAGGTTCGGATCAGCTTCGCCGCTCAGCTGTGCTTCGATTTCGTCGCCTGCCAAGGACTCGCCAAATATGACGGACAGTAAAGAGTCATCGATCCCGATCAGATCACGGATAACCTTCCGAGTAATTCGTTGCCACAGGGATTCATCCCCACCACCTGGCTGCTCTACGGAGGAAGGAGGTCGAGTCTCTGGAGGCACTGCCTGAACGCCGGAAAGGTCCTCGGAAGCAACAGCCTGAGAAATAATACCGTCGATTGACCCGCTATAGCGACCATTGCGTCTTTTCCGTGTTGCTTTCTCGATTTCATGCAGCAGAGCACGACTCTGGTCCATTCTCCACTTTTCGATGCGCTGCCACCTTTCCTGGTCGGCATCGGTTTGCTCCTCGCCTAACATCTGTTCCAGATGATGCTGAACACTCGAGCGCGGTCGGTGACTCTGTTCAGGTCTCCGGTTGGGGTTGTATTGCTCATGTTGCCAGAGCTGGTTCTGAACGGGCTGACTGGACGCAAGGAAGCTCCCGAGCCCGTCATGTGCAGGGAGCGCTGCCGGCGCCCCTTGGTCCCATCGCGAGGACGACTCGGGGGCAGGAGAGGGTGCCCGGAAGGCATGGAGTCCATCGTCCAGGCTATCCAGCTCTGTTCCGTCCTCATCTAGTGGCTCATCGAGTGTACCATCAGCTTCACTCTCCTGATCGAAGCCGGACCTGGTTTGAGTGCCAAGGGAGCCAAAATCACTTAGACGGGAAGCTCCTGCGGTGCGTGGAGTGCGCTCAGTAGAGGTTGTGTGAGTGCGGGCGGTGGTGGATGGCTGGGACGGAGAGAAGAGCACCCATTCTGTGGACTCGTGCTCTGGGAGCTGTGAAAGGGATTGGGGAGGATCGAGGGCGGGGGGTTGAGGGGCCGAGTAGGAAGGGCGACGACGAGGAACCTGAGGTGGTAGACGAAAAGCCATGGATTGTCTACTTGAGTGCAAGGTATAGGTGTTGTTGGTCTTGTAGGAGATAGTAGCCCGGTGACGAGAGTTGGGACAAGTGGGGAGGTCTAGTTATTACCTCTCGATCGCGGTGGATCCTCCCCGCGTGGTAGAATTGTGGCTGAGGACGGAAAGGGATATGTAAGGGTGAACAAAGGGGGAGAAAGGAGTGAGGAGAGACAGATAAAAAAAGAAAGAGAAAGCAAATAACAATAAAGGCACTCAAGTTTGGGAGAAGAGGCGCGTTTAAAGAAGAAGAGAAAAGAAAAGAGGCCAGAGGACGTGAGAGTCAGGCTGGATGGAGATTGTCCGATAACGCTTGAGGGACGGAGGAGGGTCGTGAGAGTCAGATGGGGCAGATCGTCCCAGTAACTGTTGAGAGTGAGGTGGAGAAGGAGTTACAAGAAGAAATCAGACAGGGGAAGAAAAAAAAAAAAAAAAGAAAAGGTCAGGGAAAGAAATCTAAGAAGTTCAGCGAGCAATAATAATAGGTGATGTTAATAACCATAATAATCCTCTCTGAGATGATGATGATGATGATGCAAGAATATTGCAAAGTCACCAGACCAAAGATAACTTCAGGTGTGTAAGTTATCATAACAACCAAATTCCACAATAATAGATTATATTATTATTTAATCAACTGAACCCGGGCGTTTTCATCTCATCTTACTACCTTAAGAGGTACTATCTACACATCTTCCCCTGGTATCGAGTCAATCGGACGACTATCTCTGTCCTCTGAATCCTCACGTAAACAACAACTGACCAGGTGATCGGTTCCAATCGTATCTTTTGGATCCTGCCCCTCGCCTGATGCACGCGCCAAATGCGCTGTACTCAAGAACGCCCAGATCCCGATGGTGATCAGGATCATCGCATTGCATTGACCTGTCATCCTTCTCAAACACGCCCTGACTTGAGCTGAGTTCTATCTAACAAGTCCGTGACTCCGTGTCCTGTTGGGCAACGTCTGGTCTTATCTCACGCAGATGGCACTTAAATGAGGAATCGAACTCAATCCAGCCCCTCAGTGGCAAAGAAATCCGTACAATGACCAGCCCAAGCTTAGCTCAGTAATCTTGTTTAGTGACGCGACCAAAGTGGTTTGAACCTGAAACTGTGGCGGTTGCCTTGTCTTGGATCGATTCTGGCAAAGGTACTCCTTCTTCCGTTCTCTCGAGGAAAAGGAAAAAAGAAATGAGGCTGACCTGTCTCGATCAGATAACCTTACGATCTGGAGTCGTACGCGCTACCAATTGCGCCACAGCCCCACGTGATTGGGGAAATCAGGAACCCAAATGCTATGCAATCTTTTCCATCACAATTAAATCAAGTTTCTAATATTTCTTGTGTCTTATGTAAATCCAATTGAGTCAGAAGCAAAAAGGAAAAAAAAAAATAATGAGGCTGACCTGTCTCGATCAGATAACCTTACGATCTGGAGTCGTACGCGCTACCAATTGCGCCACAGCCCCATTAGATTGGGATAAACTGTAAAGAAGATGCTATACAACCTCTTCATGCACAAGTTAACCTGGTTTCAAATGTAGCAAGGCAGATTTGCTCGGAATATAATGCCTATATATCAAGTCTAGATAGTCTAGCTGTATCTCTATGATATAAAGCAACAAAGTCAAGCTACCCCGCCATCGAACTGAGGGCTTCTCCAACCCAATCCATCTGCACCGCACTCACCCCTCGCGCATAACTGCGATTCGTAAACACATACTCATTATACATAATAGCTTCCACCTTCTTGCCAAAAAGCACACTAGACGGATGGATCGCGACAATCTGGTTCCCGACCACTGTGCGATAGCTCCCATCCGAAACCAACCGGGCGGTGTTCGTGGAAAACCCTCGCAGGAAGCTCTTGAGGATGAAGATAGGTGATGGCTCGCGGATGCTAGAATTTGTAGAAGAGTCCTGCGCCTTGTTGGCAGGGGGAAGGAATTTGGCTTGCCGACACTGGGTTGTTAGTTGCTTGCGGACATCCTGGAACGAAACCATTAGTCTTATAATCTCATCTAGCACGTATCCAAAACAGCTCACCATTACAGATTGCATGGCCCGATGTGACACCATGTGTCTCTCAGCCCATGCCTTCCGATCACTGTTCTCTGCAGCGCAGGCCCGCACTGTGGCCAGTAAGGTTAGATGGTCGCCTTCTCGGCGATATAGATCCCGTCGTGCGATCTCCGCCTCTTCCTTCTTCTCCTCTGTTGTCGCATTGAGGAAGATATTCTCCACGCTGAGGCACGAAATGATATCGATCACGTCGTACAGACAGTCAGCGCCGTATTCCGATGCTGCAAGCAAGACGCGACCGAGAGTAGGTGTGAGCGGAAGTTTAGCGATATGCGACCCGATTGCGCTGATTTTGCCCGTATCTTCCTCCAGAGCATCAATACTTAGCAACTGTAACAGGGCCTTTTTCAAAGCCTCTATTGGCGGTCGTGTTAAGAAGGGGAAACTTATGACATCGTCGACGCCACGAGCCTTCATATTGAGTAGCGCCTGGCTCAGGTCACATCTCAAAATTTCGGGGGTGTTCACATCATCAAGCCCAAGGTAATCTTTCTCGGTATATAATCGATGACATTGACCGGGGGCCTCTCGGCCTGCACGACCTTTGCGCTGAATGGCGGCAGATTTCGATATAGGCTTCACGAGTAGTGAATCGAGGCCTAGGCGTGTTCGGAACTGTTTAATCTTGGCTTTACCACAGTCGACAACAAATCGGACCCCAGAAACAGTCACTGAAGTTTCAGCAATGTTGGTAGCAAGGATGATCTTGCGCGTGCGAGGCGGTGCAGGAACAAATACCCGCTGCTGCGCTACCTGGGGCAACGCTGCAAAAAGCGGAAGAACCTGGACTTTGGGCAGTGCAGGGTCCATTCCGGTTGCGTACTCGTTGACCAGATGCTCCAGGGCCTCGACGGTCTCTTGTCCAGTGAGGAATACCAGGATGTCGCCTGGAATAGGCTCTTTGTAGTGTATTTGGAAGATGACCTTCAGCGCAGCATCGACAAAATCATGCACGGGTTCTGGAGAATAGATCGTTTTGACAGGAAATTGACGGCCCTTGATATGGCAGACTGCAATTCCATCATCCCCTGACTTCTTGCTGTCTCCATTATTCGTTTTCTCCTTTCCAGGCTCTGTTATAGAGGGACGATTTTGGAACCCCTCTTTAAAAAAGTCCTGTAGACTCTCCATATCCGCCGTAGCACTCATGACTACAGTCTTCAAAGACACCCCGCCTCTCCCTTCTCGTTTCCCAGACACTATATTCCTCAAAAATCCCATCACCAAATCAACGTTCACACCGCGCTCGTGCACTTCGTCAACGACAATGGCACTATACTTAGTCAACCATGGGTCATGCAGCATCTCCTGGAGTAGCATTCCCTCCGTCAAGAACTTGATCCGCGTGCTCGGGGACGTAGACGTATCAAATCGAACCGAGTACCCGACTTTGCTCGCTGGCGAGGAAGAACCAAGCGGCGTCCCCATTTCCTCCGCGACACGTCTCGCCAGCGAAATTGCAGCAACACGCCTAGGCTGGGTGATGGCGATGCACCCCCCGACCGTGATTTCCTTCTGTGTGCCATCGTCCTGGGTGATCGTGGCCGTGGCCGGTCGACACCATTGCTCGTCCACCAAAAACTGTGGAATCTGCGTACTCTTTCCGCTACCAGTTTCACCGATCAAAAGCATCACGTCGTTTTCGCGCATGTGGCGTCGGATCTCGTCCCTGTTGGAGAAGATGGGGAGGTTCTTGCGGGTTTCGTATAGAGCTTGCGCTTTCTTCTTTAAGGAGTTGAAATGCTGGTTCCCATCTTTTCCGTCTTTGAATGGCTTCTGTTTCTGCTTCTGCTTGTTATGCCTTTCCTTGGGCTTTCCTGCTACTCCGTTCACGTTGTTCTTGAGCGCATCGTTCGGTTCGGGCTGGTTTTTGAGCTGTGCTGGTGCTGCAGGGATTGGTTCCGAGGCAGAGGAAGGAGACTTGGATAAGCCATCGATTGGACCATCGCGCTTTCGCTTCTTGTTCTTCTTGGAAATATCGTCTTTGATATCCTTCTTTCTCTTAACCGAATCTATTGTGCGGTTCTGCTGGCTCTTTGGAGCCGTGTCCTGGTTCGGGATAGGCACATCATCATCGTCATTGAAGACGGTGCGGACCCTTTCGGGCATGATTTGTTCAGGTTAGTATTTATATTGGACCCAGTAAGCGACCAATAATTGTTTTTAGTTGGGAGGCATACTCTTGTTTGACGATGATGATGTTGGTTTTTGGTTGCGGAGAGACCTGCGGGCTCCACGAAAAATTTTGGGGAGAATCTTATCGATAAGCCTCTTGGCATCTCTCCCAGATTCAGGTACATTATATTCAAAGGTATATTTCAGGGGAATGTGCTTCGATTTCTTTTGTTTTTTTACCCTCTCTGATCAATATCCAGAGAATAAATGGAGCATTTCAGCTAGCCTTAGATCATCTATGTATCGTGAATATATGCACCTTTGTGCGTTGAATCTATATCCCAAGTAGAATCTTTGTAGACCTCAGCATCCAGCACCCGCATCCCAGCATAATTTGTGGCGAGTTTCTATAGATTGAGTGCGGAGAATGTGATCTAATCATGAAGGAAATAAATGCAAACTAGAAATTCATTAATTCATACCCCAACCCCGGACACGCCGGAAGACGAACGCCCGGTCGTTCTTGAGCCCGAACTCTGCCCAATCATCCGTGAGCTTGTCGTAGCTCCAGTAGCCTTTCCAAACTAGTTTGGTATTCCGTGAAGGGTTAGGAATGAGTGGGTTAGTGCTGGAAGGGCGAATTCCGGTTGATCGTAAGGTCAGGTGTAGAACATATATATACTTTGGTCCTCCGACTCCCTCGGTTTCAATTACAAGGTCTCGAGCGTCAGGAGTTGTAGCTGATGTGGTATCATTTTTGCTGGGAAGTGAGAGATAACCGGAGACGGCGTCTCCCTGACCGGCTTCTCGGGGGGAGTCCGACTCAGAAGCTGGTTTCGTAAGCCGCCAGCGGCCCCATTGAGCGCGTTTCAAAGCACCCATAGCAACGGGAGGGATTGAATCGGGCACTCCCGCCACTGCAGTCCCCGTATCTGAGGGGTGCCGCTGATGTTGTTTGTTTGACGTTGCCCTGGCTGCCGTAACGTTTTCTTTGCTGATATGAGGCACCACATCTACTGGATCAACGGTGGTAAGCAGATAGACAACGGACCCATCAGGATAAAACCTCAAATATCGATAATAAGTCACAATATGGATCGGACTGTTCCAGGTGTTGCTCGAGAATGATGATGCAGCACCTGCGCGAGTGTAATTAACGGTGCTGATATACACTCCAGTAAACCTGATTCGAGGGAAGGATTGGAAAACTTCATTCCATGAAGAGAGTGGCTTGGGGATCTCGACAGGTGCATCCCGAGGGAACAGACTGTAGCGCGGAGCTAGAGTATACTCGGGAATACCATGAACGTCGCAAGCAAATGAATAATGCATTTCCTTGAATCCGAATTTCGAGCCCTGGCAAAGCCGTTTCCAGATACGTTGCTCATGCGAAAAATGATATGCCAGGCGTTTACAGACAAGCGCCATCCGGCAGAATGATGCTGGGTCCATCAAAGCCACATGCTTCAAAATTTCCACCAGGACCTCTGACGGTACGTTCGCGATGGGACACGGAGGAGGGGGTGTATTCTCAACGAGAGGTTCCGCCTGCGGAATGGGAAGACTGGCAAACGATGCGATGAGCTCTGGGGTTGGTATGACTACACGTTCGTCTGCAGGAGCAGCGCTAGTCTTATCAGCAGGAATAGCGGCTTGGGGTGCCTTTTTCCACGCTGCAGCAAAATGCTTGTTCCTGTACTGCTTGTCGACTGCGGCGTCTAACTGCAAGAGCACGGAAAAGCCAGTTTAGCCTCACATAAAAATAATTGGCCCATGGGAGTCTTACGCGGTATGCCTTGCGGTAGTGCTGTAGACTGTCTCCCAAGTTTCCTGCTGCTTCCTTTTCCACCGCCCTCTCGAAGTGCTCCAAGGCTGACTGAGGCTCCGTCTGAGGTGCTGGGGAATGGAAAGCATCCTCATCATCCGGCCCTGACAGGCTTAATCGGCCAATCTCCTGTGTTATCTCTCTCTGATCAGGCGACGGCCCCATATCCCCATCTTCCTCTTTGCGCTCTGATGCCTCATGGTGAGAAGGGGGGAACTGCCTGGGTTTGGGGACAGAAGATTTGGGCGATTTTACTTGTGATGGTTCAGCAGGACTTGGCTTTGATCGGCGCGCAACTTCTTCACGCCACTGGCGTCGAAACGACTGGAGCTCATCGTTATCGTCCATTATCGCAAAGGTGGTGGTGAGGATGCACAGTGGGAGGGGCGGGACCTCTGATTGATAAGCAGCTTGGTGTGGGAGTGAGGAACAGTTTCCAGAGTCACACCGATAAAGGAGGGAGGCACAGGTTTCTCCCGGGACAGGTTTAAGGACAGGCGACCAGCGTAACTTAGAATCTAAAAGCCATTGCCATTACTTTTCTGCGATCATCGACTGATACAGCCGATCGGCGTGTTGAAGAAAGAGGAACTCGAAAATAATAATCTTGACGCTTATCTCCGGGGGTTGGCCCGAGCGCCACCGGCAGCTGAGCCGGACTGGTCTTTTTTCTCGACGAAGCATCATCATTATTACTTGACTCATTAATTGACTCATTGTTATCGATTAACACCCCCCACAAACGTTTCAAAATACGGAGAAGATCAGTCAAACTTAGAGTAGTGGCTACTGGAGACGCGAAATATACTGGTTACACAAGTGGTACGACGTTGTCGAATGAATGTCCGGCTCCAGGACTGACGGTGTTCGCTCGGACCGATATCGCTCAGACGATTTTACCACCGTTGGACCTGAAGGACAGACTACAGAGTCATGGCACTGGCTTGAAGACGGTACAATAACAATGGCTGCAACTTCTGGAACAGGCACAGCTCCTGCTCTGGACGCCGATCGAGGAAGCGACGATGCATCGCTTTACCAGAGGATGATTTCTGCCACCTGCGGCAGCGTCCTGACGGGTCTCTTAGGTACGTTGATATCACTTTTCACGATGAGTCTCATCGCCGTTTTCTCAATCAAAATATATTTGGAATGATTCTGATTACTTTTGGCAGTGACTCCCCTCGATGTTGTTCGCGTTCGTCTCCAATCCCAGTCCGCCGTCAACAATACATCGCCCTTTACATCACACACAACCCAGACTCTAAAAAATGCCCCACCAAACCTCGGAGTAACTGCTTGCTGTCGTGAAGTATTTTGGATCGGTCAAAATTCTCAGGTATGCATGGTTGGACCCAGCGCAGGGGCTCTCGGGGCTCCGTCGCACCCGTTAGCAGACTGCGCTGTTGAAGAAACCCAGCGGAGGACATTTACATCCACTTTTGATGCCATGCGGAAAATTTCTCGGAATGAGGGGGTGTTGACTTTGTGGAGAGGCCTCAGTCCAACATTGATGATGGGAATACCCGGGAATGTGATCTATTTTGCTGGGTATGATTGGTTACGAACGGATGAGAGGAGTCCTCTCAAACGATTTTTGTCTGATGCCTATGTTCCTTTGGCTGCAGGATCTGCGGCGAGAATCGCTGCAGCATCTGCTATCAGCCCCATTGAGATGTTTCGGACGCGTTTACAGGCAACTCCTGGTACCGGTGCGGGGCATTTCAAGGCTACACTGGAAGGCTTGTATCAAATGACCCATACCCAAGGCTACAGCTCTCTCTGGCGAGGACTGACACTTACTATGTGGCGAGATGTGCCGTTTTCTGGGTTTTACTGGTGGGGTTATGAGGAGGTTAAGAAATACCTACAGGAAGCTCGTACAAAAACTCGGGAGTATGTTTTGCCACATAGTGTGCCTCAGCGGCAGACTCACGACTCTGATACAACAACCTTCATGGATAGCTTTATTGCAGGCGCTACATCAGGCTCCATTGCAGCCTTTGTCACGACCCCATTCGACGTCGGCAAGACGCGCCAACAAGTTCACCATCATATGGGAGACGATATGTCGGCTGCGGCAGCCAAAAATATCTCACAGGGAGCCCCTCAGCCGGAGCAGCTTTCTTTACCAAAATTCCTTTTGCATATATTCCGGGAAGAGGGTGCCGCTGGACTTTTCCGTGGCTGGGTGGCTCGATGCCTGAAGGTGGCTCCTGCCTGTGCCATTATGATCTCGACATACGAGGTCGGAAAGAAGATGGCACGGGACGCCAACGAGAGACGCCAATCGCTGATGGAAGACTCTAGTTCGGATACTCTGTAAGACATCTATGAACTGATGACATCCTTCTCGGCACAAGTCTCTCCGCTTCGGAATATAGCGACATACCCGTTTTCTCTGATTGGATTGACCATATGCCAAGCTGGATCTTTTCTGCATATCACACTCCAATTACCACGGTCGCAGTGTTTTTTCCACCGATCTCTACTCTCAGTTACTAATTTTTTGTTGTCTAATTATGAATTACGCATGCATCCAGCCTTGCTGTTGTCGGAGTTTCTATCTCGGATGATACCGCATTGATTGAATTTTTGAGTTATAGACAATGCGTTTCTATTTGTCCCTGCATGTTTCTCAGGAATGAAAAGAGGTGGGAGGCGCTATTTTTTTGCTTCGAAAAGCATTACAACACTGTACATATATGTGTGTCTATTCTATTGTATTCTTCCTTGTATTTGGATTTACTTGCAAAGCAGCGACACTCCTCCTATCATAAAACGAAGAAATAAGAGAGAAGAAGAACAGTGAATAAATCAATTAACAGAAAAAAAGTATATATACTCCAGACCAACGTGATTGAGATTTGAGAAGAACTCTCCCTTTTCAGCCTTACCCGAAGCCGATTCCATTTGTTTTCTTAACCCCTTGTTTAGGATACGAGGTGGATGACCTCCAAATCGGTGATCCCAGCCATCCAAGTGCGGGGCCGCAAATTAGTCCCAGTTGATTGTTCTCATCGTGACTAACTAGTGCATTATTAGGGGCCTCACCAGGCTGTGTTTTGCTTTGCAAGTGAGGCTGAATGCGAGGATGCTGACGACCACCACCTCCTCGTGCCTGGGAAAATCCGTCATCTGCCCCGGACTGACTCAACTGAGTACGTCAGATGATGACTTGCTCAACACTCGCACTTTCCCGTCCATGAGCCTTTTATACCAGGGAGAATAACTTCATCCCCCGTGTTTCGATTTAGTCCTAGCTCTCCGCGAACTGATGGAGCTGCCACAGACATGGCCCCCGACAACGGCACCAATGGGCGCATCCCAACGAATGTGGAGTGAGTGACGAGAACATTCTCAATACTTGAGATATCTAGGAGGTTAACACCCTGGAAAATTTACTTTAGTATCGTTGCCATCCCCGCCATAGGTGCTGATGCAAGGCAGCCGTGGGTTGACGACGGCTCAAGAACACCATGGCTTACGTCGGAATTGAAGAGGCATATCCCCAATGCGCGTGTATTGCTAGTCGACCATGGTGAACTCGACCAGGATGACACCCTGGATACTTTGGCCGATCGGTTACTGAAGTACCTGCAACAACAACGGATGTCCACGGTATGCAGTGAAACCCCCACATTTCTTTCGCTGTTGACCAAGAAGAATAACGTCTCGTACCAGAGCTCCAGACGGCCTTTATACTTAATATGCCACAGCACTGGAGGCTTGGTAGCTACAGCAGCGCTCGTCATTGCGAGTAGATCGGATTCAAATCTTGTTTCAATCCTGTCAAGCTGCTATGGTATTGCTTTCATGGGAACCCCTCACTATGGATCCAGTTACCTTTCTGTGCCCGAGTTTGCTAGAAGCATTCGCCATCTTCTGCGACTCAAACACCATATCCCTCATAGATTACGGGAGGTATTCAAGCCGCGGCATGAAGTGCTCAGAAATCTCGCGAGATGCTTCCGGGCCATCTCAGCGGATATGAAGATTTGGACTTTCTTGGAGACGGTTGATTCCGTTTTCACTATTACAGATGTAGACACTGGGAGTACGGTTGATATGCATGTTCCAATCACGTCGATTCGTTCGGGGCCTCTAGGATTCGATCATGAAAGTGAGATCCCTTTATCGACGGATCATGTTGGTACAGCAAAATTTAAAGGCCAAGAATCGACTATGAGGCTAGGCTTCATCAGGGAGCTTCAGAACTCAATTTCTATGGCACTTGAACTGTCAAGGGAGGTTGACTACCCACTACAGGCTGAGGACGAGGTCATGGTCCAGGTGAATGGGTTTTTTGAAGACACTGCGCGAGGTGTTAGCGACGAGACCCCTTTGAAGTTGTGGTCTGCGAAAACGCCTCTAAAAGAATTTCTAAGTAGAGGGCCCTTGAAGTGCCTAGAGGAAAGACTTAAAAAGTCTAGCAGTATACAGCCCGGTCAGTACGAGGATTCCTCGGTCAGTACCTTTGATAGCAGGCCGACAAGTGCCAATGCAGAATCAACATATGATGGCATTCAGGAGGCATTCATGTCACGCGGTCCCCAAATCAACCCGATAGAAATGATATCACCGAGGCCATCAATGAAAAGAAGCCGAAGTTTTATGATTCATCCTCCATCTCCTAGAATCCATATTGATGGACCAGACGTTGAAAGCTACTTTGATCTCCAGTCAGAAAGTTCTGTATCGGAACAGGTCCTATCTCGCGAGGACCTTCGCCGGATAGACACTACACAGGAAGATGATAATGACATCGCTGCTGATAACATGGGTGCTATGAATCCTGGGGAAGGAAACCTTTTGTGAGTACTGCATGAATAGAATTCTTCTTAGGAACGTGGATATCTAACCACATTTTCGTGCAGGATGAGCTTGAGGGACTCTGGGAACTATGGAGAATTCCTTCATATACCACAGAGAGAGCGGTCGTCGGAAGAGCGAGTTGTTGAAATCCCCAAGATTGCTCCCCGGTTTGACCGGCCAGAGCCAGGCAGCGAGAAACTGCTTTGGATCCATGTTCCTTACACGCATACTGATTGGGTGCCTCAAGTCCTTAAAAAGGTATGTGAGGGGCAAGAAAATGAGGACTAGTAAGTATTGCTTTAATTGTAACGTCCGCGAGTATCTTGCTTGGGGCTGACAAAATCACATTAATATAGTTACAAAGCTCTCATTAGTAATGAAAACTGGTTCGCAAATCTCGTGAAAGCGCGTCATTTAGAACCCCATGCACGCTATGTGCGCCCTGCATGTATCCATTTTAAACGTAGCGATTCTCCACCAGTCAAAATCTCAGAGCCTCATGATCCTCAGTTGGCACTTTATGTAAGTCCCCTGGTCTAAAGGTACAATGGACATGCGCTGACCTGTGTTCTTTGTCTTTTAAGCTTCCCTTTGTAAGTTTCCCTAGATAGACGTCGCAAAGTTTTACTTCGAGAAATACTGACAATGTATAGCTTCATTGGGATACTTACCGAAATTTACTACAACGGCGAACAATTATCGAAGAACGGTTAAAGCAAGGAAGATCTAGGCCAGTTCCCGAAAATATCTCTAATGCAAACCTCGAGTCGAAGTTGATATGGAAATTCCTGGGCAGTGAGCCCCCAATCCATATACGCAGGACATTGGACCAGTTCGGCTATCCAAACCTACGGTCAACCGTTACTAGAGACGACGACCAGATGCTTTGGAAGCGAACAAGGAAATCCGTCAACATCAACTACGAACTTGAGGATTCTGTGCATACTCACGAAGGACTCGAGTCTTTAAGATCAGTTGAGGATGGTAAAGTGCTCATGGTCGACCAACTTTGGCTTTGGATAGTAGATAGGAAGACGGTCGTTACTTTCTTCCCAAGGCAGGAACCCACCAGTGTTGAGGATAAGTTTTATGAGCAGACGAACCTGTATAACAGCATCTATAATGAACTGAACGGCGATTTAGCGCGGCGTTTTGAAACAGCAGGTGATCTTGCTGCTTTGATTGTGCTTCATGCCGTTACAGTACTACTTGACAGGACACTGCACAATGACCTGCAAATCCTCCGCATCTTCGAAGAATCAGTCAGCATACTGGTAAGTCTTTGTTGAAATCTTCAACGCTTTCAAAACCTGCAACTGACATGAATAGACTGAACTAACCACTAAATCATTCAAACAATTCCGAAGCCGTGGTTTCATCACTAGACCTTCCGAGTACAACAAGACCCCTGAGGGGAGAACTATGACCGCAGCAGAACGTGACGAGAGGGACCGTCAAGTAGCACATCAAAACCGCAACGACCTTTCCTCTCTTTTGGAGCTCAGAGATATTGTGGACGAATTAGGGACTCTTATGAAATTACTAGAGCAACAAACCGTTGTTGTCAGGAATATGGCAACCTACTTTGAGTATAGAGGGTATGGAAGACGGTTTGTTCAGTCAGCTCTCACAAGACTCGCCGATTATCGCAACCACATCACGGAGATGAGGGAGAATGCAACCACGGCCCAGAAAGCGGTATGTCTTTATAAATCGCTCTCCCTACTGTAGATCAATGTAGCTAATCCGAGAAGGTGGAAAACCTCCTTGATCTCAGACAGAAGCAGGCAAACGTGG
This sequence comes from Aspergillus panamensis, assembly GCA_027569225.1. Lineage (NCBI taxonomy): Eukaryota > Fungi > Ascomycota > Eurotiomycetes > Eurotiales > Aspergillaceae > Aspergillus > Aspergillus panamensis. The sequence continues at coordinate 329,201 of JAPDER010000024.1, forward strand.
ACGAGTCACGACTAGCTCGGTGGGAGGCAGAAGTGACCCAGAGCCAGTCGCGAGCTGTCATGGTCTTCACCATATTTACAGTCATGTCAGTTAATCCCATGCATCACTCACCCCTAAAGTGCCTGCTTACCCTTCTAGATTCCTACCGTTATCATTTTTCACTTCCTTGTTTGGAATCAATGCCCGAGAGTGGAGTGGCGAGCCCACAAATCTCACCCTAGACACGATGATGGCAATTGCGGGTAAGATCCTTGATTGATCTATGCCCAGACCCGATCTATCCACCCCCTAACTCACAGCCCGAACAGGTCCAACTTCTATCGCTATCATCGTCGTTGCCTTACTCTTGGGATTCAATGAGCGTCTGCTAGATACCATGACGAAAACCAAGATTGTTGCAGCGGGACTCATCCAAGATACCGTAGTACTGCCCCTGAGTAAGAGATTTCGATGGGAGAAGCGGCCCCAGAAAACATCCATAAAATCCACTAAAAGCTCCCCGATGAGGGACCGCTTTGGTAGATATCTGGCAACTTGGCGGCCCCAAAGGGATCTCGAAGACGATTTTTGGAAAAGGGATGGGAATAGGTCAACGCCTCTGCCGTCGGTTTTGGTGTCCGAAGTTCAAGCGAACAGCTCTTCTGAGAAGGTATCCCAAATCCACGGGAGCAATTTAGCATAGCGCTTTGATCCTGTAGGTGCAGTAGAGGACTTTGGTCATCCGCTCTTGGGCCTCGGGGAGAATTTCTCCTCGGAGTGGTTTGTACAGTGATAGAGAATGTGATTGCATGGATGCTCTTTTGAATACTGTAAAGCATATTGCTTAAACCGCGTCTATTTATGCATGTAGATGTTTATATGATGTGTAGTATTTTTACTCTTGCCGCTGGATCTTGGTGCATACAGTACTTGACTCCGTAATCATGTTGAATGTACGCAACCTAGGTATGAATATCGTAGACTCCTCCCAATAAAGGCTTAGCTTGGCTTAGATTTGGAGCAGAAAATATTATGAAGTTAATAAATTGATTTACCACGGTCGAAAAAAAAAACCGCAGGTTAGAGATACATGATATAATACACAGGACCCCCTGACTTTTTATACCCAAACATGTGTAGAGTGGAGATGAAATGTGACAGCCCAATCAAAAAAGTGCAGAGATATTGATGACAAGAGGTATAAGGAGTATCGGGAGTATGAGGTTAATAAAAGGCATCTAACACATTAAAACATAGGAGAAAAAATACAAGGAAAAGAAAATATCAAAATATGCCCGTAGTATGCAAAGACACGCTCGAAGGGAAACCTTTAGAAACGGGGACCGTTAAAATGGGATGATGGGTGTAGCATCGCTTAGAACATGCCACCACCCATGCCGCCCATACCACCCATACCACCCATGCCGCCGGCAGGAGCAGCAGGACCCTTCTCCTCAGGGGCATCAACGATAGCAACCTCGGTGGTACCGAGCAGGGAGGAGACACCGGAAGCATCGACCAGAGCAGTGCGGACAACCTTGAGAGGGTCGACAATACCGGCAGCGATCATGTCAACGTATTCACCCTTGGAGCTATCGAATCCACGGTTGAAGTCCTTGGCGAACTCATCGGTAAGCTTGCCGACAATGACGCTGCCCTCGAGGCCGGCGTTCTCAACAATGGTGCGGGCGGGGCGGGTGATAGCGCTCTTAATGATGCTGACACCGAGCTGCTGATCAAAGTTGGCGGGCTTGACGCCCTCGAGGCCGTTAGCGGAGGCCTTGAGAAGGGCAGTACCACCACCGGGGAGGATACCCTCCTCAACGGCAGCGCGGGTGGCGTTGAGAGCATCAACGACACGGTCCTTCTTCTCACCGACCTCGACCTCGGAGGCACCACCAACCTTGATGACGGCAACACCGCCGGAGAGCTTAGCCAGACGCTCCTGGAGCTTCTCCTTCTCGTACTCAGAGGTGGTGGGGTCGGCCATGACACCACGGATCTGCTCGCAGCGCTGAGCAATGGAGTCCTTGCTGCCCTCACCGTTCAGGATGATGGTATCCTCCTTGGTGATGGTGATGGCGCCGGTGGAGCCGAGCATGTCAGGGGTGAGCTTCTCAAGCTTGATGTCGAGCTCATCGGTGAAGACGGTGCCGTTGGTGAGGACAGCAAGGTCACCAAGAATGCTCTTGCGGTTGTCACCGAATCCAGGGGCCTTGACGGCAGCAACCTGGAGCTGACCACGGAGCTTGTTCAGAATGCAGACGGCGAGAGCCTCGCCCTCAATATCCTCAGCAATGATAACCAGGGGGCGGCGGAGAGTGGTGGAGGCCTCGAGAGCAGGGATGATGTCCTGAACGGCGGAGATCTTCTTCTCGGAAAGGAGGATCAGGGGCTTCTCGAACTCAACCTTCTGGGACTTGGCATCGGTGATGAAGTAAGGAGAGGTGTATCCACGGTCGAAGCGCATACCCTCGGTGACCTCAAGCTCATCCTCGAGGGTCTTACCTTCCTTGACGGTGATCACACCCTCCTTTCCAACACGCTCCATAGCAGTGGAGATGAGTTTGCCAACGTGGGTATCGCCGTTGGCAGAGATAGTAGCAACCTGGGCAATCTCCTCGCCAGTGGTAATATCACGCTTATTCTTCTGGAGGAAGTCGACGACAGCATCAACAGCAGCCTGGATACCGCGGCGGAGATCCATAGGGTTGCAACCGGCAGCAACGTTCTTAACAGTCTCGGAGAAGATGGCACGGGCGAGAACGGTAGCGGTGGTGGTACCATCACCAGCAAGTTCGTTGGTCTTGGAGGCGACATCCTGGAGGAGACGAGCACCGAGGTTTTCGAACTTGTCCTGGAGCTGAATAGCCTTGGCAACGGTCACACCGTCTGATACAGTCAGCATTAGAATTACCTATAACCATGATTTTCGGATGCCGATGGACAGTCGCGAACATACCCTTGGTAATCTTAGGAGAGCCATAAGGAGAATCAATCAAAACGTTACGACCCTTAGGGCCAAGAGTGGAAGTAACGGCCTTGGCAAGAGTATCGACACCCTTGAGGAGCTGGGCACGAGCTTCAACGCCGAACTTGAGCTCCTGAAAGACGTTAGCAGGGCGATGAAAGGAAGCTTAGGGAATTGCGGAAGACCCATGCCAGGTAGTGCCGGCAATGTCGAGCGATTTAAATCTAACATACCTTGTGAGCGAATCGCTGCTGCTGGAGGCTGAGGCCAGCAGGCTTGTAGAAAGCAGCCCGCTTGGAGGCAGCAGAGAGGACAGAAGTCCTGCTAGAAAGAGCGCGTTGCATCTTGGGGAAGGGGGGAGAAGAAAGACAACGAAGAATTAGAAAAGAGGAAAATCAAATTAGGCAAATATAATGAGGCTGCCCGATCAGAACTCCCAGAGCAAGAACGGATGCAGAAGGAGGAAAGATGGAAGGAAGGAAGGAAGAAGGAGGAGAGGATGAGAGATGAGAGATGAAGCCAAAGTCTCGAAAATTTTCCCGGCCTTTCTCGATCTCCAAATATCTTGGCGGCAGAAGCTCCTAGAAGGTCACGTGGTCGGTATCCGAGGGAATTTCCTCGGCTTGTCGGAAGGAGCTGGATGATTATTTTTAATTAGTCTACGGCCGAATTCCCCAGATTATTATTTTCAGGGGAAATCAATCGCTCTTCTTCGATTTGATTAGAAAGTCATGTCTCATTACTGGCTGCTCTTGGCAGGTATTATTCTCTAACGACCACGAAAATAAAGCAAAATAGCATGGATGTATCGACAAATAATAACAAAAAAAAAGAAATTAAGCCAGATCAGTTTCGGGACAGCTTGCAAATATCTCGGTCGAGTAAGCCGAGTCGGTGTAACAACATTCACGCGAGAAAATGAATGTATCCACAGTATTCACTTGAAGGCCTTGGAGGTTTGATAAGTACTCAAAGAAGATGTGAGAATCGGCCTATTCCCAACACAACTTCCTATATTATACTCGGAGTATTGAGTTTTAAAGCGTGTCGCCAAAGGCTTTGAATGAATGGAACTGGCCGATTGAATCCATGGGATCGACATAAATCTCCTCGGAGTCCCCAGCAGGGAAGGGCCCATGAATATCATAGTTTTCCCAATCGAAGGTCATTGAGTCCTCGAGGGGGTAATTGTAAGTGTGATCCTGACTCGGCTCGAATGACAAAAGACTTGAGACCAGATCCTCATTGTCAGTCAGCGGTATGTAATTTGTGTTCCCCATGAAGGTGTGATTGTATGAAGCAACTTCGTTCGATACTATTGGTTCCTGGGGAGGTAAAGGCAATGAACCCTGGGCATCACTGAATGTCTTCTTATACTTCAGGATCAAGAGTCGAGATTTCTTAGGGTGAGCTTTTTGTCCGGGATCCCCAGGCAATTCCAAGAACTTTGCACCTGGAACGAGTAACTCGCTAGAGCTATCAGTATACGTGTCATCGTCAGAATCGTCCTCGATCTTGATTGGCATGTCCCTGATAGACTTTTTGGCTTCTCTTCTCAGCCGCGGGGAGCGTTTTCGTGCTGGTCGGGTGATTATCGGGCAGTCGTCTGACGACGAGCTCCACGAGTGCTCCTCAGGTTCTGGGTATTTCGCTACAGGCCTCCCACCACCAGAAGGACCCCCGAGCCCACGCCTAAGGGGCGGGGGGACATCTTTTTTAGCGGCAACTCTGCGGCTACGAAGTTTGGCCAGGTGCTGGACGATTGCCCCTTCCGTTGCATTGTGCCCCATTGTCTTTGCTACTTCCACCCATGGTATTTTGACAGAGTTTGTGTTACACACTGACTGGATGGTGAGAAGCAGGAGCTCGTTAAGGTTTTCTATCACAATCTTTAGTCAGTCAAGATGAAATAAGAAGAATTGCGGTAGTAAGTAGAAAGAGATATAAGGAATATTACCGTCCCATCTGACCAAGGTCCTCTTCTTGGGCCTGGTTGTCTTGCTTCGAAGGCTCATAGGGTCGAACTGCAAATTCACATTATTAGCATCTTGTGGCTCACCTGCCAGGCGCCGCCGAAACCGGGGAGGCTCTGATATATCACTGTGGTTCAACTCACTGCTGCTGACCTAAAATAGGAACTTGGGGAAAGAATATGGTACCGATGAAGTAAGAGATAGGAAATAAGGATTGGCTGGTACAAGAGTGGATAGAACTGAGGTAAAGGTAAGTGATGACGCGCCGCGTTATGATCCAGGCTTGTGAGGCTGCCACAGAGGCCAAGGTGAGAGGATTTATAACAAGCCAGGGGACCCTGTCACTCAACCTTGCAAGTACTTCTGGAAAGAACAACTTCTGAAAACTTTCACAGCTGTACAAGATGACTCTGCTGTATATACTTTAGTTGAAGTAAGATCACTAGGGAATAAGATCACCGAGCTCAACAATGATGTTGCTAGAATTTCTCTCGGATTATGGTCAAGGTAAATGCGGTAAGAAGGTTAAGTTTCTAGAAGAACTATCTATTAGATCTTTTGTTTATAATTTTTTTATAGATACTAAAGTCAATTGGTGTTTTCGCCCTGGCTATAGCTGGAAGGGAACAGTAAGCTCTCTATTCCTAGGAGATGTAGTTCCATTAGACAGCCAGAACTATATCTGAAGGTCAAAAACAAGACGTCAGGTGCTTCTAGATTCCGATTGGTTATCGGGTGAGCAGAGTCACGTGTATCACATGACCCGAACTTCCCGATCCTCCGAACTTGACGCTTTGCAAAGCATCACATCTCAACGGTTCCCTCCTGAATTGACTCCCTCATCCATTTCACACCGTCAAGATGGTTTTCGCGTGGAAATCTGCTGGTTTGACGTATGCAATCCGCCAATCCCCTACTCCCTGTGCTATTTCGAATACCCGGCTGACAATGATTGACTTTTTTCAGCTACAACCGTTACCTGGCCGTCGCTGCCCGCGCGGTCCGCCGATCTCTCAAGGACGGCCCTCGCCTTGCCGCTGAGCGCCGTGGACAGATGGACTTGCGTTTCGCTAAGTGGGAGGTTCGTATTAAGACACTTGCACGACCTCGGTGTTGCGGAGCCAGAAGAGTTGGGCTAATAGATCACACTTTTTTGGAAACAGAACGGCAAGCAGGGTGAAGTTAAAAACCTCGCCGATGTGAACAACCAGGCTATCGCCCAGGCCGAGAAATAGACTTCCCGTCGAATTCGAAAATGTGAAGATGGAAGTTGTATTCTAGTCGATATTGGGGGAACAATGGGGGAGGTTTTGATGCAGCAAAGGACTGGAATTCTGTAGCAATATTCGCCCGTTGATCAGGTATAAATAGAAAAGGACTGATTTCCCTTATTAAATATTCCATTTTTACTGTAGAATTGGTGCGCATGTTAGGCCGTCTAGATCCCCCAGACTTGCTCAACCTGAACCCGGTGGATTCTGCTCTCCCGCCAGTTTTGCCCTGTCCTGTCCGCCCGACTCCCCGACTCCCCGCCCCCCCCCCTCATCCATCTCTCGACAATTATCACCACCCCTTGAGGCGACATTGTTCCTAGGTTGGACCTGGCAAATCTGGCAGCTGGCTGCGGATTCCCACGATTTCCTCATGTTGCCAAATAACCAGGTCCGGGTTCCGACGATGCGAGTCGTTTCGCAGTCTGTCGTCCCACACGACATCACGGACAAGTTCACGCAAGCTGCGTCGAGTAAGAACACTCTCTTTCCGCGGGTCTTGCCTATCCATTTGTTTCTGCTACCATAGCCACACCTTTGAGGCCATTACTGAGAAACCTCTGATTTCATTAGAGTTGAAGACTGGGCAGCTTGTCAAAGATGAATACTTTACGCTTTTTGAAGCTGTGGGGGCCTTGGAGGTGAGTTGCGACCTGCTCGATCCCCAAGGCATGTCTTGATTTAACTGAGCGCTGGGTTAATCCTTCCTCGAACTGGTAGATTATGGACTCGAAGATGGATAGCGGATACCTCGGGCCCGGAGAGAACAGTGCACAAGACCTGGAGGACGACTACGATACAATGCGCGATTTAGCCCCAGAAGAAGTAGTGGGAATCATGGATGAGCTACTTTGTCACGAGGTGCGTTATCAAATTCGGATACATCGGTTGTTCCTGCTACATAAGAGCGACACTAAATGACATCGTTGGCTGGTAGATGGCGTGGCATATGGGACATCCGCTATCGCAGACCCTCTTCACCTCCCTATACATCGACAAGCTTCTTTGGCCCATACCGAAAAGCTTCGAGGATACGCACTTTGGACGTGGAAGTAACACCGGTTATAACGGAGAACTGGGGTTGGTGCAACTTGTTCTGCGTGCATATTGCCTAGGTTTGATCAAGTGCTGTGATTACGTCCATGCGCGGGTGGCTGCAGAATACTACTATGAGGTGAGCCTCTGCTCAATGCCGTCTTCTACCAGGCTGCTAATATTCTCCACGTAATAGGAAGAAGATTTTGTTACCCAGCTGTACAATCGCTCCCTACTGACGCACTTTGATCAACACCTCTTCCGCAACCTTCTGGACCGAGCTTGCTCCTGGATCGAAAAACAGACCGTGATTGACGAGAAGATGAAGAGTGCGCTCAAATCGCGACTGGAATTTCGCCGCGAGTTTCTTCTAGGCTTGGAGCAGGATGTGAATGCTCTACAAACCAGATCAACCAGACACTTCGCATCTTGCATGTCCATGTTGAATTTTCTCAAGGAGTCGACTTCCCTGGGCAAACCGGTTCCGGAGGCTATCAGCTGGAAAATCCAACGGAGACTCGCTAGTACAGTGCCTCCTCGACCCATGGTAAAGATCAGCTTCGATGATGCGCTGGCGCATCTGAAGCGATTGTTCCAGGATGGAGTTGATATGCGGGAGCTCTTCGATTACCAGGGGCCTTATAATTTCGAGGTTAGAATTTCTTTTTGTTGCACGAGATATTCCCCAAATGGAGACTAACTGTTTAGGTGGCTGTTTGGACTTTGCTATCTCGGAAACCCCAACCATCCGTATATATTCGATCTCTCCTCCAGACCATCATTCAGAATAAAGCGACCATCCTAGGATCTGTTCCAATCAAAGGATTTTTGTTCGACGAGCTTGCAGAGCTTGTTCTTCCCTCAAGTATGTTACTTGAAGCTAATACTGATGATACTGAAATGCCCTCCGACCCTCGTTTCCAAATCGCTAGACATATGGACACGTTCGTCAAGCGATTTTCTCAGGTGTGTACTTACCCTCAATATCCCTCCCTTTAACTCCATTAACATGACCTCTAGCCGTTTGTAGACACCTTTCGATGTGCTTCCCTGAATCGTTGCCGCATCCGAAGAACACTCTGCCACACCATTGTCGATTGGGACAATCTGCAAATGGAGGTATGTTCCATCGAATCAACATGCAGTAGAATCAAAGTCTCACAAAATAATATAGGCCGAAGACCTGGACGAACAGCTCCGCTTATTGAGCGAGGAGCCTCCACTAATGCTCCAAAATGGAGATGCCACATTTTCCTACCCCCTCAGTAGTTGGGCCTACCACCAGAAATTAACCCAGTATCGACGCATTATTCAATTCGGGTTTGAACTTTCTATATATTCCCCAGAAGAGCTTCCTGGGATTTACTGGTACTTGTCTCATATTTGCTCGACACATCTTGGGCATATCGACCGGATCCGGACTTTCATCCTTTCGGCTGCCAAACGGAGCCTACCTTCATTGACAGGAAAGAAGCGTGTCGTCGCCGAACGTCAAGCTGTTCTCCAGAAATCGCTGCATATTCTTGAGCGACTTACAACTCATATCGTGGCCATCGACGCATTTGCGATCTCCCTTCACGCCCTGTATGTGCTTCTTGCTCGCCACAATGCTCTACCGACAGCCTCATCGCCCCAAGCGTATTCAAAAGACCGACTGCGGTACGAGCTTCGCATGAAGCCTTTCCTTCCAATAACCCTCCCTGAGATGGTACCGTACGAGGAATATCATCGCGAAGCTACCTTAGAAGGTGATGGCGATGAGACTGTAATGGAGCGTGCTACGAAGGCTATAGCAGAAGCGCGAAAAGCGTGGGAGGCGACGCTTGGCAACGGGGCCTTCCTGCAGGAGCCCGAGAGCCAGGCATTCCATGCTCCGGCCCTCGAAGAAGACTGGAAGCGCGACATCAAAGATACGATGCGAGCATGCATAGGTGCTAGTATCGGGATTGAGACGGTGAAAAAAGTGATTGTCGCTAGCAAATCTGCGGGCGGAGGTAATAGCCAAGGGGCCCAGCCTGTGAAGCTTCAAGTGAGTATTCCAGAAGCAGGGTCAAAGACCCGTTGGCACGACTGGTGGGCAGTACCGCAGGTTTCGCACATCAGGTCAGACGTAAAGACATAACCGACTGATCCTTTCTGCGTGGAGGACGATTCGGGCAGCCTTCTTTTTTACCCTGAGACAGGACAATGTGTATGCATACGATACCAATGTAAATAGCCACCACTGATGACAGAACTAGACGAATGAAGACAAAGTGTAAACAATTTAAATATGGTGGGGGGGGAAGGGAGTTGTTGTATACATGGTTCCCCTGAAACCCAGCCCCAAGGTTCCAGGCTTCCAGGCCCAAGATAAAGGCCCATGGAACCCCGCGAACACTGGAAAGGAAACGTGAGAACCTACCCTACCTTGGGGAGGGAGCTTTAGAAGAAGGGGGCGGATGATGACCTCATCACCCGAAATCAATCGTACACCGAGAGGAAAATTCAACTCATCACACAATGCATTGTCTAAAACTTCTGTCAAACCAGGATCTGCACCACGCCATCTTGGGGCCCTTTTTCGTAGGGGGGATCTTTCTTTATCTGCAGCTTAGCGCAGGCTCAAGTCTGTCTGTGCTCGGTCTTCCTGCCAGGGATTGACTACTCCTGCCCTCCCCCTCCTCCTCCTCAAAGCTTGGAAAGAGTTTCTTTAGTTTCTTCAAGTTGAACGATCTCTTACTCATCTAAGCAAGCTATTTCCTCCGTATCTACCGAGTACCTAAATATTACCATCGCGCTGACTGGCCACGCCACAGCTCATCGCCCTCACCGAGGTACCTCCGCCCCTTCTCGCTTCTCCCGTCTCCATCCTCAGACCAAGATCCAGCGCCTCCATCAGTCTAAAATTACACCTATTTTCTTACTCGCCTTTTTCTTATTCCGGAAGCTATGACACCAAGTTCCGGGGGCTTTTATGTTGGCGAATAACAGCGAATTGACTGGAGTCGGGGGTACTTTTTTTGTCATCCTTTTTCCCCCAAACCCACCTTAGAGGTTCACGTTATTCTTGTCTCGACTTGACGATCTTCCAACTCTTCTTTTCTTTTTCCAATTATTTATTGGCTCTGCGCCGGGCAAACTCGGGAATCTCCCTCGGTGACCGTCTCTCTTGCTCTATCGACTGGGATAGATCTCTAATTAATGTCTCCTCCGTGGTTTCCTAATTTCCTTTAGTCCGTTCGATCCTTTAATTCTTCCATTCGTCTTTTCCCGCGCTCGCTTGCTCGCTCGCGTCCACCCCCCGCCCAACACTCGGCTTGGAGGAGGGGGCGAGGGTCAACGGTTTGCAATGCCCGTATATCCCATTCGACGTCGGCCTCGCGAGTGCAAAACATGCCTTCCCTGTCGTGCGAGCAAGGTACGCTGTGATCGCGGCGTGCCATGTAGCAACTGCGTCAAGCGCAACTTCTCCTGCTCGTACGGCCGCCCTCCACCAGCATCCACCAAACCACCCGCGATCCCCGATCTCTACCTTCCTACGGCGGCTGCGACCACGACTAGCATTACAGCCCAGCTGGGACCTTTATCGGCGGGACTTCCTACGAACGGTCAAGATGGCGCCTACAGTGTGGAATTAGCGGTGGATGATCTGTCCTCGGATGCGGTGTCGCTCACCCAGGTGGAATGGGATGAGATTAACACGAAGATGCGAGATATGGAGCAAATAATATCGAGCTTAAATTCGCTTTTTCAAGCCCACTCGGGGCGTAAACTCACCGACCCCCGATCGGACGCCTCGATTCGTAAAGCGCTATCGCGATCCTCATCAACCCACGGGGCGCTTTATGGAACAACCACGTTGAAAACAGGGTCGGTCCATATTGGGTCACAGTCTGCGTTGATTGACATCTTGGATGGATCGAAGGGCTCTGCAGACACAGCACAGGCGCTGCCGAAGGATGACCTTCTCGCGGAGTTAGCTTTGGGGAATGAGTCTGCCGCTTATCCCTTTGTCGATCTCTGGTCGTCGGACCCGTATACGTTCAATATAGGCGGTGTCTGTGGGGTTCTCCCTGATGATGATCAATGCCTTAAGTTAGTTGCCTCGAAGGTTTTGCTCACATATCTCATCTGACAATTGACAGGTTATTAAGCTTTTATACGGACATCGGCGCGGTGTTGTACCCTGTTCTACCTGATATCCATAAGCTTGAAAATGATATGAAGCGATTGTTGGAGGGCCGACGGCGGGCAGGCGGAGTCTACAGCCCCGATGCGAATGGGTTGGTAAAGCCGTTTGGGATGAGCATCGCTTTTCTGAGTCTCTGCTTTGCGGTTCTAGCGTCTGGGTGCCAACTGTCCGACCGACCCGGGAATGAACGGGAGCTGACCTCGTGGGTTTATGGTATGTAGACCCCCTTGCCGTCAATTCGACCTCGATTTTCCCTTGCTCACCCATATTAGTTTCCTGTTCTTACCAGTGCCTCCGGATGTTGAATTATGTATCACAACCAAGTGTAGAGATTATTCAGGTACTCTTGATCATCAGTAGCGTTCTCTCATATAATATGAACGCTGGTGCATCTTATACATTGCTGGGTGAGCCATTGTCAAGTTAGATGTCATGATTGGCCCAGTGCTAATTGCAACTTCGCTTGTTTAGGAATGACGGAGCGGATGTGTATGGTTCTCGGACTTCATGTCGAAACGCCAGGCTTCCCACCGGCCCTTCAGGCAGCTAGGAGGAGAGTATGGTATGCGTCTACACTTCCAACTGCTTGGTTGGGAACATAAACACTAACTCCCTCCATTTTAAATAATAGGTGGGCTATGGCCTTTCAGAATAGCCACTTTTCTTTGGCGTATGACCGGCCATCCATCACCATGATCAGTCAACCCGAGATCCCCTATCATTCCAAGTCGATGCCTGGACACCGATCATATTTCGAAACCCTCAGTCGCATTATTTCAGTCGTGCTTGAAATGCTGCGCGACCTGATGATGTCTCACCACTCTCACCTTCGATACCATGAGATACGCGAGCATGCCCAGAGGATAGAACGTATTGTAGCAGAAGCTGCACCGTATCTGCGGTTTCGTGAGCATTGCGTGACCTTAGCGAACCATATCGAACGGGCAGAACTACAGTTACACTCTTCGTATTATATCTCGGTGATCTGTCGTGTGTCGTTGGATCCCGATGCGCCGCTGGATGAACAAAAGCGGGCCGTCGTCCGGAATGATTGCGTCAGCAACCTGATCCGCACGATCGAGGCGTTCATTGAATTGCATCATATCAGTCCCCATGCGACCCGTACATGGATCAGTGTTCAACGAACCATCGCGTGCGCATTTCTTTTGGTCGCCAATACCACCGACCAGCTCTGGCAGCAAACATGGGAACTAGTACAGCGACTTGAAACGGTCCTTGTGGACCACGTATACTCTGAGAGAAATGAAAACCGAACGGAGTCAGCCAAACACTTGTCGTCGTCGCTGCATGCGCTGCGGGAAGTTAGTGCTGCATTTGGACGGAGTAAACCGCAGGGGGCCAGCGCGAAGGCAGGGCGCATTAGCCCAAGTATCTCCCCCGCAACAATCCCGTCCTTGCCGGTGTCGGCTGCGCTGGAGCGCCCTGTACCTGGATATACGCAAGCATACGGGGTGTCTTTTGAAGGAGAGCATATAGGCCACATTCTCAACCGGGTTTCAGATGTCATGCTGTTCCCGAACCTGAATGCTGGCAATACATAAACGAAGGGGCATTTTTTATTCCCTTTATTGTATAATAATAAGAGAAATAGTAATGATCACGAACCCGATCCGGATTCTTGAATCCTGCCAATTATTGTGTGGTGTCGACTAGACAGAAACAGCGAGACATGAAGGGAAGGGGGGGGGTTCGGTTCTCCTTTATATAGCTTCCGGTTGGCGATCCCCCTTTTGCTCGAAGTATCGAGGAAGGTCGGTTCATCCCACGATTGATTATTATTTTTAGTCCTCTACCAACACCCTTGAACTCTTCATTTCGATTCCTACCAATCGATCCAGGAGCCAATCCCCACCGAAGAAGCGCCGCTTCGGCCGAGTGGAGCGTCATTTTCATCATTCACGTCCAAGGGATTATTCTTCGGCCAATCGTCGAGGCTCTTTTGCTTCTTGACATCTCCCAGCTCCCGTCTGGTGACTCTGGCCTGGAAAGGTCTGTTTCCGAATGCACGGCGATGGTTTATCCATCGCTCCATCGTCATTACGCTCGGTCCCGATGATTTAGGCATCCAATTTCAAGCATCCCTCAGACGATACGACAGTAATGGTTGAGTGAACTAATTGTGTGGTGGGTGCATACCACCACATAGCATTAATAACGCCAATCACAGGTATGGGTTTCTATTATTGTCTAGACAATCTCATAGATAAAAAGGATAAATCGAAGGAATCGCTCGGCCCCGGATGAGAAAGACAAAACAAAGCATCCTGACAAATGAAAAGCGCTGGCGAAGGATTTCCGAGATTAGGTGCCGGCTGCGACCGAGTCCAGATGCAGACAATAATAAGATGCAACCGTTGGCCATATCGTATGGCACGACATGCCTCCACCACCACCACCACCACTACCACACCACCTCATCTACGCCCAACAGACCCCATCCATCCGTCGCCCATTAGACGAAAACGAGGGCGAGGACGAGGACAGCAGCACCGTCGAATTGGGTTTGTCTAACCCCGCAGACTCATCTAGATGGCATACACATAGGGGTCAATCCCGACCCCCGCTTCCAACCGCTAGGCTTCGAACTTGGGCTCGAGCCGTTTAAGGTGCCGAGTAGCTGCCAAGCGTTTCTCGCCAGCCGCGTTAAATAATATCTATCTACTATATCCCATCCCAATGCAGCTCCACTCAGCCATCCTGGGCGGTTTTAAACCAGACCGGTTTGGGGTGGAGTGTTTAGGGTTGGAACAACGGATCACGGCGTTTCGCGACTGGAGTCTGCGTCGGTTTAGCGAAATTCTGCACTTCTTCCTTAACCTCGAGGGAGAGGGGGGATGTTAGTCCGCCGTCTTCGGCCTTGCTTACGAGGGATACCCTGCTGGGTGGGATCAGCACCATTTCAGTACAGGATTCCCGCTTACTGGGGGCCAGTAATCGAGTGAAAATGCAAGGCTGGCAGGGGGAGGGGAGGTACGATTGCCAGATCATCAGGCTTGATTGCAGCTCAGACAGTCGGTCTTCTCGCCCCCAATATACTTTACCGCAACACTATTCGGGAGGTGACATTCCGACGGGCGATCACCAAGATGATTCAGAAAGCTTTCACTTTATGTCATTCAGCTTGGCTTCTTTGACAAGGTTCATCAACTACTAATCCAAGACCTAAATAATTCTTCACCTGGACAGTCCCGAGTGTCCTAGGTATATCTACCTAGGTAGGTTTAGGTCCTAGATCAGCGTCCACTAGTAGCATTTGCCCGGTGATGTGCTATGCCTGCGGACCCAAAAGAAACACAGTCGCATCCGCAATTTCCTCCGGCCTCGCTATCCGCCCCATGGGCGTTTGCCTCATAACGCCCTCCATAATCGCTGGGTCATTGGCTTATCCACCGGCCCGGGGGCAACACAACTAACCCGTACCCCACGCCGCACATACTCCTTTGCCCAGCTCCTCGTGAGGCCAATCACCGCATGCTTGCTCGTGGTGTACGAACACGATCCAAGCTCCTCCCTCAAAGCTGTCGCCGACGCCATACTCACTACACTCCCGAGCCCTTCCCGCGGCGGCAACTGGTTGATATCCGTCGCCAACTCGGGATACTTCTTCAGCAGATACCAGAAAAACGCAGTCGTTGTATTCCAAGTCTCCGTCACACTCACAGCCATGCCTCGGTGAAACTGCTCGTCCGGCTCGGGGAGGCTGACAACGTCCTTCGGAAGCGCGATCCCGGCACAGTTCACCAACCCGTAGATGCCCGGCGACACCCGGACGATGTCCTCGAATACGCGCATGTTATCTGCTCCCGGGAGACAATATCGATGCCCCCGTGGAAGTAGAGACGGGCGGCAGCATCCTCGCTACCGACGTCAAGTAATTCTTCCGATAGATCGATGGCGTGCACGTGGGCCTCGAGGGAGAGGAGCTTCTTCACGATGGCGAGTCCGATTCTGGATGCGCTCCCGGTCACGATGTAGGATTTTCCATGGAAGTCTGATCCGCCAGTCATCTTGGATGTTATTGTGGGCGTCCGGAACCTTACGCTTGCGATTTTCTCTCTGGTTTTCCAGCTGACTTTATATATATCTCTACCTACTAGGAGGGACTGGTTTATCGGACAGGATGGAATACCAAGATTTTAATCAGCGATAATAGCGGGGACAGTAGCAGCAAGACAGAAAGGTAGGATAAACAGTATATAAGAAGGGCCATTTTTGATTAATGCAAGAGCCCGGGTGGATAAAAATCAACTAATTGAATGACTGAATCAAACCAGAACTGTTGAATCATTCAAAAAAAATGAAACAATGGCATGCTAGTGTCAATTACTGTAAGGGCTCAAAGGGGGGCCACATCTCCTTAATCAGAACGTGATTTTTCTACTCTGTTTATTTAAGACTTCTATATATCACAGTTCAAAAATATAAACACTAGATGTAATTTGTATTGGGAGTAGAGTTATTTAGCATCTGAAACTGAAGTATATCCTGAGCCCACCCAACTTCGAAAATATGCAGGGAGTATAAATTTAATGACTGCATAACTCGAGCCAAACGAGTGATGACGTATTGTTTCCAGTAAGTAATATGTCAAAGAATCCCTCACTTCTTGTATACTGTTGGTGATGGTTAGGGGCCAATTATCTAGGAGGTTAGGATGATTGATAATTGGGGAAAAAAAATAGAGATTCTATTAGACTAAACCAACTAAGAGCAGTAGATATCATGATATCATGTACGTGAAGCCGGCTGTAGCGGCAATATATAGTTCTTAGTATATAGTGATATACGGAAATTTTCGATGATCGGGGAGCACAACGATCAGATCGCCTGGCTCTCTGTCTCATAGAAAGGATCGTTGGGATCATAGGGGAACTTGCGAACAACCACATCGCCCTGGTAATCCCACAGGGCATCCTCAATGGGGGACAGCTTCACGGAGCAAGTCTCGTTGGCCTGACCGAAGGTCTCCACTGCCGTCGAGGAGCCGTTGAAGTAGTTCACCCGGACCATGTTCACGGTCTGGCGGCTAGGGTCGCCGAGGAGGTAGTTCAGGGGCATGAACTGGATCCCGGAGTGGGCGGTGGTGAAGACGGTGTTGGGCAGGTCGCCGGTGTGCGGGACGTGGTGCATTCCGAGGTTCAGCCACATGACCAGGTCGGTCTGGTTGAGGGACTCGCCGTTGAAGAACTTGTCGAAGTTCACGGGGGGGTCGTAGATGTCTTGGCTGTTGCGCGGGTGGGCGGCGAAGGGCTCGTAGTCGTGGTGTTGGGTGACCTGGATGTCGTACTCGGCCCAGTGGGCGGCGTGGGCCAGGTTGGTAGAGTTGAGGACGGTTAGGTGGGCGGTGCCGGTGTACGGGAGGACGCGGTAGCCGCGGTATTCGCCGTACCTGTTCGTCTTGTCCTGGTTGATGACGTGGATCTGGGTTTGGCCGTTGAAGCCCCAGTTGAAGCGGCCCTGGTCCTCGGACTCGACGATCTCGCGCTTCAGCATCATGGTGTTGCGTGGCTTGTCGCCGTTCCAGGTGAAGGTCTTGGTGACGGGGACGACGGAGGTCAGCTCGACGGTGTTCTCGGTTCCGAGGATGTCGAAGTCGACCTTGAAGTTGAGCACGTGGTCGTGCATGGATCCGGACAGCGAGTCGTGGATCTGGTAGCCGAAATCCTGGTTGTGGGCGTAGTACGCCGCCTGGATGTATCCCGAGGCACGCACCTCAACGCCAACGCTGCCGTCCATGTGGAACGTGTAGCTGAACATGTAGTCGTAGTTTCCGATGGTGGATACCGAGCGGAGCGTGAAGTAGACGTTCTTGGTGCTTGTCACGTATTCGCTCGTCGAGTGGCGCTCGATAGGGTAGTCCGCGTCGAACTCAAACAGACACAAGCTATCCACGTGGGTATGGGTCTCCTCCAACTTGTAGAACGAGGTGTTGAGGTAGGACGCGTATGAGGGGCAATCATATCCCTTGACCAGCCCGAAAGCATACGGTCCGAAGCCGTAGTAGGAGTCAAGATACGCAACGCTGGACTGGACGGGATCGTTACCGGCGTAATGAGCCAAGGCCTCCTGCAGACCCAGCTCGTAAATGATACGCTCGCCCTTGTACCGGATGTCGAATAGGGAGAGACCGGTGTCGCGGTTAAAGGCGATGTAAAATGAAAAGTCCATCCAGGATACATACTTGCGATCAGAGTCAACGGCATACCGGGCACCCTCAGGGGCAATTGCAACAGGGGGCTGCTTCTTATCCTTCTTCAGGACGGGGCCGCGTTGATCGGTGTGAGCCCAGGTGCCGTCAACATTGGCACCCAGTTTCTCAAAACCGGGAGACCAGTAAGCCTTGCGGAATTCTTCCGTCGTCTCATAGTAAATATCATTATACAGCCAGCCCAGAAGCTTCCACTTGGAGGGATTACGTCCAGTGACGTCAGTCTTAAAGTAGAGACCGAGAGGGAGCAGACTTTCGACGTCAAATTGACCGGTAGGCATGTTCCAGAAAACATCCCAGCGGATCAGCCGTCCATCCTCCTGCCATAGAGGATCGATGCCCCAGATATCCAGGGTATCATTCTCCAGACCCACTGCACTACCATTCCACAAATCTAGTGTGATGTCTGCGATCTCGGCACTGATCTTGAACAAGAACTCGGCGTACACGGTTTCATCATCAGGCTCGACATTACGAACACGGCCTTGGGTCTTGCGGGTGTAGGGCCACTCGAGAGGCTCCCAGGTCGTTGTGGATTTGTTGGTAATTGGCAAGGGTCCAACGATGATATCAGCAAAGTGGGGATCCTCCGTGGCGCGGTTGTTCAGAACAACATGAGCATATCGAGTGGGGGCCGGGCCCTTAGCATCCAAGTACTTGACAACGTCCGTTTTATTGGGACGCAGCAATTCCACGAGAGCACTTTTAACATGTCAGCCGCCTCATCTCCCGTCACACTAACTGCAGCTTACATGCTGTTGTCCCATTCTCCGGCGTCCTCTGACACGGTAAGGTTCAAATCAGGCTGGTTGAAGAGCCATTTCACGACAGAAGCGGTTTCATCACCGGTCAATCCCTCCCAAACATTTTTCTTCGGGGCGGTGATTTCCTCCGGTGGAGTATCCTCACAGGTATCTGTATGATCCCCGTGTCCACCGTGGTGAGGGGGTTTGTGATCTCCCCCTCGACCAGCATTTGGAGATTTATCCGAACGTCGGTACAGACTGCGCATCAACGCCTTGCGGCCGGTGCTCTGGCGATGACGAACCAAATCGGCACTCTCATCGAGTTTGTTGGCAACGGCTTCGCCAGCCAAGCTTCCGATCAGAAGCAAGGTGGTAAGGCCCCCAGACAAGGAAAACGGAAGCTTCATTGCGATCTCCTATGCCAGCCTCCCCGCTGTTATGGATCGAAAGCTTTGTCGATATACATCAGGTCACAAGTTCTTGGAGAAGGTTTTATAGCTCGCAAGATAGCGATGAAATTGGCATCAGATAACGATTCGGGCTCCCGGAATCCCACGGACGGCCGATATCTCAGGCCGCTTTCAGAGGCTGCAATGAGTGTTCTCCTCATTTTCCCCAATCTACGGGGGTAGACTCACAAGGTTTCTAGGCAGGTTTGGCGATAAAAACAAGCGGACGAAGCCGTACTCGCATAGCCCTGCCTAAAGAAGCAAGTCGAATGGGTAGCAGCCGAGGTGGTTGGGTCGGTAGCGTGATATATCCAGGCGATACTTTGTAGTCTTGGGGACTAGTGAGCTATCTAGAAGCAAAGCGAGATGAAAAACAGGGGTCTAACAGGGCACTCGGGCTTCAGACAGGCACCGGAATGACGCCAGTGATATCTCCAGCGAATCCGATGGAGGGATCGGGGATGGGGTTTATCGTGGGGTTGGTGATAAGGAAGAGACGCTGTTTATCGGCCAAATTGGTAAGCGAAACAAAGAAGGGAGTTGAAGAGCGAGATGGAGAAATCGAAATTTGAAAAGAAGAGGTGAAGACGAAGAAGCAGTTGAAAGAGCTGAGATCAGCTGATGGAGACTTTTTTCTGTGGTTACACAACCTCATCTACGAACCCTCACCGACAACTCCATCAACTCCACCCCTCCATCGGCCATGAAATCATCAGCTTCCTCATCACCTGGCACCAGTCCACCGGTATTAGCTTTAAGTTTTTCCCGGATCGATCATCGAGTCCGAGAAAGGCCGCCGCACTACTATAACTATCTCCCCCATTTATCTTCGGTGAAGACATCTAGATATTCACCGAGGAACGAGGATCTCCGTACCTGAAATGACATCCGTGGGGTCTACAACCATAACAGCCCCAACCGAGCGTAATCCGTCCCGAGATGGCAGGGGTACATTGAGGCAGTCAGCCCTGAGGATACTACTAAGCCATATGAGATTGGGAACGGGAAGGATATGAGTAGGTAGGTGGTGCTTATCAACGACCTCAAAACACCACATTCTGTCATTGGGATTATAATCATCATCATCGTCAGTCATAAGGAATTAGCATGCCCGTCTCACCATACATCTCGATATAAATCCGTATCACTAGTCATAGATAATCATCCCCCCATAGAATCAGAAGTCTCAGTTAAGCCTTTGAGGGTGCCCTCTCTAGTTTCTCCTCTGTCGGCTTGATCCCATCCTCAAGCTCCATCAGCTTCGAAACAGGGGTATTCTCCTGCATGCCGACAACGACGGACTCGAATCGGCGACCACGCTTCTCGGGCCCAAACGCGGTCGTTACCATGATTCCGGCGACGATGATGGCGGTGGCTACGCCCATGGTAGGACCGTAAGCCTCGACGGGCTCGCCTGAGTAACCTTTGACGAAGGTATTTTCGGAGATGGCGTTGACGATCTGGGCCGAGGGGGAGGAAATCATGTTGCCGACTTGGTAGGTGAGGCCTTTACAGGCGTTAGGATATTACTTTTCTTTTAAACTGAGGGGGAGGGGGGACTAACCTGGGAAGAGGGATCGGAAAGCCGGGGGAGAAAGCTCATTCAGATGAATGGGGATGACACCCCACGAGCCCTGGACAAAGAATTGCATGAAGAATCCAGTTGCGCTTAGGGATGGCTCGCCGTGAGGGAGAATCCAGGCGGGGATGAGGACGCCTGAGATGAAGGCGGAGACAATGATGGCGCGGCGTCGTCCGACGAACTGCGACAAGTATCCGATAATAGTACCACCCACGCAAGCACCGGTTTTCATAATTATGGAAGCGCGAGAGGCACCGCCATTGTCCAGCTCCTTTTGGGTTAACATGAACGTAGTATAGGAGTCTTGAGAGGTATGTGAATAGTAGTTGAACTAGCTAGGATTTAGCACCGGTCGATAAAATACGGTAAAAAAGAAGAAAAGAAAAGAAAAGAGAGAGAGAGAGATACCCATGTCATCAAAATAATACAGTAGATAGAGATCTTCCACTCTTGCGCGATCATTTGCTTGGTCTCCCGCCAGAAATCGGAAGCACTGATCGACTTCTTGCCGGCCTTCTTGGCTTCAAGGAACTGCTGGGATTCGGGGAAGACCATACGGAGAAGGCCGATCCCGATGGAGATGCCAGCTGTAGCAGGTCAGAACAATCCTATAGCTTTATCTTCGGGAAGGAACCAACCTGCGATCCAGAAGACAGTCTTCCAGCTGTCCGTACCGCCGCCAACGCCCAGGTTGGCGCATGCAGCAAACACATACCCAAGGGAGTATCCCTGTTGGAGGATACCGGACATGATACCACGAGCAGAAACACTGTCCACCGATTAGCGAACCGAGGCGAGGCGCTGGATAGGGAGGGGCACGTACGGGCAATGCTCCAGGGCCATAGCAATAGCATTACCATAAACACCCCCCATGAAGAGACCAAAGAGACTTCGCACGGCCAAGAACTGCTGGAAAGTACTACTATAGATAGTCGCAATCTGTAACACACCCAGCACAATCATGTTGATTACCATGGGCCATTTGCGGCCGAACCGATCGCCCGCCAGACCGAAGAAAGCCGCGCCCACGCTGCGCAGCAAGAGCGTCAGCGTGATGGCGGTCGTGATATCGGTCTTGGAGCGTCCGTAATATTCAGCCAGCTTCTTGGTCTGGATGGAGAGGGCATGGAAGTCAAACGCATCGGCAGTCCACGCGGCAAGACCGACGAGGAAGAACAGCCAGTCGCGCGCGCTCAGCAGCATGAACAAACGGATGGGGTTCTTGAAGGGTTCCGGGTCCTGCCACTCGAAATGGCTCTCACCCTGTTCATTGGTGATCTCGACGCGCTGTCTCCATCGAAACAGGTCGCCCCAGGCTTGTTTTGCCGTGGCAAGGATGCCATCAGGGATAGGTTCAGCGGGTTGGTTGGTAGAACTCATGCTTGCCACACCAAAGAAAACTTTTCTAAAAAAAGTAAAAGAAAAATCAGGGGTAAAAGAGGTATGCGAGAACTGCAGCTGCTATTTCCGCATTTAAAAAAAGACCAGTGAAACCGGAGTCTGTCGCTGACAACCAGCAGCTCGCATCAGATTTGCATTCCCACCGCTCAACCTTTATACCCCTGCTACTTCCCGCTCCCCCCTCCCCCCTCATCTCTACTTCAATTCTTCACTTTGCTCCCCATGGGGAGGGTGCAATGAAACCCCACACACGGTCGAGCCACTACTAAGCTCCACCGTGCAGCCTTGGCCGGCTATCGCCGTACGAAGCTCCCAATCCACGGCGAGCCAAGATGCCGCCAAGGGCCTAAGCAAAGCGTCGTTGCACCACCCAACGTCAAGCCTACCATTTTCCAGTTGCATTCTGGGTGTAGACCTGGGTCAGCAAGGTTGCCCAGCCGCACTAGCTATCACAGTTTTCACGAGTGGGCGCATCGAGAGTGGGCGAAGGGAGAAAAACATGGGTGGTCTGAACTTTGAAGGCCGGCCAAGTAATCACGCAATGCGATTGCTCAGTAGGGAAGATGAATCGGCATCTTTATTTTATATGTAGAGTTCAGGGTCTGTCGACGTGGGTTGGAATTGGGAGGGTCTGCTTCGGTTCATGATATTGATATTATATTGTGCCTACAGACCCAGGGAGGCATCTTTAGTTGTTGTTAAGAGGGGCCATGAAATAAATATCTTTTCTGTTTGCTTTGTAGGTGGTCTGCACATGAAAAGATGGGGTGGTGTGTTATGAACCAGGCTCAAGCGCACCACGCTATATGCCGCGTGAGAAACACCACAGGGTATCATTCGGGGAAGCTCCGAGGTTGTCCCTGACCTGGGTCGAGCGACGCTATCCTGTCTTCTCAAGGTTTGCCAAGGGAACAACATGCTTGATCAAGGTAAGATAGACATGTCGGAGGGGTAAAATACTCCGTGGCGGAGCAATAATAGCAGACCCTTTTCTGGGGAAAATGCTCCGTACTGGCCTTGAGTCCGGAAATTCTTGGCGGGCTGGATTAGCCTTGGAAAGAAGAGTCTTGGAGACGCTTACCCCGATGCAAGTGCAAGACTTGACTGGTGGAGGAAAGGTTGTGGATGCTTCTTCAAGTTTTGGGGAGAAGTTCGAGAAAAGGTGAAGTTCTTTTAAATCATGTGCTCTATATATTGGTGCTCCACACTGGCGCAACACTCACCATTTTCTTGATTTAGAACTAAGCTAGTAATATCTAATGCGACTCCAGACATCTATTATTATAGTCTATAAATCTTTGTAATGTCATTTCCCCGCTTTTTGGCCCCCTTCTTGTAGTCAATCCAATTTTTTCTCAAACATACTCCTCGTCTACAGCATTCTTGTGCATATCAAAGATAGTGTTATACTGATATAGAATCCAGCAGCATGATAATCTAGATCGTATCAAGTTAGTCTTCAAGCACCACACCAAAATACCAAGAAAGTATCGGGTCAAAACGCACCTTTTCTATGACCCTTATAGTTACTAAAACTCTATCCTTATCTTGAAACTCACTCTCATCCCCAAAATTCCCATTATCCCCGTCCAAACACGTCAGACAGGTCTCGACAGCTCGCGCATACTTCCCCCCCATCCGTTTGGGTAGATCTTTACGCGCCAAAGATACCAAATAATCCTGGATGGACAGTTGACTCCCATCCCGGTTCTTAGCCATCTTCTTTAGAATCGGCGCGGGGGACGGACTGGCGCCATCCTCGTTATACGCCACGAATGACTGCCACAACCCCAGTTCCAGGAGACAGACACCGAGACTGTAGAGATCGTGCTGAACTAGGGAGTCGTTATCGGGGGTGGGTCTTACCCGACGAGGATGTCGATATAGATTTCGCTCCCAGTGTCCGCCACTTGGTTGGAGTACGTGGCCCCCTGCGAGGTGGAAATTCTCAAATCCTATGAGGAACGCCGAACCCAAGGTCAGCGGCTCGTTTCGGAGCAGGAGAATGGTCTCCGGACGGATATTCTTATGCACGAACCCGTGGACATGGATATAGCATACCGAGCGCGCTAGCTCTCTAGCGATCCTGAATCGGTCAGAGAGGGAGTGGTCAGCGCCTGTGGATTTCACCAGAGAATCGCGCAAGCTTGAGGGCTCGGACATTCCCCGTGGCATTCTGAAGACCATGGAGAAGGAATCCAGCTGCTGAGGGTAGGGCGGACGAGGCATCTTGACCGCACCGCAACAACTGAGTAGGCCAAAGGTATCAGGGTCGGCAAATGACAGTTTTCTAGCCAGATCCTGAATATCTTGTGTGACTTGTGACGTGTCTATCCCGGTGGGAATAGGAATCGAGTCGAGAATTAGCCAATCCTCCGAATCTTTGCCTTGGGTGAGTTTCGCCGACGTAAAAGGGATGTCGACCATCCGGGCCGAGTTGAGACCCTCGTATGGTAGGAAGACGGACTTCTGAGAGGTATATGGATTTTTATCGCGAAGTGCTTTTCGTAGACGTCGTGCCGAGTCCAGTGTATCCTGTGCAGAGGCCACTTGCTTCATATCCCTTTGCTGCTGGGGAGTCGCTGCCAAATGCGCATCGATATCAGGGGTTCCAATCTTCATAATGAGATACCACGGTAGCTCAAACGTCTTCTGCCATGCGTCAAGGTCCTCGCGGGCCTTCTCTAGAGTTTCTCGTAGCCGTAGAGAAGCCAACTTCCTAAATGTCACCTCGGCCATAGAATGAGAGACTCGCTGCTCTCTGGGCATAATCTGAGCAATATCGGCATTGGTGGTATCCAGCTTCTGGGTAAGGATATGCAGGATCTGAACCAGGATGTTTTGGTGTTCCTCTTCAAGGCTGTTCCAGACACGCTGAAGGAATTCCAGTTGTGCAATTGTCCGTACCCAGTGGCTCTGTATCCAGGCCACTATTTCCCCGGTTCGCGCATCCGATGCTCTGAGGTTCCCACATTGTTCCAACAGAGTTCTTCCTTGCCTAAATCCATGTTAATTGATGTTTTATCGTATTTTACTGCTCGTCCGCGGCTAGCATGTACGTACCTAAAGCAGAGGTCGACCATTGCTACAACTGAAGCTCCAAGCTCAACGCCAGTCATCGCATATATCTCTCAGTCTTGAGAGAAGGAGTTATCCAGATCATCCACAAAGGAAAGAATTTGGATCATATAGAACAAAGAAAAAGAAAATTCTTCGCTATGACCCCTCGTGAGGCAAAAAATTAACATCATTGTTATCAGGGTCCTTGGCAATTAGCGCCAGGGCTTACATAGCCTCAGCCTTGGGGCCCAATCAGTTCACCTGGCTCGAATACGAACCGGGAGGAATCAGCATCAAGGAACACAGTTCCAAACATGGCATGGTAACATGATATCAAGAAGTCGTTTATGTTCGGGCCTGCGAATTGGAATTCTTTTAGCCCGATGGTGATGGTAGGATGACACAGTCTGGAGCTACAAATATCCATGTATACCCAGGTACCTAGACAGGCATCTTACTACTACTAAATACTTAGGTAGAAAAAACCTATCAGAACAGTGAAATATACCCTTATCGGCCCTGTTATACTAGTAGTACCTCCAAGACGTCATGCATGCAAAATAAGCACGACGATCCTAACCAGGGTCTTTCGCTCTATCAAAAGACTTGGACACTATAACCAACCACATGCATTTCCATTATTCCCCTACCAAACAACAAGCGTACTGGTAGATAGAGGCGTAGTTTTCTGCTCGGTAGGTAGATATGTTGTGGCTTAGTAGGTGCGTGGTTAATTCTGTCCATTCGTGTTCTCTGGAAATATTCTTCGGGTACCTTACTTTTGAACCTACCCTCTGGATGGATTCACCCTTACAGCATGGAAAAGAGAGGAGATTTATTAACCGAGGGATATCAGATCTATGGCTTAATTCAACGGTGATTAGATTTACAAATCTGTGGTATTGGCTAAAAAGATTAGGGTGAAGGGGAAGGGAAGAAAAGCAAGGAACCATGATAGTCCATACATTAGCCACTGAGGATGAGGGATTTGTTTCTGGTTCTCCTGGCCAGTGACTCTACGTAAGGAGATATACTGCCCAGACATTTCTTCCCTTTTGCCTCTCTACCGTTGTTTATCTATTGCACGTCATGTCGCGCTTTGTTTGTTCTGGTACCCAAGGTAGGTAGGTATCATGAAAATCCACCCTCGTGAGGGATTTGTTCCTCACGCCCGAGCCAGTCGCTTATACTACGACACAAGAAGGGGAATCCGCAAGTCGACCTATTTAATTTCCATTATGTATTGAATTGGCCTCAGCTTCTTTACTCTGCGAGATACCGTTTCGACTCCTTCTCAAAAACTCGTAGTTCCCCCCCCCCCCCCTTTTTTTTTTTTTTTTTCTCTCCTAGAGGACATCAGTGGGTAGTTAAAACCGGCCAACACTCGGTATGCCCACCAACCATGAATCTCAAACCGAGCAGTCTCCTCTTCGATTATACCACCACTACTGCTACATCCTGTTCTGGACCCTCCTGGGGTCCCTCGTCCTCTACATCCCTGGTGGGATTTCCTTTATCGATGCCCTTGTTTTCGCCTCGGGGGCAGCGACGCAGAGCGGGCTGAACCCCGTCGATGTCAACCAGCTGCGGCTGGTCCAGCAGATCACTCTCTGGATTGTCCCCATGGTGACGAATGTGATTTTTCTCAACACGCTGATTGTCCTGATCCGCCTGTACTGGTTCCAGAAGCGGTTCCAGCGGGTCATCGACGAGGCGAAGGTGATGTGTCGCGCACAACGGCGCCAATGGAGTCAGGAACTCGCTAGGTCGGAGTCTGAGCAGACCATAGAATTGAGCCGGCCGGTTGTGAGCGTCGTGTCGGAGCGGATGGACCAGGAGCAGCAGCCACTACTGGGTGAGAGAAATGACTCGGCCCGGACGGAAATATCTGGAACTTCCCCCTCTCGACCGGCGAGTTCGAGGTCCACGTCGAGTGTGTCGAGTTTGACGAGTCTACATATTACCTTCCATGAACCGGATGCTGGTCTACAAGCGAAACATCATAAGCGATCGTATTCTTTTCGGTCGCTGTCGGAGCAACAGGGTCATGGTGATATCGAGCAGCAGCGGAGCCACCAGGATTTATCGTACTTGCCTGCGTTGGTCTGGCAGCAGTCGATTGCGAGCTACTCCGACTGGAATGAGAGGCAGAAGGAAGAGCTCGGCGGAGTCGAGTATAGGGCGCTGAAGACCCTCCTGATCATCCTGGTCTGCTACTTTTTCCTGTTTCATTTGTCGGGAATCTTAATCTTTTTCGCGTGGGTTCATGCCAACCCCCAATATGAACATGTCTTCATGCACTTCAGCATAGGGCGGTCCTGGTGGGCTGTCTTCACGTCCGGCTCTGCGTTTAATGATTTGGGATATACACTCACCCCAAATTCAATGGAGTCATTCAGAACTGCCCCATTCCCACTACTCATGATGACATTCCTCATCGTGGTCGGAAACACTGGATTTCCGTGTATGCTTCGCTTCATTATTTGGATGTTATCAAAACTCACATCCAGTGGGTCCCCGCTCGGGGAGGAGCTACAATATCTGCTCGATCATCCGAGACGGTGTTTCACACTGTTGTTCCCGGCCGCGGAAACCTGGAGGTTGGCGGCGGTACTCTTGCTGCTCAATACGATCGACTTGGCCATATTCTGCTCGCTTGAGGCTGTAAGTCAAACTCGCCTCACCTAAATGCCAACCCGAAGACCTGTCTAACGCTCATGAACCCTGGATAGGCCCCCGTAAAGCCCCTCTCATTCCCCATGCAGCTCGTGAGCGGGCTGTTCCAGGTCGCGTCCACCCGGACGGCCGGGTTCAATATCATGGCGTTATCCAAAATCCATCCGGGCGTGCAGGTCTCCTTCGTCGTGATGATGTACATCTCCGCCTTCCCGACAGCGATTGCCATGCGCCAAACAAACGTCTACGAGGAACAGAGTCTCGGAATCTACGAAGAGAACGAGTACTCTAAATCCACTCACTCGCCGGGGTTGTCTGATCTTGTACAGCGCCAGCTCGGCTTTGACCTCTGGTACATCATGCTCGGCTTTTTCACCATCGCCGTCGCAGAGGGCAAGCGTCTCCGGCAGCGGGGCAACGGCGATACCGAGTTTCCGCTGTTCCCTGTACTCTTCGAGATTGTGTCTGCATACGGTACGGTGGGTCTTTCCCTGGGATTCCCGGGGACAGACAAAAGCCTGTGTGCGGAGTTCGCGCCCATCTCAAAGTTGGTCATTATTGCAATGCAAGTGCGTGGTCGGCATCGTGGACTGCCACACGCCGTCGACCATGCAATTTTGCTTCCTAGTGAACTCGGCACACAGGACCCAAAGGGCCAGGAATGGTGGTGGAAACGATGGCTTCGGAAGCGGAGATCGACCATTGGGAGTTTCTTTTCTCAACGGGAACCTGAGTTCACACCATCATAGACGACGGACGGAGTATCCCGGATCTGTCTATTCTTAGACATTACAAGCCTGAGATCCTCGCTTCGCTCGGTGAAGACTTAGTCATTATTTTCTTTTCATCTATCTCATCTCATCTATCTCATCTCATCTATCTCATCTCATCTATCTCATCTAAAGGTCTTCCTTCAAAATAGTCATCTAAAGTCAGAGGAAGCCGTTTATTACATTCAAGAGTAAATTTAAATTTAGAGCCATGTCTTGACTTCCTTTCCTCTTCACCTCTTTTAGTAAACCATCTCTGTAAAAAGACCTCTATATCTTCTTTAGAAATCTTTTTTAAAGTGCGTTTTTTATAACGATCTCGACAAATTTGACAGGTTTTAAAGATTTTAAAAATATGTGGCTGCCGTAGTTGATTACAGGAAGAACAGTACTCTGGTCTATAGATATAATTATTAGTATTTAAAAATTTACAAAGCTTAAAAAACTTACTTTAAACACTTCTCTTTATTATCTTCAAACCGACAATAATCACAAATATAGGAACGATAAAGACTATTCTTTTTAAAAGGGAAGTCAGTAATCTCCCTAGGGCTCTTACAGGAAGAGCAATATAGACGGTTTTTTTGTGTAGGTGGCATCTTGGAGATTGAAGATGCTTAGAAGGTTAATAAAAAGGCTGATTAGAAGGTCAATGAAGAGGTCAATTAAGAAGGTCAATGAAGAGGTTGATTAGGAGGTAGACAGTCGCGTGGTTGAGCTAAGGTCATGTGATAGTGAACGCAGACGGAGGTAGTTCCTTTATATTAGTAGGTAATTACTCCGTTGTTGGTCTAAGATATGCAAATCTAGATGTTAGAGCACGGTAGCAGCGTCTAGTGGCAAATTGAAATCACACCCTGGGAAAAGTTTTATCAGGTGGCTTCAAATTGTGACTCAATTGGACCCTCAAGAAATTTCAGTCTCGGATTCAAGATCAAAACATGACCCATATAGAGACATGGAAGACCGTAAGGCGGCAAGGCCGAGGCATAATACCTATTATAAACGAGCAAAAAGCGAGGGCCACGGCCACGGACGGCCCATTCGATCCGCGGCTCCACAAATTGGGCGGCAGAAAAAAAAAAAGGGAAAAAAAGTCGGTGAAATATTTCCCGATATTCCGACTCATCAGGTCATGTGCACTGGAGGGGTTAATAATTATGCTATGCACATTATCTGAAATGTGCACCTGAAATCCAGCCGCCTGGCAGGCAAGCCGAGGAGGGAGAGATAGATTTTTGATGCGACGGGAAAGTTGAAACGGAACTTACTGAGTCCCGGGATTTGGACAGACCCCGCCCATCGACTGGGTAACGGTTGACATGAAGTAAGTCGGTCTTTATCTTGAATGCTAATTTGATAACCCTGTCTGGAGATTGAACTTTCAGAGATCTCATGATGTCATTTCATTTAGATGATGAGATGAGAAATAATTGAACCTTGACGATGGGGGCTGAACTAGACCGGTCTCTGAAGGTCTGGTAGGAAGACTAGGTACCAGGGACCCCAACAAGCTTATGTGGTCAGCATTATAAACCGTGCATTGGTCTAAAAGCTCGGCTAATCTAATACGAATTAGAGGCCAAGCCCGCTCAAGTGATGTTCTAGAAGCAAACAAAGGTATCATTGTTCCCCTCAGGGCCCGCGGAAGGCTTGAATAGTGAAGTGATAGTAGTGTTCTTTCGTTGAGTGAGTGATAGGATGACGTCAAAGTGTTCTCCAAGGACAAATAGTATTCAAGTTGGAAAGCCTTCATTTTATGATCTTATTCCAAACAAGATTATTTCGTCAGAGTCGTATCGAGAGATACGGGGAAGTTCATCAACCCCACCTTGATGGTGCCACCCTAGTCTAGATATTAGAAACGTAGGGTAAAGACCAAGTCTTGGAGCTCGTAGCTTTGCCGATGGGTAGGCATGATATCATAATCCAATGGCTTCTGAGGTGAAGAACAGAAACCAGTCAGGATAAGGAGTACAGAGTAGGCATTAACATTGATGAGTTGTCCTTGTCAGGCGCGCAACTTCGTTACCTATATTGCAGGGAATAAGAAACGTTCACAGCCACGTTAGGCAGTCATTCTGCTATCATCCAACAGATAATAATAAAACTAACCTACAACTGTAAAGAAGCGAATTAAGCTGCCTCCAACAGCCAACCAGGACGCTGACAGTTGGTGGTCAACAATCAGCAACGCCAAGTACTGGCTGATACTACAGCAACGGCTTCTCGACGCAATCTTAGATGCTACTGTTTCGCACAGATTGGAGTATTCAGGGTCCTTGAAAGAGAGATAGACCAAGGACGTCTAGGATGGTGATTAGTTGATGAGGGAGGGAGAAGTGGCTGATTGTGGCAGCCAATGTTGAATTGGCTGAGTCTCGAAAGTGGGTTGCGTGGACATCTGAGACCCAACGAATTCTTCCGAAAGATGAGTTGAGAAACAACCAAGAAATATATTAAAAATAATTATCTTCGCTGATTTCCTTGGGAAGTCAAATTGGAATTGTATTCGCTTTGATTTCCCGCTGGGATAGTAATCGTTATTCTTAAGGGTTGCTGATCCCTGCAGTATTTTAGCTAGATCGATTGTGATACAGTGGAGATGAGCTGATCAAAAATTGGTTACTTTTATCTTTCTTGCTGCGGGGTTCAAAGAAAGGTTGCACTGTTGTAGTTGTCTATGTTTATAATATCTTGTGTAAGCGTTTAGCGGACAGACTTGCCTATTTCTAAGATGACGAGATTGTCTAATTTAATATTCAGAGAGTTCTTCAACGCCACTTATCCGCTGGTACCTGTTTACTACCTAGTGGAGTTCTCACACAACACGGAGCTCCTCCGGAGAAAATTCAGTTGAGCAGAGTGGAGTCTTGACAGGTTAATGTTAGGGTGTTAACTGTGTACTCGCTTTGTATCGGATCTCGAATTCTCAATTACATAAAGTTAATAAAAATCGACGACTTTTCCGACTCACAGGTATCATCAGATGAGGCAATAGACAACAATCAACCTTACTCAAAGCCAGTTTAAATCCGACTGACTAATTGATCCAAGCTCCCTGAAAGCTACTCGGGATTAAGGGGATAACCTTTGACAACCCCGCGGACTACTAGTAGATAGACGGTCGGAAGGGTCAAGGCAAGCTGAATACTGATGATTCCTTGCGCGGTGATTTACCTACAATGGAAGCTTCTACCCCGTTTTCGGTCGGAGGTAATCATGCTAGTAATACCTAATCATCACTAATGAGCCCTGCCTGGCGGAAAGATTGGTCATCCGATCTCCCGTCGGTGATGGAGTCTGGACCAAGGATTCGCTGGGCTGCGATCTCCTAAAGTGGCTTAGGAAAGCGAATTTTGCGAGGTCGTGACTCACGCCCACAGCCTCTGATTAGTCCAGAGCAGGAGGCGGTCACATCGTATCCCAAACATTGGGCAGACCAGTGGTGGGTCTTATGCTCTTCATCGGGTCACGGATGGTGGATTTATGCCAGTGTCCGGTGCTCGATCCCCCGACCGGACTTAGACGGGTTCACGGAGACTGGAAGGAACGGGTCCCAGAAAAAAAAACATTTTAGAAATAGCAGATTATGAATCAAGAGAAAAAAAAATAGATGGAGACCCTTCAGCTGGATATATCATATTAAAATAGTCCCTGTTTCCAGACCGTCAGATTTTCGACTGATCTCTTATTCCGATTCTTCATCAACCCAGCCTACCCAACTTCGCTTTGATTGTCCACATACATACATCTAGCACATAGGTACATACACCAGAGACCCAAAGTCACATCTATCAGATCCATCAGCCACCCAATAGTTTGTGAATGGACAAGTGGAGAGAGCCTGGAAAGCCACCCCGTTCGAAATTCGCCAGCCTAACGACGACGACGATTAATCCCCCTGCCTGCGACTGCCCTTTCTATTACGCATCCATCGCAAGCCTCACCCCCACATAACGATCCAATCTGAAATAAATAACCCACTCGTACCTCCATACGAAGATAAGGCTGCACTTTATCTGACCCGCCCGCCCTACTTAGTCAGGGATTGACTCACCGCCCCCTCCTGCACCCTTCGGTGATTGGCCCAGCCGGAACACCGCCCATTCAGTGCTGCCTGAGTCACAACGCAAGCGAACGAGTCACAGCCTTGTTGGCCAAGATCATAAGCACAGCGACACGGCCTTCTCGAATATTGCACCATGGCAACTACTTCCTCCCCCTTGGGCTTGAATACTTCTTCTTCCTCTCTCCCTCCCCTTGACTCATCATCCAAGTCTCCTTCCACACCCAGCTCATTCTTCGATTCTCTCTCCCGGAAGCGCCAACAGAAGAAAATGAGCAGCACCCAAACATACTACCTTGCCCACACCGCCCGCAAGAAGCTCACCCGGGAAGCTTCGCGGGCGGACCATGATCTCCGCCTCCTCGTCGGCCACGCCAACCTGCTCGACTCGCTCATGCTTGAACTTGCCGACGCGGAACAAGAACAGGAGCGCTGGTTCAACAAGACCGTCAACGGAGTGACCAAGGGATCTCAACGCTCCGAGTCCCAACACATCCAATGGGCCGAAGCCTTGGTGGAGGAACCCGAAGAAGATTGGGACCCTGAAGATGTCTCCGACGATGCCGATTCAGATGTCAGCGAGGAAGACTCCGACCTAGATAATGATGAGTACTACGAAGATCATTACAAGCCCGTCCGACAACGAGCTCCATCTCCTGTTGCCATTGTTATAGAGACAGAGCTAGAAGACTGTGACTCCGAATCCGACTCGGACTTGGAGTACGATATCGCTGAGGACCTTGATAGCCTTGCTCTGACCCGATCACCATCCCGCCAAACACCACCAGATCTCCTGCCTGATGAGGAGGGCGACTCTGAGGATGATTCAATGCCTCCTTCCCCGCAGTCACCTATCCTGGAAACATTTGAGCAAAAGCAACCTCAGACTACCGAACTCCCCCTTGCCGATTCAGATTTCGTAAACGGGTATTACGTACCGGGACAAACGCAAGGTCCAATAATCGAGGCGTGTTGATCATGCCTGTCGATATTGGTGATTCCTTTCGAATGTAATATACGCGATACCCCTAACCGTTCGAAATCTTTTTTTTATCTGAACAAGCTACAGCGTCCAACAATTTTCAGCGACGACTTCTAGCAGGACTGGCGTTCTTCTTTTTCAATTGACATGGGAAAAAAAATTTTGGGTGGACCTTATTGGATAGGTCCGGTTTATATTTGCATTCTTCCGATTATTTATTTGGAAGCGTATCTAGCAGCATTCAGATCGAAGATCTGTGTTCGTGCGCTTCAGCTTATGATTCTCTCCTCTTGATTTCTTTTTACACTCTCGTGCCTCTTGAGGTTGCACGATTGAACGGCCGTTTTGCTGGACAGCGACATATATACCATGTATCCATCTACCGCCATATATATCGGTAGATTATTTAGAACATACGAAAATATCATAGTGATCTTAACACATTTGTGCACTTCTCTGTTAACCACAATGCGTCTACATTTCTCTAGTACTCACACCCTCTGTGACTAAATTCAGTACAAGGAAGAACCTTGACGGTCAGGCATCACTCCTGCCGAGTCAGCAATCCGCCCCTCTCAGCCGGGAACATCTAGACCCGGCATATGAGTGCCGATCAGTCAATAGACCACCCACAGATTCCCAACGCGGCACACCAACCGATCACACCGCCCGACGAAGGCTATTGATGGGTCACATGGACTCGGGATGATCGTCAAGCGGATCCATCCTATCTGATGCTTTCCTTCTCAAGCCCGGCAGCTCGGAGGTAGATTGTGTCTGAAGGATCTGCACAGAGTTCATCCCCCAACCTTAGCATTATTTTATTCTTTTTGGCCACCAAAATGAGAAAAAAAAATTATGAAGAACTTCCCCAAGGTAGTGGTAGTAGTAACGTGATTACAACCTTTGAATAATAGATAAGATCCCACGATGGAGTCGGACTCCTATGATCTACTTAGTATCTCCCGATTTTCCGCTAACGACACATCCTGAACAGACTACTTTTTTTGGGAAAAAGGACAATCACTTGGCTGAGATAGACTACTAGTCATAGTCCTGAAATTTTTTTTTTAGTAGCTTCTTTTCTTTTCTTTCATTTTCAAGCCGGGGTTCTCAAACCCCAACATTTTTGGAGTATGCACCAGTCATAAAAAGTATATCCAATTATCAATACGCTTCGTTTATCTCCCCATTTTGGTTTTTGCCCTCCGATCAATAATGACTTAGGTTCTGTATACCTAGTCAGGAAAGCCTATGTCGAAGAATTATGCACTCCACATCCTGGATCGACAGACAAGGTGCTGACTTGCTCCATTTCAAGCTCTTTGCAAGGAGGCCTCAGAGCTGAATGTCGGGTCACTAAAAGAAGCAAAAAAGAAGCAATTCATGGTCCATGCTCTGATGCCTTTATCCTCCGGGGGAAATAGGACCCAAGAAAAATATCTTGGCTTCGTAATAATAATTATTTAAGATGCATGAATAAAGATTTGCCCTCAATCTGAGAAGATTAATAGACTTACTTTGTTGTCATCCATCAATGTGTGAGATGTCACACAGCGCCCCCCCTAAGTGTGTATTGATGACAGCACATGGGTGATAGTCCAGCTGGCAGCTGCCATCTTTTGTATACGAATTTAGCCGTGTACGCATAAAAATTTATACCTGGTCAACTGCTAGGAAAACCTGAGGCTCAACTGAAACCTTAAATATCAGGCCGCAAGATTATCAGATGCCTATCACGTGGCAAGTCCGGAGACAGACAGACTTACCGCCTTCCTTTACCCCTCTCCTCAGCTTCATGCCAGCCTCCTATTATGGATCCTCTGCATCCGGCATTTGAATTGGAAGCTTGGATCATTCCCTTGTCCAAGTTCCAGGCAGGTCGTGAGGACTGAATTCCCCCCCGTGTTTCTCTGGACAATCGCGAAGCGCATCATCCCATTCCCTGTCCGAGCTGCCTCAAATCATGATCTGCAGTTCCCGCATCATACCACCGGCAGAAGAGGAACATCAAAAGCTTCATGGAAGTTGAAGCCTGAAATATTTTAGGATTCTTACCACCGGATCGATATATCTCCAGCCGTCGTTTTTGGCACATGCCGTGTGTACCTGCTTTCAGCCACCCGCAAACTTCGCACGTCAGCTGCCCCGTACCTTCCTCGGCATTTTCGCTCGCTGCCTTTGAAACAATTATTAAAAGAGAAGGGGATACACGCCATGGCGACTCCTTCACCTAAACCTTCGCTTGAGGGAGAAGACTTAGTTCTTGAGCGTAACGACAGTGTATCGATATCGTCCCGATCTGGCAGCACAAGCATGGTCGACAGCCCACGGCGATCGATCCAGTTCAACATTGGACGGTCAGAGTCGCAGCCGCCCTCGCGCCCTGCGAGCACCACCGGATGGAAACCACGGCAGACCATCGAACTTCCAGAGAGAGACCAGAAAGCTTCCGGTCGAGGGCTTTCACCTCCTCCGCCACAGTAAGTTAGACTCACGTCTTGAGAACTTGTGTGGAATCGATGCTGACTTTATGTTTCCCCAGGACTTACGAGAGAGGAGTTTCATTCGATACCTTTGATAATCCCGATGCAGCAGACTTTTCCCTGACCTTGAATTATAAACATAAGGGCTACCAAAGTACCCGTCGCAGCCGGACTTTCCTTTGTGGAACTGACCAGAACGATTACTCTGACTTTGCTTTGGAATGGCTGATTGATGAGTTGGTGGATGATGGAGATGAGATTGTGTGTCTCCGGGCCGTGGAGAAGGATTCTAGTATCGCGAGCGACGCGGCGGTAGAGGCAGGAAAGTACCGCCAAGAGGCCGAGAAGCTTTTTGAGCAGGTGATCCAAAAGAATTCCCAGAATGAAAAGGCCATCAGCTTGGTGTTGGAGCTGGCGGTTGGGAAAATCCAAGACATTATCCAACGCATGGTATGTGCTAGCTATCCCATGGAGGAGACATAGACACTTGCTCACGCATAATAGATCAAGATCTATGAACCCGCGGTTCTCATCGTGGGAACAAGAGGCAGGAACCTCGGGGGAGTCCAGGGACTGCTTCCCGGCTCGGTATCGAAATATTGTCTCCAGCAGTCACCGATCCCTGTGATTGTTGTACGACCTACCACGAAACGAGAGAAGAAGAAGAAAAAGCGCCTCGCCGATCCCACCCGGCGTAGTTATAACCATATCCTCGAAATGAGTGAACAGCGCGGAAGCCGCATTTTCGACGAAGGCTCTAGCCCCAATAGCAGCGTTACTAAACTCCCCGACGAAGAAGCCGCAGTAGCTGCTGCTCTTGGTATCCCGCATGCCTACACCAATTCCCGCAGCTCGCTTTCTGCGTCCGAAAGGAGCAGTCACGATGGATCAATTTCTCCGATGGGAGACTCCCTCGAGGCAATTAACAGGACATCCACTCAGGAATCTACCGAATACTCTGAGAATGATGTTGGAACCCCGCAGTCAGGATCTCCCCTAATATCACCCGAAAATGAGAACGAGCCGTCATCTAAGACCACATTCTCGGGCCGGAACGAAACTTCTCCAGCTGAGGAGATAGAAGTCAGCGCGTCTCCTCAGCCCATTTCAGAAGTGTCGAACCCGAAAGTCAACATTCCGGTCATTGTAACAGAGGATATTACAACCGAGCCGGAGACGAAGGACTACTGATACGCCTATAGAACATTTCCGACGTATGCTCGTCTACCTAGAGATATCAGCACGCATAAAACCATAAGCAAGATTTATTGCTATTCTTGTTGGCGTTTAGGGATATAGCATCTGATCAGACATCACGACAGCGTGCACAGCATGGATTCACATTATTAGCATTTTTGCATGTATATATTACTGATAGGACAGTGATGCAATTTCTCAACCCCTCCTAGTCTCAGCTTTGAAGGATCTACCTCGCGTATGTGTTGCCATTTGCAGTGGTTTCACCAACGTAGCTACCTACCTAGGTAGTTCTGCCCAATTTCACCGTGTTGGACCAGCCTTCCTTCATCCGAAGGAAGAAGAACACCTCTATTCCTTCAAGAACAACTACGCAGATTGACGAACACCTTCCAGAGAAGTGATTTATCCAAAGCCCTTCCGAGTACTACAGCTGTGGAATCTAGTGTAACCACTAGACAACCGTCTCGGCGAACATGGATATTCCCGAGAAATACCCACCAAGCTTAGTCCTGGCCAAAGTCGCTAACCACCTGGAGGAATATCGTGACCTACGCGTTACTCTTCCCTCCAACCGCGTAACGTACGAATATGCCCTGAACGCAACTGCAGAATGCGTGCGCGGCATTACTGGTGGTATCCTTCTCCCAACCACCAATCCAACCCGGAGAGCGGCCATACGAGACCTGGCGCTTGAAAATAGAGAAAACGAAAACAACCCCCCTTGCTCGTCATCCCGCATGATTCGTTCTACAGGCCTGCTAGATGCAGAAAATTGCCCGGAACCACTCTCTACAGAGCGTCGTGCCTTGTTGAAAAAGAGACTCCTCGACGAGAATAGTTTCCCGCCCCCCAGGACTTTTATCCTGGAACCACGCCCTTTATGCACACAAGGCACCCTGATCGGTATTTCCGGAAATGCTACTGTCTCCGCAATTGATTGGCAGTCAGGTATGCCGGAGTGCACACTCAAGGGAGTGGAAATGCTCTGGGACACTGGTGCTACCGCCACAATCATTACGCATGATGTCTTAGATAAACAGTTTCAGGAGCACCTCTCTCATTCTATTCATGAACCCTACCACAACCAGGACGGCACTCGCGTTCAGATTTCATTTGTCCTCGAATTTACCAACTCGCTGTTCAAAATTGACACTGTAGCATGGGTGGTGAGTAAAGACGCGCTCCCGAATTCGCGTT
The DNA here is from genome assembly GCA_027569225.1 of Aspergillus panamensis. Taxonomy (NCBI): domain Eukaryota; kingdom Fungi; phylum Ascomycota; class Eurotiomycetes; order Eurotiales; family Aspergillaceae; genus Aspergillus; species Aspergillus panamensis. The sequence goes on from JAPDER010000024.1 coordinate 367,451, forward strand.
CGGGTGTTATCCTAGGCCAAAAAGGCTGCATCGATGTGCTCCAATACCACTCCATTCCGCGGTCAATCTTGGAAGCTAAAGGGGAGCCAATCGACGAAAGGTTTTGGGGGAATATCGTCCTGGAGAGCTATGTTGATCTCGATGGGACTTTGAAAGAGGTTGTTTAGTTAATTTTGGAAGCATGGTGTGAAGTCCTAACATTACACATCATGATGTTTATTAACCGGTTAACCATTTAGCTTAGGCTTATGCGTTGCTCTAGCTTGCGAACACACCGGGCTTGATACCCGTCATAATTCTCTCAACTGACGGCCAAACTGGTCTTTACTGTTTTTCAATTCCTTCGTTCCAACCTCATTCCCAGTACAACCGTCTCACAGTATGGCTTTACTTTCCATCCATCCCTATTTACTCGTAATCCTCAAGGTCACCCCTTAATCCCAAAGAGCCACCACGATCTTGAGTTCTACATTGCTTTTTAAAGTAATCTATCTCACATAACAAGAGCACAAACTCGCTCGCTATCCGCCATGCCATACCATCTCTACTGTAGTCGCCAGTCTCCCATTGACCATTCCCATAGTATGGTAAGTAGTAACACTGAAAAATGCCTTTTCAATTTGCAATATCAAACACGGTTGGTCAATAGGTTATTCATTGCTGAGATTGGAAGGCGAACTTTTTATCATGTATGCTATGAATAGTCCAGAAACCAGGTTCGAAAATTGTATACATCCTGTAAAGTTTAAAAGTCAAAGTGCTCCACTGATGTATCCATGCAAGCCCGGGGGGTTATTGAACTGCGTCTGCCATTGTCCTGGTCGCAAGGAAGGAAGGAAGGAAGGAAGGAAGGAAGGAGTGAAAGCAGTAATCTCTGATGAATAAAGGGGGGGTAAACGGCCTGGGTCCGGTACGGTATTTAGGGATAGACCCCGAGTCCCTAGGGAAGGAGTACTCAAGGTTACACTTGTACTACTACGATCCTGAATCAGTGAAAACCGCAAACCAAGAGGAACACGTTGAGGTTAAGCCGATGATAAAAAGTAGTTATGAAGAAGAGCAAGTAGAGTAGAGCAGAATAGTAGACACATGAACATGACATGACATGACAGGAAGTAAAGGCTCTGGTCCAAGTTCGACCGACCCGAAATTTGGAGAAACTAACACAGTCATCAGGAAAGGAAAGTAAAAGGAATTAAAATGAGAAGAAGAAGTGCTATATTGAGACAATCATGTGTCGATATGTAGAGATGAGGAAACTTTTTCTAACAAACAGGATTTTGTCTAGAAAACGCGGGAGCAAGAGGAAAAGCAGAGAAGAAAAAAGGGGACACGGAAATCGCCAGCATACACCAATCCAGTGTAGATGCAATGCAGAAAGGAAACAATGAGAGGATGAAAAAAAAAAGGAAAAAGACAAAGAAAGGGACATGAAAACAGAAAACATGACATGACAGCTAGATACTGAATCTCTCACATGACACAAGCAACAGTCGTGGCCAGCCTGCAAGTCTTCCCCTGTTTCTCTCTCATTCAAGCACAAGAAAGAAACGACCGTCAGGGCTCTCCGGGTATTGAGGATGCAAAAGAGACATGAAAAAAGAAAAAAGGCATCCAGATAATAAATAGAAAATTGTTTCATCAACACTCCAGCAAGCCAACCTACCTATCTCGATAGATATCTCAAAAGACCATTACAAATTGAGTTCTCTCTCTCTCTCTCTCTTTTGGTTTTGGGGGGTAAGATAACGCATTGTACAATCATATGTCGGAAGGCTCTTCTATTGAAAAAGGACAAAAAAAACGAAGTAAATGAGCTGCCGACCCTTTTGTCGAAATCATGGACGAAGAAGATTAGGGAGGAATATTCAGTTCAAATGACATGATGGACGTGACCGTCAAAAAAGCGGAGGGAGAAAAAAGGGTAGGATATAACAAATCTTTCCAGAAGAATGGAATAATTTTCATTATCATTGCCAAAGAACAAAAAAGAGAAAAAAATCTATGATGCTTCCTCGCCGTCCTTCGACGGGGTTTTTGATGGGCGGCGCTCAACCGCGGGTTGCGACTTCGTCAACAGAGGAGAGGTAGGGTTGGATGGGGGAGAGGTGGCCATATTGTCCTGGTCTTGCAGTTGGGCCAAAGCGCTGGAAAATGTATTAGCATTGGGAATCCACCAAACCTAACTCCAGAGAGGAACTTACCTGAATGCATTGATCGAGGAGGCTGCCTCCTTGTCCTCCTTCTTGCCGGCAGGAGGTGTTCCAGTGCGGCTGCTGGCAGCGCTATCGTCGCTACCACGAACCAGGTTGCCTCCAGGGCCGAGGTTCTTGCGTCCGCTATTGCTACGAGAGCCAAGCATGCTGGAAGGTCCGAAAGACATGGGCTGGTTGGTATTGCGGGTGGTGCGGAGTCGGCGAAGATCGTCACTGCCGACCTTGCTGGAAGCATAATCTGGGGGGGGTGCCTGTCCGTATCCTGATGAGAAGCTGCGAGCATCACCACGGCCCATAGTAGGCCGTCCACCGCCGCCTCGGTTGGCCTGTTGTCGGAGACGTTCCATCTCAGCTTCTTGTTGAGCACGGGCAGCCTGTAGCAGAGTTAGGATGTCAACTGTGATAAAGAGAATTCGTCAAACCCACCTCTTCACGAATTTCTTGAATCGTTTTAGGGCCCTTCTCAGAGTCCTTGGAGACCCAGCGAGCATTACGCAGATCAATGACATCCTAGAAGTAGAGAATGTTAGAGAATATTCAAACCTCGCAGGAGATAAGAAGAAGGACCTACCATCAACATGAATCTCAATCGGCTTGGCAACCCAGGAGTCTGGACCATCAGGTTGATACGGTGGAAGTAAGCATCCATCATGGCATGTCCCTTCTCAGACTGATCCAGGCTCTGACCAATGGTGCGCAGGAGACTGGTCAGACTCTCAACCTCAGCGTCATCCGGAACACCTTCGTAATCCACCAGCTTCTTCACACACTCGTGCATGATACGTTCCGTGAGCATGCCCAACTTGTACAGCTCACCAATGAACTTCACAAGACCGAGACCACGACGCTTGGCAGCAGCAGCAACGTAGTACTCGTCGGACATCATAGCAATCTCCTCGGTAACACCTTCAGGCTTGGGGGGCAGATTGACCTTCCATCCGCGCTCGAACTCTTCCTGGCAGCGGTTGAGAAGGTACTTCCGGAACAAACTGCCACCGGTGACCACGTTTCCGTTCTTGTCGCGGATGTTCTCATCCTTGATCTCAGGGCTCATGCTTTCAAGCATACGCTTGCAGAACTTGGCGTAGATCGGGGCCCAGTGAGCCTCGTCGGTGGCCTTCTCGAAGGTAAGCTGAATGACTTGTCGCAGAGTGCGTCCATCCGACTCGTCCTTTGACTGTGAGACAATCTCCAAGATCTGGCCCGAAATACGCTCGAAATTTTCGGGCGTCATCTTGTTCAAAGCAGCCTTGACCTTGCGCTGGACCACGTCCGGAGCCATGTGACCAGCACCAGCAGGAGTGGGGCCAGCAGCTGGGGCAAGACTGCGGGCTTTCCAGCCACCGGAAGAGACCTGGAGTGACTGGACTTCCTTTCCGGCAGTGAGAGGCATAGACTTGGCCAATTCCTCTTCCTTCTTCGCCTGCTGCTTCTCGCGCTTGCTGCCCGTCCGGGTGCCTGAGCGGTTGCTCGACCCCACGCGTGGGGACGAGGGCATTCCGGCATGGATCGCGTGTGAAGAGCTGTTGCGGCTGAGCGAAGGGGCACCGATACCCAGGCCCGCGCGGGCAAATTGACCGAAGGCATTCGCCCCCATGGAGGGGGTTCGGGAATTCGACAGAGCGAACCGCTGTTCCGACGTGGTGCCTGGGGGTAGGCGTGCGGCGGGCTGGAAGTTACCCATATCGAAACCCGGTTGGTGAACACCGCCACGGGAGGGGTTGCGTGGCATCGGGGTCCGCGCAGATTGGGGACGCGACGAATCAGTGTCACCAACGGTTTCGCGGACGCGAGTGTCCCAGTCAAGGGAGGGCTTCTCCTTGAAAACGTTCTGGAACTGTAGCAAGAATTCCTTGTTGTAGTGGAACTTGCGATCGGCAGGTGCGCTGGCATTCAGAGCCGGGTTGGGCGACACGATGGAAGAGGGGTACGAAATCTTGCTGAGGTCCTCTACGAACCGGGCGGAGTGCAACGACTTCATACCAGCGGTAGGCTGTGGCGGCTCAACGGGTTTGTTGGTCTCCAGCTTGAGAGCGGCTGGCTTCTCACGCTTACCAGCAGCACTGGCAGGTTTGGCAGGAGGTCCCATGGAGACATCGGAGACAGGAGTTGCGGTGCCACTATCAGCAGGAGTGCTGGTCTCTGTGGCGGTGAATCCACCCTTCTTCAGCGAAGCAAACAGGTCCTTGCTGGACAGGTCCTCTCCGGTTTCCCGCTTCTTCGCCCGAGCCTCCTCAATAGCCTCAGCCTCACGTTCGGCTTGTTTCATGTTAGCCTCGTAGGCAGCTAGCTCTTCCTTCTCCTTGCGCTCCTTCTCCTCCTTGTCAGCTTGCTTCTTGGCGTTGTACGCGGCTTCAGCTGCAAGTTCCTTGGCCTCGAGCTCAGCCAGTTCACGCTCGATGGCATCATAATCAATTTCATCGTCATCTGCGGGTTGCTCTGGGGCAGCAGGCGTAGCCTCCTTGGCCTTTCGGGCCTCCTCTTCTTCAGCAGCCTTTTTCTCAGCAGCTTCTTCTTCCTCCTTTTGCTTGCGAGCGGCTTCCTCTTCCTCCTTCTTACGAGCTGCAGCCTCCTCTTCCTCCTTCTTACGCTTGGTCGCCTCTTCTTCCTCGGCCTTGCGACGCTGTTCAGCCTCACTCTGCTTCATCTTTAGGAGCACTGCTTCCTTTAGCTCTTGCTTCTTTTGTTCATCAGTCTTTTCATCCGCCTTCAAGGACTTTGATTGAGTTCGAGCGTGGTCGGTGCTGCTGCTGCTTCGAGGGGGAGGAGTTGAGGTCGGGGTTGCGATCTTGACCGGCGATGGGGTGGCGCGGGCGGGAGATGCTGGGGTCTTGTCAAAAGTCTTGACCGTACCACTGTCGGGATCCCTAATGGTAATAGCACTCTTGCGCTGCGGAAGAACAAAGGGCGACTTGGTCGCGGCAGGGGGGTTAGACGATCGGCTACCAGTGTGCGCGTGGCCTGGGGTAGAAGGGACAGCAGGGGGCTGGTTTTGGCCCAAGCTGGAGCCCGGTCGGTCATTAGACATCTGAGAGGGAGATCGCGACAAGGAGGTTGCCTGAGGAGGACCTTGGTTGACAGGGTATTGGCCTTGCATGTAGGGTTGGTTATAGGGAATAGGACGAGGCTGCGGGGAGGGCGGAGCCATATACTGCATATTGCCGTAGTTCGCGTAGAATCCGTAATTCGGGTCATAAGGGTACGTCTGGGGATTTTTCATCAATGTTAGGTAGTGCTCAAAATTGCCACTCTCTGGAGCCAGGTTGAGGGGAGGGAGAGAAATATGGGGTTGGGGGAAACGGGCATCTGGGGCAGGAAAAACACGCTGTGCTTTGGCTTTTTTCGAAGTAAAGGGTCCAACACGCCGAAAGGGTTTTTGGGAATAGGGATGGGATCTCACTGCTTGGGGAGGCATGTGTTGAGGATAGGTGCCATAAGGCTGAGGAGGCATCTGCGGATGAGCCATGGGGACCTGGTTTATCTGAGGAGTCGCGGGATGTGCGTTGGCAAGCGCTGGGCTGCGGCTCGCCTGTGGAGAGGGATATCCGGGGATCGGTCGTCCTTGGTTAGGGCCATGGAACTGAGGGCCCATGTTTGGACCACCTCGGGGCTGGTTGGGAGTCGAACGAAAATTGGGAGTCGGTGAGTACGGGATTTGGCCTTGATGGCTGGACTGCGAGTGTCCACGACCACGGCCACCTTGGTAGGGGTAACCACCACGGCCGGGACCGCTTCCCATATGATTGCTCATGTCGCTGTGTGCAGACTGAGAGGATTCGCGTCGCAGATGGGTTGACTGAGCGCCAGGACCAAGGGGAGCTTGAGGAGTTGGGCGCATCTGCTAGTGCAAAAATTTATTAATAATGCTGAATTTTTAATGGGTATGTATGTATGGTGTGGTATGCCAAGAACAATAATCTGCACTCCCTGTTGTCTTTTTTTTTATCTTCTTTTTCTTTTTCTTTTTCTGTGGCTCTCACAACCACAAGTGAAAAAAACAAATAGAAATAGAAGAAAACAAAAAATAAATAAAAAAGAGAAAGGAATAATAGGTAAAATGGGGGAGGGTTATAGGAGTTGAGGGAAAGTGTTAACAAAAATTGACAGGTAACAAGATCGATACAGCTCCACAAGGTAAAACTTAAAAAAAATAAAAAATCAAATAAGCAAACAACACCTAAACAAGAACTTACATTATCACCTGTTTCACCAAAACTGCCAAAGTTCACATTTCCCTGGGCCTGGTATGACGATGGGGGTGGCCGGCCACCACTCGAGGCGGGTTGAGGGATAGGTGAAGGCGAAGTCTGGGGCGAGATGACACGGGGGTTCATGGAAGGAGACACGCTGAGACCGGCCTGAGGCTGGTTGGCCAGGGCAGCAGGATTTCCCATGTTGGGGGAGGCCTGCTGGTTGGCGAAGCCGAACTGGAGGCTATTGGGACGACCTGTCTGACCAGCGTTCGGCACGTAAGCGGCGGTGATCGTCACGGAAGGTTTCTTCGAGTGATCGCCTTGGGGTCCTGGGGCCGGGGCGCCATTCACAATGGTAGGAGGTTGAGGTTGCTGCATGGGTTTGCCGCTCACAGATGTTGAGGTCGACTTCCCATGTTGCGATGGGCCACCCACGGTGACGGGAGCGGCGGTCGAGTCCGTCGCGGACTTTTTAGTAGCGGAGGCGTACGAACGGGGCGCCGTTGTCGATGTCGAGGAAGACGTGGGAACCGGCACCTGAGGCGAGGCTTTCCCACTGAGCGACGGGGTGGAGGAGTGCGAGGCGGCCTGGGTAGAGGTGCTCTGTCCTTGAGGTTGGCCTGACTTGGGAGGGATCGAGGTCATTAGACAGGTTAATGGGAGGGGACAAGGCGAGAATAGAGGATGGAGAAAAATTAATTTAGCAAATTAAGAAAGGGTAGAGAGACGTTGCACTCTTGGAGGAGAGGGCGATTTCAAAGGCGTGTTACAACAGAAGAGGAACACGCTCCAGATCCCACATCCACAGAATCCCACACACAATGATGGGGAGTTCAAACGAGATGAAGGGAGGGGGGAGGGAGTAAAGGGAAAAAACTAAGACCACCAACGAAGTGTCTTATAAACGCCGTGGTCAACGACGATATGTCTGGGGTAAAAGAAAAGGGAGAAAGAAAAGAAAAGAGGGGGAAGAATTTAGGAAGAAAGGATTTCGGTTCCCTATTTTTTTTTTTTACAACACCCTTTTTTTTAACCTTTGGTGGTGGTCTTTTTTTTTTGTTCTGACGAGGGTGACGAAAAGGGTAAAGGGAAAAATCCGTAAAAAAAAAAAAAGGAAGTCGGGCAAAAAGAAAGCACACATTCAAAATGCCAGCCACTACAACTACCACTGCATGATTATTCTACAGCTTCCATCTGTTTTATTGTGATTCTACAGGACTCTCAGCATAGACAAGATTTCCACATCTTCTACCTACACACACACACACACACACACACACACAATGAACCCTGATTCAATTAATCGCAACTGGCCATGATACACAAGGAATAAAGTGGGATAGCCTGCCTGTCTAATAATATCGGGTGGAGGCGGCAAAACAACCGAGCCAAGGAATTGTGACTTAGGTAGTATTGTTCGTATTTTATCTTATTCTTGCTCAAGGAATGTTGATTATAATTCGTCCTCTTATTTCTTTTTCTATTTCCTTTTCTTCTTCTTCTTCTTCTTCTTCTTCTTCTCCTTCTTCAGCCTGGACGACAGAACTTCCAAAGACATGAACCGTCTTTCTCTTAGGCATCCTTTTTTCTCAACCGCGACATTCCTGCCAGTTTCTGTATTGAAAATAAAAATCGGACTATCACCATTCACCACGCCTATCTGTGCGCCTCTCCCGTACATACCGTATGATACATGTATTTATCAACTTGCGACGGCCTCGACCACCGCCGTCTCATATACAGATACGGTACGCGTATCCCCCACTGACCATGCACTCACTCATCGCCTCATCGAAGTACTAGTACCTCTAGTAGGACTAGTAGGTGCGACATCTTCTACTCTGGTCTGCTCCAACTGGATACGAATTACATCCTCCTCTTCGGTCAACGGACATAAGCTTCGTACTTTACATCCTCACGGCGCTATCTCCTTCCCACATGAGTCACACACACACGCATATTAGTACATACTTTGACTCAGCCATGACAACATGATATCCGCCCTCTGTCTGTCAGAAACAAAACATTATTGTTGTTCTTCTACGACTACTTCTACTACTACTGCTACCACCTAGGGAGTACCTAGTATCCCAGCGTAAAAACACATCAACACCGATTATAGGCATGGTATAGGCTGACAAACCACCACATACTAACAAACTTTCCGATTGGATTAACCCTCTCCCTTCTGATGTCACCAGTTCTTCACACCTGGGGGGATCTTCGGTGATCACAGCCGGCCCCATTATAGGCAATTCCCATAGTGATCATAGCTGATGGCCTTTACTCTTGTTCTTTATCCTTTCCCCTCAAATCTCTCACCACCTTCCACCCCTGAACCGCTCCAACAGCACCCTGCACAGAATGATAAACCGCCGGAACCCCATACCCATTCATCGCAGCGCTCTGCAAGGACGAAAATAAACTTCCACCCACGGGACTCCCGAGAAAGGATTGCCACTGCGCAGCCGCTGAACCTGTGTCCCATTTTCCAGTGTTAGTGAAGCTACCTACCTCCACAGTAACTAGATACGTAGTGGTAAGAGTATTGGGTAGGGATAGGCATATATAGAAGAGAGGAGAAGAAGTAGAAGTAAATGTACCAGCTTGAATCCCCGCCGAACTAAACCCAAGAGCACCTAGAACGGGCCCTGCGATCACCCCCGGGAACGCTATCGCGCAAAGACCCACGGTATGCATTGCGACTTGACTGGGATTTTTCTTGACGTAGGATTTAGTGCTATCCCAGGTTTGAGCCCAGTCGTACTGGACAGCGCGGGTCTTGAGGCTGACGAGGTTATCCGTTAGCTCTTGTGGTTTCCATGAGATTTGGTCGGCGAGCTGTTGGAGTCGGGCTATGGGGTTTGCTTTCGTCATTGCGGCGAAGAGGGGGAAAAGGAGGATAAGAAAGGTTGTGAATCTTAATTTGACTGCCATTTTGAAATGAACTCTAGTAGAAGTGGAATCGGGCAATATAAGTATGTGGGGGGCGGCAAGGCTGTCCGTTGGGTGTTGGTTCTGATAAGCGCCCCTAGTGTTTGAAATATGTGCTGTAGCTGCGGCGGGGCGAGACAACTAAGGTAAGGCACATTTCCAACACCCTAATCAAGTGACATCCCTGAAAGAGGGGAATCTGTGGATTTGGTAGAATTCTCCATTTGCTTCATTGGCAGTCTAAGAATGTCTAGACCTTACAACTCCTTTTCATTGGACTCGGTTTAACAACAATTCAAACAAGCTTAACCACATACTGCACGTTGGAGCCTACAGCCTAACGAGCTCCCCGAGCACGAGCAATTTCCTCCACTGCTCGCGTAGCAAATTCCACCCCCGAAGCTGCACCCGCAGGTGGCTCTCCACTTCCTCTACCACCTCCAAACCAGCCCGAAGTCCAAGCGCCGCCGGGAGCGCCGGGGGGAGCGCCGCCTCGTCGACTGGGAGAACGATCCCGTGTATCCTCGTGTTCAATATGGTCGAAGGAATTGTCACTGCGGTTCTTCTTCAGTGAAGGGCCATAGGCCAGGTCGTCATCGGTGTCGAGGCTACGCTCCTCTTTCATTATAGCATCCCGGAGCACATCCAGCATGTCTCGCTGGTTGGAGTAGAATCTCGCCTTCTCTGCGCGAGACATAGATTCCATTCCTCGGGGAAGCAGAGTACCACTAGCCGAAAGCTCCTCCGCACGTGCTTCATGGCTCTTTCCTGAGGAAGTCACGGCCGCTACTGCCGAGCTGATTGCAGAATACCAATCACTGGAAGGAGCGGGGGCGGTTCCTCCGACAGCGCTGGGAAGATTAAATCGGGAGATGAGAGACTGGGCATAGCCTGCGGCGGTTGGGGGTGGAGGAGGCGCGGGGCGTTGCGGTGGCAGACCCAGCACACGCTCCCGGACCCAATCGATCGCCTGGTAGAAGTACTGAAGGCCTAGGGCCTTGGCGCGTTCATGGCTACGGCCGATAAACTCCTCGATCTCACGTTCGTGATGTGCCAGGAACGGATCGACATAGGCTTGATACAGGATTCGAGCGCCTTGGGTCTGGGGGAGGACGAGGTAGGCGAAGAAGGAAAGGCGAATCCAGCTGTAAAATGGGATCCTGCGTTGCATCTCTATTAGTGACCGGAAACTTCCCTATCTAGCGATGCCACGCTTACCATCCCAGAATAAATACCGTCCAAGACTCAGCCATGAGAATGGCGGATAGAACAACCCAATACATTAGCCATGGTGCCAGCTGATACGGATCCGACGAGCGCAATGCCTTGTAAGATGCGAAGATAGGGAGTAGAATAGTAAGAATCGATCTAGATTTGATAGCGATATTAGGAAGAAAGATCGGATTGTGGAAGGTTGAGCTTGCGGCTGAAAGTTTCAGAATACACTTACGAGAATAAATCTGCGATGATGCCAAACATGATGGAGGACTGCAGTGCTCTTTCTGGGGTAAGCAGTCGACAGGCTCCCCAAAGTGATGCTGAGAGGATGGAAAAGAGATGTAGAGGGCTTGGTTGGATCGCGGAAATAAGCACAATCTTATCGTTCGTCTACGACGTGTGCCCGGCCAGCTGCGGGGCACGAGACAGCTTGTGGAGGACGATTGATAGTAAAAAATGCGGCCAGCCGCAGCAAGGGTTGAACGCAGAGGAGATATAATAGGCGTGAGGGGGTCGGGGGCTTAAAGAGAAGCGAGATCAATGAAGAGAGCGACAAAGATGAGAAATTGGGTGGTTGCCTTGAGGGGACTCTTGTGTGCGGGTGTGGGTGTTTCGGAGTGTGACTGATCCACAGCTCTGTAAGCAAAGCAAAGCGACGACCTGCAAGAGGACAGATGAAGCTAAGAATGCAGAGGAAGAAGCTAAACCGACAGCCTTACAGGAGATCTGGTTTCTCCTGGTTCTCCTGATTCTCGTCAAAAGTACCCTTTAACTAGCATCTAATAGTCGTCGTCTAGTGAAATCTTCCTAGGATTTTCTTGAGGAAGCTCCACCAGTGTTGACGTCATCGAGGGAGTTAGGTATGTATTATCCAACTTCTCCCGACTCAGCAACGATGGCTGTGCTTTGCTACTTTTGCTGAGAAAGGTTCCTTGTCTTGAAAAGCCTGAGGGCATACATCTGGTTATTGCGCCCCAAATTGCCCCTGGACCACTCTTTGTTCCCCTTGATATTCCGGGGCCCCTGATCATCATGACCCACTAATGCTCCTCTCCGGGAGTTTATTATCGATCTATTATTAGCATTACCATGAACGATTCTTGAGTGCATTAGAAAGAAGTAGTATATGAAAGGGATGGTTAAAAATGCAAGAGAAAAAAGATGGCAAAGTAAAGTTGAATAACATAGATAAAAGACAGTGTCATCCCACGCCAAGGTCTAAGCCAGCTGCATGTCGGGTGCGGATGGAAGTAAATAAAACAACGTCCCGGTTAACTGGAGGAGAGGAGAAGGAAAAGAGTCTAATCAGGCGACTCTCCAGTCATTCCGCAAACTAAGTATGATATTCGACAAGAGCGAGTTGGTGGTTTGCTCACTCCAGAGAATCCGACTAGAAAAAGAGCATCTACTCATTTCCAGGAGATCGAGGGCGTATAGAGGTGATATACAGGGATTCTAAGATAAGAAGGAGGGTTCAAGAAACGCAAGGTAGAAAATTGAGGAATCATATCAAATTAAGCCATGAGTAGGGACTAATAGTTACGGTAGGTAGTTGTGTTCTAGACAGCACTTGCTTTTCCCACTCAACAAGCGGCGACGGAAGAGAAAGGAAATAAGGCGGTAAGGCAAACATTTCAGGCTTTCTGCACAACAAATAGGGAGTGTCATCCTGAACTTAACTACCCCAGTTGCGCAACTGACTGAGGTACTGAATCTTGTCACTTGGTTTCTGTTTTTCACTCTGTATACATAGCAAAGTATCATCCCATTGATATTCCCTCGCTGTAAACCGGCCACTTGACCTGTCAGCCAACCTCTCTCACTGCGTTGGCCATCCACTGCTGTCACCAGACTATATATTTTCACCGACAACTCCCAACTTGAACCCGACTACACGTGCCCAACTACCTTTTGTACAGACCAACTGGCACAATAATTTCCGATTCTCATCAGCTCAACCATCAACTCTCCCAATTTCTCTGAATCTCATTTTCTGGACTCAAACCTACAGCAATGTGCATTGTATTAGTATCCACCTCTCACCCATCATACCCATTAATTGTCATTGACAATAGAGATGTATGCATTCATCACTTAGCCCCCACCAGTTTCACAAAGGAAAAGAAATAAAACCAGGAGAAATAAAAGGGCAAAGAAAACCACCATAAGCTGACCTGACCCCCAGGAATATCTCCGTCGTCCAACAGATCTAGCAGATTGGTGGCCAGCTCCCAACACCGACATCCTCGGTGGCCGCGATCTCGCCCGCGCCACCCACGGCACCTGGATGGGGGTCACGAAATCGGGGAAAGTCGCCGTTCTCACCAACTACCGCGAGAAGAACTCCGACCAAATAACAGGCCAGCAAAGCCGAGGGTTGGTTGTCAACGGCTGGCTCACACGTCCAACAGGCCCGATCCGCGAGTATGTCGAGGAAATGGTCGCCAGCCCGGATGCACGGAACGTCGGCGGATTCAGTCTGGTCTGCGGCTACGTCAACGAGCCGCTATCGATTGTCTCCAACCGGTCCTCCACCATGGACCAGATCACCTGGATTGCGACAGACAAGGGCCAGACCAAGGGTCTAAGCAACACCGTTTTTGATGACCGGTCCTGGCCGAAGATTCTCAATGGGGAGAAGCTTGTCGACGAAGCTATCCACACTCATGTTGAAGCGGGGGAGGACGAGGACGCCCTCATCGATCGTCTCCTGCGCGTGCTCTCCACGAACTCCCTGCCCGAGCTGGCTGATGATGCTACGGCGGAAGACTACCTCCCGCACTTTAGACAGAGCATATTCGTCCCCCTGATCGGAACGCGGGAGACGAAAGCGGCCGCCGCATCTGCTGTAGCAGCAGCCGAGTCTGATGCTCCTGCGGCTGTTAACACATCTGCGTCCGATTCTGTGAATGGCCCCGCCACTAAGAAGGGCGATGTGCTGGACCAGTCGTTCCTGCACGGCCCGTACGGAACACAGAAACAGACGGTAATTCTGGTAAACGCCGAGGGACGAGTGAGATACTTCGAACGGACGCTTTACGATCACGAGGCGAACCCAATTTCTGTAGGGCAGGGAGACCGGTCTTTCGAGTTCCACATTAGTCGTTGAAGTCTTGGATTTATCTGCTCGACCCGGTCCGGAAGTCCTCCCTTTTCTTTTCAGAGGCTTGATGTTGGCAATATATCCCTCACCCACAGTATATCCGTTCACGACTTTTTCCTCTTTCATAGTGAAAATGAAATAGATCTCACCCGTCTGAGGAGTGAGTGCCTTGTTCTTATTTTCTCTTGAAATACTAGTCAACAATAATTCACTTCTTCCTCACTTGGAACCCGCTTTGTTTCCATAGAGTTGTATTATGTTTGATGTGATGGGAATGGGTTGTCCCCAGAAGTCTATGCATTCTGCATGAAACAAGCTTCAAACTCGGATGGAGAGATGTGGGATGCTGAAATGTCACGGTTTACCTCCAAGTCCAAGTCTTGACTGGCACTTCGGTTGTTCTCATTATTACTTTGTCCGACCCTCTACACCATGAAGCCAGCCTGACTCTGCTCCTGCAAAGTTGCATCACCTCAACGGAGTCTCCGAGATAAAACAGTGTGACTTCAACTCCCTTGCTTTCCCGGGAAGATCTGCCGGTACCCGCCACGCCCAGCTCTTTGTCACAACATTCCTTTGTCCACCAAGACAGCCACCCTATATTTACGAGTCCTTGGAACAAAACATCCTAGGAAGGCTGTTGGTAAATCATCCCTCCAAGTCCACATTCTATCACCATGGCCGTTTCCTTCCTCTCCCTGGCAGGCCTACTGGTCACCCTGTTGGGACTCCGATATCTCGGCGCGACCTGGTATCACGCCAGAAAAGCACGAGAATGGAACTGCGGGTCTATTCCTCGCTATCCTAGCGGTTTCGTAGGGATTAAAACACTCAGAGAATCACTCCGCGCCGATAAGGAGGGCCTCGTCCCCCCGCTTATTGAGCGTCGGCTGGAGACGGTGATAGCTCGTGAGAAACGGGACATCAAAACCTATAGTCTCTGCCAGATTGGTCGTGAGATTACTTTCACTTGCGATCCTGTTAATGTACAAGCTATACTAGCCACCAAGTTCAAGGAGTTTGAGCTGGGACCGACCCGGCGCCATACCCTGCTCCCTCTGCTGGGGACCGGAATCGTAAGTTTGATCACTATGATTTTGCTTGAGGACGGCTTTTGATATAGAAATAGTTCACATCTGACGCCGAGAGTTGGTCCCGATCCAGAGCTCTGCTCCGACCACAATTCAGCCGCGACCAGATCAGTGACCTCGACCTTGAAGAGCGTCACGTCCAACAAGCGATGCGGGCTATGCCTGTCGATGCAACCACGGGCTGGACGGCCGTAACCGACATCCAGGCCATCTTCTTCCGTCTCACCATCGATTCCGCGACTGAGTTCCTCTTCGGTGAAAGTGCTGAGAGCCAAGCAGAAGCCCTGCGCTGTGGAGGCAAGCTTCCCCCAGACAACTTCCCAGCTCTCTTCGACCGAAGCCAGTGGTACGCCGCTCAGCGGTCCCGCTTCGAGAGACTCCACTGGGTTGTCGACAACCAAGAAAGCAGACACGCCATCCAGCAGGTCCACGCCTACGTTGATCGCTTCGTAGAAGCCAGTTTGAAGGCCGCCAGCACCAACAAGAAACAGTCTCCATCTTCACCCAACGGTACCAGCACCAGCACCAGCAACGTCTTCCTCGACGCCCTCGCCGCATCAACCCAAGACCCCGTCGAGCTCCGCTCTCAACTCCTCAACGTCCTCCTCGCCGGCCGCGACACCACCGCCTCCATGCTAAGCTGGTGCACCCTGATGCTCGCCCGGCACCCCGCCATCTTCACCAAACTCCGCACTGCCATCCTCACCGACTTCGGCTCCTACGGCCCGTCCTCCCGCGCCCGAATCACCTTCACCTCCCTCAAATCCTGCCGCTACCTGCAACACTTTATGAACGAGGTCCTGCGCCTCTACCCTGTCGTCCCCATCAACCGCCGCATCGCCACCCGCGACACCTGCCTCCCACAGGGTGGCGGGCCCGACGGCAAACAGCCCGTCTACATCCGCGCCGGTCACGCAGTCTCGTACAGCGTGTTTGTGACACAGCGCCGCAAGGATCTCTGGGGCGAGGACTGCGACGTCTTCAACCCAGATCGATGGGTAGGCCGCAAGGTAGGCTGGGAGTATCTTCCCTTTAATGGCGGGCCGAGACTGTGTATCGGGCAGCAGTTCGCACTCACCGAGACCGGGTATGTGCTTGTGAGGCTTTTGCAGAGATTTGATGCCATCGAGGATCTTTTCCCGAAGAGGGATATCCGGTATGCGATGAGTTTGACCAGTGCGCCTGGGGATCCGGTCACGGTGAGGTTACATGAGGCGGCGACGGCGGAGTAATTACATTACTTATTCTACTCACATCAAAAACTACTAAGTACTTAATTCCTTTGACTTTTGGTTTTACGCGGAATGTTACACAGCTTGAACCCGATATACCGGTGGTGGATTGCTATTATTATTGCTTTAGTTTCTATTCAATACCATGATCTCTATTCAATCCCTTGACGTAGACGCACATGACTGGCCTTGGAAACCAGGATAGTCTATGTAACTGCTGTATCTTGTAAATAGCCGGTCAAATCGCCATGCAAAAAAAAAAAAAAAAAAGGCATTCTGGTAAAGATTGCTCGGTCCAAGGAGATCCGCACCTTCGGAGCGTTTGCAAGATGAAATATTTCACACCGGACTAGTGCACAGATCAGACGTGTCGTATCATGATGCCCCCATCCCGCAATGCAAGCAAACGTGGCCCTCGCTACTGCAAAAGACGGTGACAGTAGGTCATCCATCGAATACTCTCAAGCCCATGTTTCATGATGACCCAGTCCAGAATGTCCGTCCTCCCTCTCTCACTCGCTTTGGTCATCAAGGGGCTCCTCAAAATCAACAATTTCACACTCCTTCAAGTGACCCGACATTACCCTGTCGGCTGGGAGCTGGGCAGCCGCCGAGGCAAGCACAGACGTCTGATCGAGGATTCTGATTGCCAGGCCTAGAATCTCCTTCTCCTGGCCCTGTGCCCATCTGAGAGTGTGAAATGAATACTACCAAACACAAGGGAATTAGCACAGGCTATGACCTAGCCCGAGGATACTCTTTGAAACTGACCTGACCGTCTTGGTCAATATGGCCGAAAACCCACTCGAAGGTATCAGTAGTGACACCATAGATCTCTGTAGACTCGCCGGCGTTCTTCCGGGCTCTGTGGATCATTCCTGTAAATTGGAATCATTAGACCTAGACCCTGGGAACATATCGCGAATTGCCACTTTCTAGATAGATAGCCGTTCGACGAATCAAGGTATCTTTGCCCTCTCGAGAGCCATTTCCGGGCTCTTCTCCAGACACTGGCTCTGATATGGTATTCTGGATAGGAAACTCACCCATTGCCCCAAGCAGAGTGGAGCTCTTCACCTCTCCCAATGTCTTCGCTCTAAGCATGACCAGATTCGTCTCGAGAAACTTGAACTCCCCATACACAAAGGCACACTCTACATCGACCTTGAGAACATGGCTCGCCCCCTCGATTTTGCACCGGGTGAATATCGTCTTTCGCCGGCCCCAGTGAGCCTGGTAACCGTCCTCAAGCTTTATTCCTAATCTCTTCTCCTCTCTCTTGAACGCAAGAATCACGAGATCAATGAGAATATTGTCAAATCTTCGTCGGATCAAGGTCTCATGAGGCGACTTGGGGAATACACTCAGTACACATGCTTATTTCGATTATTTCAATTAGTAATGGGAGACGGCGCTGTGCTACAAAAAAAATAACATCTCACTTACCTAGAGACTGGGGCAGCTCAATCTGGCTCTCGCGCGCGACGACCCATCTCTCTTTTGTTTGTTCGCTCTCTGCGGTACTGGGGGTTAAGTCGAAGATGGTTGCAAGGGTTTCGGTGTCAAATGAGTCGATGTCTGAGTCGATGCCTATGCTGTACTTCTTCTCTAATCTGGTGAAATGGTCTAGGATTCGGATCGGGGTGAAGAGGTTTCGTACGCATCGGGCGATGGAATGGACCCATAGAGAAGGGCGAGGGGGTTCCATGGTATCGTTGTCAGAAGAGAGTGAAGGGTAAGAAAAAAGAATAAAAGAAAAAAGACGTGAAGGACAAGAAGACGAAGAAAAGAAGCAGAAGAAGCAGAAGAAGCAGAAGAAGCAGAAGAAGCAGAAGAAGCAGAAGAAGCAGAAGAAGCAGAAGAGTTGGTGGGGGGGGGGGGGGATAACACATGAGTTGAGTGAGTTTCACATCATAAAGACTAATTCTAGTATCCTCTTTTTCAAAATTTAGTGAATGTATATCCAGATCATAGAAGAATACAGTGAATATGTAACAAGGGAGAATGGATATAAAAAGGATGGCCTACAATCTAGTGAAGTCTTAGCTGATCCTTTTAGTGAATTTGCAAGTCGTACTGCCAATATAAATACCTGGCTCCTCTCTCACTTGCCCCCCAGAACTTCAAGAATCTGAAAATTCTCAAGAATCGTCCGCATGGAATAACAGCAGTCCAAGTTGCCATGAATGATGGCGGATTATTCCGGGTCGTATGTCAAGGCTCGATGAAGCATTTACTAGCTTCGGCCTTTAGGACGCTCACCTGCATTTGATATTCCCCTCGCTCAACTGTATATTCAACTGCAACAATGATAACTCGAGCTACATCGGCACTCTATAGCAATTAGGGTGGTATAGTTTCCATTCGAGGCTCGCTTTACGAGAGAGGTTTCGGTATCTAACTACATACTCCAAACTATATGAATGTATGCTGGACTAGAGCAGGTGATGAGAGAATATAGAGACGCTCGCGAGGGATGCAAAAAATGAAGTCTAGTACAGGCCCAACGTCAACGCGCTATTCCTCCACTGCTTGAAAGCAGAGCGTCAGGTCCTCGCAGTGGTCCCTGGAAACGAATCTTCAGCTTCCTGTGACCCATAAGGGACAACGCAAGACACTCAATGGTGACTGGATTACTTTATGCATTACGCTGGCAACGAAGCAGCTACAGGGTTGGCAATCCTGGAAGCCAAAGCTCTGATCTCATATTTTTCATATGGAGGACATTTCCAATGAGATAGGCAGGAGTGGCTGATGTGCGTCTCGCCACTGGGAAGCTATATGCTGACCCTGTAGAGGCGGCTCTCTCACGATGTCGCAGCCATCTTCAGGAGCACACATCAGTGATGGAATCTGATAATACGAATGCCTCGAACACATGTATGTTGTATCCACACGAAATTAAGCTTCCCAGCTAACAATATTAGTAACATGGACTTCCCAAAAATTGCTGGCGAAATAGGAGCTACAAGCAGGAAGAGGAACGACGGGGGAATCAATCGACTCTAGAACTCCATCTTAAATTGGGTGTTTGACCCTACCAGGGGGTACTTAACACGTCTCCAGGCGATGCACACCACATACCTAATCGGGGCAGATGGGGATCTTCAGACTTCCATACCTTTCAGAGACTAGGTAGGCAACTCACAACCCAGGAAGCATATTTCTATCCATGATCAGCAATTATCTGGCTAACGCATTACCCTAGATTGCACACTACCCCTTGCTCTGGCGGATATCCTGTATGACGGCTCCTAGGACGGACACATGGATGATCTCTGAGCGGCTCGACCGACACTACAAGGCCAAAGGGGTCAAAATTGGTTGACTCGACTTAAAATCTTAAGGCTTGAAAATGATCAATGAAGGAGGGCCTTTCAAGTTCTGCAGCCTGTGGTACAGCGCACTGATAAAATGGAGGGGCTCTATTAGGTATAGAAATTGGAATTAAATTGATCAGCACTCCGGCCCACATACTCTTGCAATCATACTCCAGGGTGAAGTATTATCTAAACTCGAACCTCTTGTATATAATCTAATTAATTTTCCTCTTCACCAGCCCCTTCATAAAATCAAAACTGTTACTATCACTCTGCAACTGCCACACCCGTCCCGTTGCTCGATCATCCCAGCTTAACTCCTCCGCTAACAAAAACCCATAATCCCGCGTAACACCCTTAATGCGGGCCCGCACACCCCCCTCGGCCTCGAGCGTCACGATCTGGTTTGTATGAAGCCATGAGTCGTAGTACATCTCCTCGAAGGCGCGGTCGAAACCAGTCCTCAAGAATCGGGTGTAGAGGTCCTCGAAGACGGTGAGGATGCGTGCGAGGAGCTTCTCCAGCGTGACTGGGGCGGCTTTAAGTCCTACGAACCGATTCGCTAGGGCAACCAAGGATGTGGTCGGGGAGGCGTTTGTAGCGTTGAGGCCGATCCCGACGACGGAGATGTATTCGTTCGATGAGAAGTGGGAGTTTACGAGGATGCCGCAGATCTTGGTGTATTGTTTCTTGTGTTCGGGTTGTGTAGGGTCTAGGGCGTCTGTGTTTTGGGGTCAGTATGGCAATTTAGAGAGGCAAGGAATGATGGGGTAGGGGGGAATCTACAAATGTCATTGGGCCACTTCAACTTGACTGGCATGGCATCGTAGCCTTCATCGTAGCTTTGGATTCCTCGAACTGTTGCTAGAGCCGCGAGGTACTGGATTAGGACGACTGGTGCGGACTGCATCTTCTCCATCGGGTGACGGACTACTGTCGAGAACAAAAGAGAGCCGGCGGGCGAGACCCAGACATTAGATCCGCGTCCTCGGCCAGCTACTTGGGTAGTTGCTGTTGCCGTAGTACCGGTAGGGAGCTTGCGGAGAAGTTTGGGGTTCCTAATTCAGTCAGCTACCCCCATCTGGGTACTTTAGGACACCTGAAGACTCACTTTTCCAAGATTGTGTTGGTGCTGGTAATGACTTCGGCATAGAGAAGGTTTGATCCGAACTGGGACGCTCCCTCCTTCGACTGTGCCTGGTAGTCCTTGAGATGGGCATAGAAGGCATGGTGGTTGAAATAAGGAGTCATTTTGGATGAAGGGACATCGTCGTGGATAATAAGCCGTTTCACAATCGATTGGTAGTCAACTGTACCGTCCGTATGAGGAGGGATTTTCGAAGACGTCTCTTTTGAAACTTCCGGGAGAGATTCCACAAGTTCACCCATGTTGATCTCCCCGGACTTTTCAATGCGAAAGGTGTCGTTTTCATCTTTCAAATGTCCTTCCTTGCTCACAAACTCCTCCAGCGATATCAAGATCCGCTCTGCATCGGCAGGCTCCAAGGCAGATAGATGTAGGGACGATAAAGACGGCACCTCGGTGGTGTCTTGCGTCACTTGCAGGCCCAGTTTCGATAGACAGGCCTTCAAGAAATCAGTGCGAGATTTGTCATCTGCGGCGAGGGCCTCGATCACTTCAGCATATTCAGGACCACCGGAGGCGGCGTTAAGGTTGGCAGCCGCAAATCTGTCAAGATTAGCATGACATCGTCCGGTTCCCGTACATCAAGCATCTAATAGAGCACTCACTCCGGATGTGGGCCTGTAAGGACCGCCGCACCCTCACCCACAGGACAATAGACTACAGCCGCAGCACCTGTCCCAGGATCAACATTCAGCCTGTCCGCATAGCTAGCGAGCACCTCAACCCCCTTATCCGCATATGATTCCGCATCAACAAATACACCCCCACCATTGTAGTAGGATCGGAAGCTGGTCGGAACAACACCAGAGTTCAACGCCTCTTTCGAGACCGTCAGCCCCGCAGCCCTGGCTCCGGCCTCACTATGATAGACGAAGCCCGAGAAGGCCCCCCCACGGCAGATTCCCGGGTAGAAAGCGAGCTCACGATCACCTGTCACCTCCAGAGTTTTGTTCCCAACCTCGAACTCGCACCGTTTACTCCCGTAATATCCCCCCGCACAGAGACCGAGGTAGGAGCCCCCGCGGCGGACAAATTGCTCAATTCTCCGGTTTCCTACCCCGTTGAGGGCGCGACAGTAGCCTAGATCTGCGCCTCCGGGGATGACAAGCAACGCGCAGGTGAGAGTCCACGGCTCTTTAATGAGCATTTCTGCTGTAACGGGGATGACGGCATAGTGGGAGGCGAGGAGGCGGCGGAGGGTGTAAAGGCAGTGGCGGACGGATTCGACGGTGGTGCCATCTCCTGCGTTAGGATTTAGAATTAAATAGCATTAATGGAGCACAATGGAAGAGAATAACCGGAATACACCAGGACATTGACCTTCTTCCCCGTGGTATTGGGGCTGGCCGTTGACGTGGTCGCCATTTTTATTGTTGCGGGGAAGTTGACGGAGCCTCGGATTGATTCCAGCGAAGATGTGCAACAACTAATCCTTCCCTCTCCCAATCTTTCGCGGGGTGCCAATTGCAATGTCGAAAAAGGAAGACAATCCTCCTGTGGTGGTCGATGTCGATGACGACGACGAGCCAGACGACTGGTACGATATTTATTTCAGTCCTTTTCTACTTTCGCTTTGTGGGAATTGTTGAGGATGACGACTAATTGTTGAGTCTGTAGGGATAAGCGGATCTTCAGCACCGGCTGCGCAGGTACCTTTCTCATTCCAGCCCAATTCAATTGGGTCCCTATGCCTAACTTGAATGCGCACCGTCAGCTGAACAAGAGAAAATGAACGACTGCTACTTTACTAAGAAGGACTGGAGGAGCTGCAAGAATGAGGTGAGCCCATCATCCACGCCGAAGTCCAAGCTCCGATACACCTCTCCGCCATCCACACTCCCATAACGATAACTGGCTTGAACGACACCGGACTACCCTGGCTAATACAGATCGAATTCAATGCAGATGGAGGCATTCCGCGAATGCTGGAAACAACAGGGCAATGACCAACGCACCCAGACCAAGGATGCCTGACCTCCCTCCTCCCTCTACTCCTTTCCGCCGTTGTAATTCTCCACTCCTCGAGCACGACCATGTATATTAGCCAAGTACCTTATTCCTGTATACTAAAAGAGCCATCTCGCCTATACTATCCTCAATAACCACTTATGAAAATGGCTGTCCTCGCCGGGGAAAATCCCATGTCGATCACGTGATTCCATCCCAACCTCTCAAGTCTCAAGACTCTCAACTTCAAATAAACATCACCACCTCCCCCAGCCCCAACCCCAACATCAAGAACGCACCTTGTCTCCACCATCGCGACAATGGCATTCTCGCGCTCTCTCCGGGCCGCAGAGCCCCTCCTCCACCGCCAGCTATTCTACCGCCCTTTCAGCTCCTCCCCCCTGCAGCTCCATCCGACACCATCTTCCTACAGACAACAGACACAACCACCAGCATCCACCCAGCGACCAAACTCCACCCCGTCCACCCCCTCTACCCCCTCCGCTGACCGCGCAACCCGCATCTCCTCCCCAACCCCCAGCCACCCCACAACCGATAACATCTCCAAAACCGGCCTCTTCGACAAACCGCTCGAGCTCAACCCAATCCAAGGAGGCAGCACCCCAGACAAAATCGACTGGACACGGTCCTTCCACGGTCTCAGCGCGGAACCCTTCCCCAAGGAAGCAGCCGACATCCTCCTCGCCCCGACAGACCCCGCCGAAGTCGAGATCAAACCAGATGGCATCCTCTACCTCCCCGAGATCAAGTACCGGAGGATCCTGAACCGCGCGTTCGGGCCGGGAGGATGGGGGCTTGTGCCCAGGAGTGAGAGCATCGTTACACCGAAGACCGTAACGAGGGAGTATGCGTTGGTTTGTAATGGGCGGTTCGTTCCCTTTTTTTTTCTTTTTTTTTTCTTTCTTTTTTTTGCAATTCCCACTTGGTTGATTTTGAAGTAGATGGAGGAGGAGGAGGCTAATTACTGGTATATAGACTTGTCTCTGTTGCACGTGGCGAACAGGATTATTTCTCGCCGGACGGTATCCCCACCGCGACGGAGGGGTGTCGGTCTAACGCGCTGGTCCGCTGCTGTAAGGATCTGGGCATCGCGAGTGAATTGTGGGATCCGCGGTGGATTCGGAAGTTCAAGGCTGAGTATACGCGTGAGGCGTTTGTCGAGCATGTGGTGAATAAGAGGAAATCGAAGATCTGGTTGAGGAAGGATGATCCGGTTTCGTATCCGTGGAAGGAGACGAGGTGATTTTCTTTCATCTTCATCTTCATCCACTTGATTCTCATTCGAAACTCGGACGGACGGGGCTACAGTGTACTCCGTACTTGGATTGGAAATGTTGTACGATAAGAAGTCGAGCTTGCCATTTCTAAATTCGGTAAGTATGTAATTGTATAGAAGAATTTCCTCTCCCAGAACTCCCTTTCTTCCTGGTAGTAAATAGTTGAAATCAGATCGGCCAACCCAGAGAATAAAACCTATCTATCATACGTGTAACACATCATATATCCCTTCCTTTCCTTTATTTTCCGTCCCTGTTTTTTTTTCCCATTTTAATTTTTTTTTTCCCTCCCCTTCTTTATTTTACTGCCCCTGCGGCCGGCGAGGGATATACCCCCTCGACTGCTCCTCCGAGATCTGCGAGGGCGGATATAACGGGGACGGGGCCCCAAACTCCTGGTAGCCCGGAGACCTAGACGGGTCCAAGTCCGACGACAGCTCTAACGGCTGGTGGCCCGACGGGCTCAATTCATATGGCCGCTCCTCCGGGTGCTCAAAGTATTGGCTCGGGTAAGGGTACGTCTGTTCGGATCCAGGTCCCTGGAGGTGTGGCGGATGGTTGCTCGAAGAGGACGAAGACGGGGGCACCGGCTCGGCGAGGATGGGGATCCCGCCTGTAGCCGTTGCGGAGTAGGGTGCTGCTGTCCCGGACTTGCGGTGGCCCGTGGAAGCCGCGCGTGTCAGGGAGCCGTAGTTGACGCTGAGCTGGCGGTTGGGGTCGGGGGACCCTGCGGGCGTCTGGTAGTGGTCGGGGTCTTCGCCGGTCTGGGGGGAGAGGGTGCGCTGGGGAGCGTCGTTGCTGGTGCCGTAGAGGAAGGGGTTGTTGAAGGTGTTGGCGGCGGTGGCGGCGCGATGTTGGAGGGATCCGGTGGAGGAAGGGCCGAAGTCCACGGCGGTGGAATGAGAGCCGGTATCTGCGACGCTGCGACGGATGCCTTCGTTGTTACTGCCGCCGGAGGTAGGGACGGGGTTCGAGGGGTCATTGGGCTTATCGCCGGAGCTGCTGTCGTTGTCGTCGGCCGGAGTTTCCTCGGCTGCTGCGACGCCGGGAGCGCGCATGGGGATCTTGCGTGAAGCGGTGATCAAAGCGCACATGAACTTGGAGCGGCGGGTGGCGCGGACCGACTCGATCGCCCAGTTGGATTTATGGAAGAGGCTCACGGTGAGCTCAAGCTTGTCCAGATCGCCGATGCCGTCAAAGTCCACGTCTACGTCGGGTAGGAAGTCACGGGAGTTCTCCTTGTCGCGGACAAAGAGCTCCATTTCCTCCTTGAGTATCTGGACGTCGGCGAATGTAGTGTCGAAGCTGACGGGGATGGTGAGCTTCTCACGCATGGCCTGGGAGCGGGTAAAGTTGTCGATCCACAGGGTGTTAAGCACAGCATTAGGAACCTGGGTGATGCGGTGGTCGGTGACATTGCGGAAGGCGCTGTAGAGCAGGGAGATACGCTCCACCATGTACGGCTTGCTGTCGATCTCGATGCGGTCTCCGATGTCGAAAGGATGCTTGACGAACAGGAAGACGCACGAGCTCAGGACCTCTTGGGCTGTGCTGGCGAAAATAAAACTCAGGGACAGGAGGGAGGTGGCTCCGGCCGCAATAACGGTGCCAAATCCGTTGGTAACAAAGGATATAAAGACGAGAACGCCAATGATGCCTGCGACAGTGGCCAGCAGGTTGTCGAGAACGTGGATCGCCTGGTCGACGTCGTGCATGCTGTGGTTCAGTGACTTGCGCATGCGTCCGACCTCTTGAATCGCAAGGACCATCTCGTCCAGACTGATGTCCCCGTTTCCGTCGCGATCCAACATCACGAAAGCTTCCTCCGCTTCGACATCCTTGCCGGCGCCCAACACCTCGACGATGTCCTCCAGGAACAGGGCTTCGCGGCCTTCGACCACAAACGACATCCAGATTCTGCGGGCCAGGGCTTCCGTTGACCGCTTGCGCTCCAGGGCTTCGGTGACGATCGACCGAGCAGCCGTAGAGTTAAAGACCTGTTTGCCCGTGATTTCATGAGCCACATCGCCCAGTGCAGCCGTCACTTTGTCACCGAGGCGGCCCACGCCCTGACCAACTCCACGGATCAATTTCAGGGGCATAGAGGAGCCGGAACGCAGAAGGCCCGGTCTGCGCTTCTTGCCATCGTCGACTGCTGCCGCAAGGAGTGAGTCCGAGATGGTGGCGTCATCGTCGCGGAACTCTTTACAGTACATGGGGAACATGCTGCGGGAGGCATCATAGAGGGTGCCGATTAGATACACGTTGCGCTTAGATTCCTTAATCCTAGCATCAAACTGTTTGCGATGGTAGCTGATAGAGATGAGCTGAACGATCGCCTTTTCGCCGAGGAAGATGATACTACAGATCAGGAGAGCGAAAAGCACGTTCTTGACGGACTTTTCCCATGATTTCGTTGCGGTATCACCTTCCTCCTTGTTCCGGGGATTCAGCGTCATGATCTGCAAGGCAGAGCATTGTTAGCAATGGGATCGATCTTCTCCGGATTACGCAGTATAACATAACAACTTACCGGTAAAAACGTGACGAGAGAAATCAGCGTCCAGAACACCAGGGTAAGAGGCATCTCCAGGTTACGCAGGATGAGCGCATATTTCCGTGTTCCGGAGTTGACGATACCACAGAGAAACTGGAAGACAAGCGGAATGAAATGAGCGAAAAGCTTGCCCACCCAGAGAGACACCCAGACGACCTCAACCCAGGTGAAAAACCAAGCAATGTGGACGCCGCCAATTTTCGCGTCCTGCGCGACGGTGGCTCCGACAATAATGGGGATTGCAATGAGCAGCGCAACTGGCGCCACATAGATCATATAACGAGTGACAAGGGAGAAATTGAGAACGGACTGGTAGAACCGTCCCATGCGAGTGATAGTTCCATCCTCTGGGGCCTCGAGGGACATCTCTGAAGTATCGACCCTCTTCCTTCGACCGTTGCCCAGGCCAGAGACCAGGCCGGTCTTCTCCTCATTAGGGTCAGGTGAACTGGGCTCACCCGCGGGGAGAGGATATTCGGGGTTTGGCGAGGCAGGCGTGTGGACGCTCGTCTTGCGAGCGCCCGTCTGGCCCCGACTCGCGACATTGGTCAGAGGGATTTCAATGGTGACATCGTTGGGATTCGCCATGCCGTCAGGGGCGAGATGATCGGGAAGTTGCTGGAAGCGATGCGCAGAGAGACGCTTCTCAGCGATGCCGGGTCGTCCTGACATTATAAATCAAGGAATCGCAGGCAGATCATGCATGGGTGAGGGGAAAGAAAGTAAAGAAATTGTCTTCGATCCAGGCGATCGGCCAGCAACCGAGGGATCGTCACCGATTCGTAATTTTTTTGCCTTGTTGGGTAGACTTGATGTAAAAGAACGGTTCGCGGAGAGTCGGTGGGTCAATTTGGAGACGGACTGAAGCTGGTTCAGCCTTGTTATTCGATGCGAATTGCAGGGGTCGTTTAAGCGAGTGATAGGTCGAAGAAGAGAGAACAATAAAAAAAGAGAGAGAAAGAGAGAGAGAGCGCGAGAGAGAAAGAAGGGACAAAAATGAAAGATACGGCGGGTAATGAGAAGAGAATGAAGGAGAAGATGCAGAGAGGAAGAAGGGAAGAAAAGAATGAAGCCGAGCTGACAGAAAGAAAAGAGGTTGACAGGCGAAGAAATTAGCCGGAGGTTTCAAAGCGTTTCACTTGTTCAGGAACCAAAATCTTAAAGAACGCCACGACCAGGCTTTTTCGTTTCAATTGCTCATTCAACTAATTCCAGGCACCAGCGCTCAGCTCTCCCGAGTCCAGAGTCCAGACCCAACAACACAGCATCAATCGCAAAGAAATAATGAAGCGACGAGATGGTTACCAAGGGCGGACCTGGAATTCTCGCAAGAATACAAAAACAACATTCCACTTCTTCGCGCTGCATTCCTGGCCCACCCCAACACACCCACACTGATCGATCGATCTCATCTCCAAGATCCAGCAGAGTATGTGAATCACAATGCAGTCATCGCCAGCACACAGAAAAGAAAAGGGAAACCTAGAAAGCCACCCATGTGGACACCAACTGATCCATCTCCACTTTCGTGTTGACTCCCCCCCCACTTAGAGCACCGTTAGCACGCCCCGTCCAGGACCTATAGGGCGTCTCCAACCGCAACAATCGACATGGCCCCCTCCACTGACCTCGCCACATCCAAGAAATCCCCCAGCACCAGTCTCCATCCCTTTTCACTAACCAGATCCTCCTCGCCTGGCTCATCCAATATGATCCCTCTTTCCACGGGCCCAGGTAGCCCACCGTTAAGTTCCCACACTTTCCCCTGGCTGTCCTTCACCAACGCAATGAAATGGAACTCATTGGGATCGCTTGCGTCAGGGACTTGAGAGGCTCCCCGCACGGCCGCGTCCATGTGTGCGTCCTCGAGGAAGCTCGAGTCGTAGAGGGCCTTGGCCCGCTCATCAGGTGCGAGTGGGATCACCTCCTGTCGGAGTGTGTCGAGCTTTGAGCCGGGCGGGATGTGTTGGCCGTCGCGGAGGTTGAAGACGCAGTGCAGGAAGGCCATCAGCCCGCAGGCGTGCCCGATCGTTTGGCGGGCCCAGAGGACGGGTTCGGATGGGCCCGAGCCTGTGTAAGGAGGGTGAGTGCGTTCGAGATCATCGCGAGCTGCGTGGTAGATGGGTGCAGCGCACAGGAAGATGAGGGCGTTGATGGGTCGAGGGAGGTAGATGAGGTCTTCGGGGGATGTGGAGTAGATGTCGTGGAAAGTGAGAGTGTTGATCCCCAGATTCGAGGCGAGACGGGAGAGAACCTCCGGGTTGTTTTCTATCCTATAATTAGCGTGGGATATTCGTTAACACAGGAGATACAATATTAACCCAGTGGGATAAAAGTTTTACAGCCGTTGATGATTTTGACCGACATTGTGATGGGTTGGATGGGTTGGAGTTGAGGGGAGATGAGGTGAGATCGGAGGTTTCGGTGTTGTGTTGGATCTGCACCTCCTCCGCATTTCTTTAATCTATACAAGGCTATCTCCCCATGTGGTTTCCGGAGATATATATTAATATATCAAAGTATGTCTCGGATACAGTTGTTTATCAAGCACGTGTGTTGTATCAAGATGTTTCAATATATTGATCCCAAACAGACTCCCCACCTAGGTATCTTCCTCCTTGTATATACTACCAAGTAAACAACCATCCCTCATACTTGATATCACCAACATCAACAGTCTATAACCCAAGTAAATAACCATGACCAACATCCCCAATCTACAACCCAACCCAACTAAATACTAGTACTACTATTTTCCCCCCGAATCAACCTCGCCGCCACCCCATGACACTTCCCCAACCGATTCCCCCCCCTCCACCGCCCCTCGTCCAAAATCGCCTGACTCTTCCAATCCAACCCAACCCCCCAAACCCGATCTCTCGGGGCCCCCTCCACAAACACCCTCTGCCCACTCGCCAAATATAACCCCTTCAGCTCGTCATCGGCCTCCGCCCTCGCCGCACACCCCGCAACAACCACACATCCAGACGCCGTCGTCCACACCCCCTCATTGAAATTCGGCACCCTCCGTCCGAGCGCCTTCTGCTCTCGCGGCGAATCCGTCCGGAGGATCTGGCACAGCACGGATCCCCAGAGGGCTCTCCGGGGTAGGTCGGTGGGTGCGGTCGTGGCGTCTAGCATGGCGCTGGGCAGGGAGGTGAGGGTTTCCGGTCCGTCATCGTGGGGTGTGCTGATGGATTCGGTCGTCAGGGGGGTGTCGTGGCGTTCGAAGAGCCAGGCTTTGAGCGCCATCATCCACTGTTCGCCGCGGTGGAAGGGGAAGGATGCGAGGAGGTGCGTGGAGATGGCGTCTGCGGGTGGGTGGGGGATCTTCAGGGCGTCGAGTTCGGGGAGGCAGAGCTCGAGAGCCCGTTGTCCGAGGAAGGGCGAAGGGCTGAAGTACCAGTTTGAGAGGATGCTGCCGTGGAAGTAGATGTGGGTGTCTGTTACCCGGATTTCGGGGTTGTTGAGGGGGTGGGTTTTTGTCAGCATGGTTGTTCTCTCTTTTTTTTTTTTTTTTTCTGGGCTGGTGGAAAGATTCGTCGGCGAGAGTGGAAGTTGAGATGAAGGGGTTTGTTTCTCCCTGAGGCTATATCTACTGTGCTTTTCTATAGATGGATGAGTCCTCATTAAAGGTGGGAATGGCTCGTGAGTCAGGACTTCGTATTCCAAGCCAGCCGTGAGGCGGTGCTTAGTGACTATGTATGGGTGAGTCAAAAGTCAATTCCAGGCAGACGACTAGAGGCTGTGTCACGAAGATCCCTAATTACTGGACACATTTTCAGCCCGTGAGAGACTTATCACTGAGCGAAGGCCGTTTGGCGGCTTCAAGAAGGGTAGTGCTTGTTTGGTGCCTGGAAGGTGTGAAGCTAGGGAAGAAATATACATTTCTGTCCGCATTAATAGATATCTAGTATATAGAGAGCAATCCTCCTGTGCATGAATACCTATTGCATGTTGCGAGATGCACCGAGATTGAACTCTACCTAACTGTTGTCCACACTATGCAGCAACTGCACCGGAGTCGACTACCATTTGCTTCAACTCCTCCAGCACCCGTTCCTTCCCCCAGCCCTCGGTCAACCCACGGAGCAAAAGCTCCTGTTCACTCTCTGGCGCCATCCCATTCGGCGCGGGAGGCCGTCGGTCTAGATTCGAAGGGAATGGATACCCTTCCGCGATGGCGAGCACCAATGCCTCCAGACCCGCATCCACTCGTCCTCCGGCCGCCTGGAACCGCCTGATCATCTCATCCCAGCACCGCTCTACAATCGGAACCGCATCAATCGCCTCCATGGTTTTGCCCAAGGCACATCCAATCTGCAGGAGATTCGCCTTGCGATGGAATCCACCGTCTGCAGCGGGCTCGGTTTCGTTGGCCCCGGCAGCGTGGAACACCGCGGGGTTGAAGAACAACCCATCACCCAGCTCCAGAGGGAGCGCAACGTAGTTCTCCTGGAAGAAACTGCGGAAATCCGGACGTCGCCAAGCTAGATAGCCTGGCTCATATGTCTGGCTGAAGGGGAGGAAGCGGGTAGGTCCGCTGGCTAGCGGCATATCGCTGTGAGCCACTGCGCCCTGGAGAGTAAGGTATTGACTGGCTCTCTGGATGGTGCGCGGGAAGGCGGCACAGCGCTCGAGGTCCTGGAATCCGAGGTGGTAGTCACGGTGACTATCTTGTGCCGCTCCGCCGGGCTTCACGATGTTCACTTGGGCCGTGACCCGGTACGCCGGGCCCAGCCAGCTCTCACTAACAACTCGCAGCCAGGGGTTAGAGTAGTAGTCGATGAATGAGGCGGGGTCGGCAAAGGCATGCTTGCTGAATGAGTTCCAAATTCGGTCATTCTTCCCACTGGCGGCAAAGTGGTCGCCCTTCTTGGTTTCAGCAGACTGGCGCTCCTGGTCGATGATGCGCTGGAACGCAGCATTGGTAGCCGAAAGAGTCGCCTCATACTGGCCGGGGTGGTACATGCCCTTGAGCACAAAGATGCCAGGTCCAGACTCGAGGATGTGGTACCATTCATTTTGAAGAGCAGCTGTTGTTTCAGAGTCCTGTGTGCTGAAGCCTGAAGCATTGTAGATGGGGATATTCTTTTGCACGTCCGCAGCCAATGGGTATGAATGGGGATCTGTCGTGCGAGCACAGAGCTTCTTGAAATCATCCCGCTGAACCGACAAATCAGCCTGGAATAGTCTGCTGGCGGGCCGAGCGTGTCCGTTTGCGTGCACCATGGCGTTGTATGGATGGGTTGTGTATCTTTTGGTGCAGATGAATTGTTTGTATAAGGTGGGAGATGTGTAGAGGCCTGCTGGGGGTTGGGCGGGGTATAAATGGTGGTGGCTGCATGGACAATTCCGATACTTGAACGTCACCGAATCCTAGGTCCAAGAGGATAAAGTGAGTGAACAATTTAACCATCCACTAGAAACGTAGAAAGATGGCTAAATTGGGCTGTTTTGCTGGATCTAGTAAGAGATGAAGTACAGAACTGGGTGCTCACGTGAGCATCGGAAACCTATATCCGAGATGCTCCCCATTCGCGCTCCATCAGTGATCTAATTACAAAGATACAAGTAGCCACAGTGAAGAGCACACCGCACCATATGCCCTGGTAAAAAAAAAAGAGTCTCAGCCAACAACTGCATGACTATACAACCGGAAAGCATGGCGTGTTCTAAGCGCAACGAAGATCAGACATGTCTCCAACGGTTAATCTAAACAAAGACAAGCAGTGACAGTGTTACGAAGAAAATTAGGCAAAGAAAATAAACCCGCAAAGTGGCCACCGCCGATAATATTATACTCAAGGGAAAACCGGCCTGCGCTTAATTCTATGTATGATGTCCCAATTTTCACCCGAAAGAGAACACACAATGAGGGGCTTAGAAAAGAGACCCAATAGTAATGGAGGGAAAGGATAGATAAGAGAGAGATTAGAAAATGAGAAGAAGGTCAAATGGGTATAAGAATGATTCTTAGCAGTGCGCTTTATTATTATGCATTCATCATCACTACCCCAACATCGGGGTGCAAGGAGTCCGTCGTAGTAGCCCCTGTGTCAGTTCGGTTAGATTCACTGAGAATGAGGGTGTTCTCGGATAGCGTCTCAACTAGCGAACTCGGTCGTCCAGCGACGGTAAACAAAACCTTGAGTAGCACGTCCTGGCTTTGATACCCATCCGGCATCAGCGCAGCGGGATCTCTCGTGTGCGTCATGAATGTCCGAACTAGAGACCGAATGTATTTGTCGGTGGATGAGTCCTGTAATTTATCCAGCCCATCGATTACGCACACCAAAAGAGGTGGAGAATAGTTTAAGAGCGTATTGATCAAAGATAAAACCTCTTTCCACGAGGAGAGCGTGCCATTCAAGGGTGTGAACCGTTCTGCCTTAAGCACGCAAAGGGAGGTGTAGGTCGAAACTGGGGGAAGGTGGTCGATTAACTGTCTGATTAAGCTGTATGCAAGTGCAACAAGACCCTGCTGAAACAGGGTCATTCCGTCCCTTCCACTGGTTGGAAGGGAACAGAAATGTGCGACCACGGGTAATTTAGCTTCACGAAGTAGGCTGGCGTAGCAAGCTGATATAAGTGCGACAGGACTTGGGAAAGCAGTGTTAGGGGGTCCCCCGACGGCGAGGACTCGGGAGTCTGAACCTGTTGTCCATTGCTTCAAGGATGCCATGACACTCTCCTCTGCGATGACCTGGATGTCAGACTCAAAATCGGCGATTTGGTCGTCACTGTCAAAATAGTCTTGGAGGTGTGCCGATGCTAGCTGCAGTTCAACCCGAGTGTACTTGTGCTTGGATACTTCGAGAGGTTGGGTCATTGGGATATCTGAGATAAATACTATGGTTAATTTCGTCTACTACCTCGCCTGAACGACATGGCTCACTTACCTGGGTCTTCGACGGTGGTCGTCGTCAAACAGGCGATCCCACTATTTTGTTGGCTGACAGGCCGTAAACGTCGACTCGCGGCGTTGAGCATTTGTAAAAGGAGTGCATCCCGCTTCTGCATCATCCTGAGTCTGGCGTCATTATCGTATTGCATCTCCCATATCAGAAGTCGTGTCAATGCGTTCTGAGCTGCAAACCGTCGATCAATGTCGCGCCGGCCAATCTGACTCAGTCTGGCTCTCTCCCATAGGTCAAGCTCGTTATGTCGCATGATCGCACAACTCTGCTCGCTGTCGCTGTCGTTTAAGTCCATGGCATCTATAATACCATGCATGAAGCCCCTGGCACTGCCTTGAATATTGCCAACAAGGCTGTAAAAGTCGAGGTACACGTCCTGGTTGAGACTCTTTAGAAGGCGACACTTGAGTCTTCGCACATACCAGTCCATCAATTCGCCTAGGAAGAAAAAACTTAGGTAGTAAAAGGTTGCGACTGAATGCATCGAGTTTCTGGCTAGTAAAGGCGGTTCGCTATGTGAGGAAGGACAAATGGATTCGTTCACTTTGGTAAGGGCCATCATCACTCCTTCCATGACCCTTGGGTAATTCGCGGATGCCTAGAAGAACCCTTTAGAAGCTGTACAACGAGGGTTTTGTACATTCACCGTGACTTACTTTGATGATTGATTGTAAAACCCCATAGAAGAGGGAAGAGTAGAACTGGCTATCTGGAAGCGTCATCAAGACGATGGAATGCGAATCGAAAGTGCCCAAAAAATCGTCACAAAGGGCCATGGAACGACTGAATACGAGCTGCCGTGGGCTCGAGACCCAGAAGGCCTGGATGCCCCGTACCACCCCTGAAACATCCTGTGGCGTTTGAGGACGCTCTTGGAATGAGACTCGGTCTTCCGGGGGAAGTTGTTCCTGGAACCGCTTCCAAGACAGAACCAGTTCATTGTACTCAATATCGAGAGTAGCAACCACAGGTATCCTAGAGTGGTAATTTAGCCATCAGGATCGGTCAAAATTGACGGTATGAAGAAGGTATTCTGCGCTGGGACCCAAATCCTTGGACAACCCGTGGTTTAGAAGGGGGGGAAGGCCAGGGGATGGGGGAGCTTTGCAGATCACAGGAAAGACCAAGGGTTTGAGTATAAATGTAGAGTGACTTACGAAGCGGGGTGTCTTTGATCAAATCTTCGTCTCCAGAAATTAATGGCGAACTGGTTATCCTCTGCAGCCTGTGATGCTACTGCTGGGACGGGGGGAACAGGCTGGGGGGGCATCTTTTCGGCCAGGCGGCGGCGACCCTATCCTGCTGAACAGCGACAACACAGGACGACGACGGTCTCGTCGACTGGCCCAACGAGATCATGTCAGGGGCCCAAAGTAGGGAGGGAACTAAGGTGTATAAGGGAGCGCGTGTAGTTCGACCACTCAGCGTCGATAAAGAAAACGTTGTTCTGGGACACAGAATTTTCCTTGTCGGACTTTCTCTTGATGTTGTTTCCTTTATCTGATTGTGGTGGTGCACATTTTGGTTGCTTCAGACTCCGCGGGAAGGCCCGCTCGGGAAGTAAGTAAGGTAGGAAGAGATTTTTTTCCTAAGTATTTATTGGGATTTATTTGTCGGGCCTGGAGGATGGAAAAGAAGAAAAGGACGATGGAAAGGGTTAGTCAGATGGTAGAGTGGAGGAGGATAAGAGAATTTAGGTTAAGTCTTCTCATAAATTTCTGACCCCTGGGGATGGAAGGGACGTTCCAAGTGCAAGAGAGGGAGAGGGGTGGAGAGAGAAAAAACACATCCCCAGCAGATCAGACATCGAAAAAGTACCAGGTCGTCAGTAGCTAACTATCATCTGTTGATTGGCATTAATATTAGTGGATGTATATTATTCTGGTATTATTGCTGGATATTATTATTTTTTCTATTTATTTATTTTGTTGTACTTTCTATTGATCTCTGGTCACCAGCAGAGGCCCTGAGACAGTCCCTAGGTAGTACCTCGTCTTTCTTCTGATTTAGCAGCACGATCATTATATTTGGGGGGGGGTTCAATTAGACCGGCTGCTCGTGCTAATTGACCTATTGACCTTTTTTCGTCGATTTCCCATAAATAGGCGCCCTCTTCCGCTCGAATTGACGACGACTAGGTAACTTCGCCTCCCCTGCTGTTTCTTTGGGAGGTTGTTTTTTCGCTTCCCAGCAGCAGCTCGAGCACCCTCACCAGTCGACGAGAGCCTCGGCCGGATTTGGCGCAGAGCGAACGAACTGACAACCTCAGCAGGGAAACCTGGGACGCCTCCTTGGGCGTTTGGGCCAATCAAGCCCCAGTGAGGAGTGGACACCTGGTGGTCGAGGCCCCTCGAATACTAGGTCGAAGCGGGGATAGGCGGTGGATACATTTCCCACCGCCTATGGGGTTAAAGATGCTAATTTTGGCCTGGCCTCAGATGGCGCTTTTTACCCACCACTGCTGCTATTCTTTTTCCATTTTCGCGCTCTTCCTTTTCCTGTCTTTGGTTTATCTGCACTCTCTCTTCATTGTAGTCTCCACTGCAGGACTCTCCGCCAATCCATACCTAACTTTTGAGCAAGTTTCAACAACCCTGAGTGCAGTCGACAAGGTTTTGGCATCCATCGTTTTTTTTTTTTTTTGCTCTTTCCTTTTTCTGAGTATTTGCTATTTTATCTCACGGTGGTTATGCTAGAAGGAGAATTCTTAGTAGAAGGGTGTTTTGGTTCTGGGCCTCAAGTGTAGGTCATGCCGAGCCTCGTTTCCAGAAATCTGGCATCTGACACTGTCATCAGCCATGAGAGGAGAACAACTTGAATCCCCGTCGGATAAACAAGTCCGACCTCATGCATGGACGGTGCCCACTGTATATGACTTACTATGGTACTATCTGCCCTGCTGTTGGGTTTGACTTTCATAAGCGTCTTCCAAGTTCCGACTGGCATTTTTTCCCTCGCGTAATGGTTCCTAAACCCAGATTCCCCCATGCCCTTTCCATGTGTCAGTAAACCTTGTCGGAAATCCTTTGATGCGGCCCATCATTAGGATCTGCCTCTTCTCCTTGGAGTTCGCCCGACCGGGTTCAGACAAGGTAGACAGGTTCTCGTTATTCCCTCGAGGGTGTAACCACAAGTATCTCTGGTAGCCTGTATGTCGTTACTGGGTCTGGACTCCCACTGCGATTGTTGTGTCCCAGCTCCCAATAGTAACAGAATCAGATAGAGCGAGTGGGCTGAAGTGGACACATTCGAACACACGGACCAAGTGTTGTTCTCCCAGACGGTCTGGACCCATTTCATCCACCAATCCAGGTCATCTGATGGGGAACATCCCCTATTCGTTTTGGGTTACTCGCATAAATCAACAACAACAATATTAATGTGGAAAAAAAGCGAGACATTCATCCCTTCAGTATCCATCTTCCAAAGGTGATGGCCAGCGATTCCAGTTCCATATGAGCCTTTTTCCTCGCTCCAGCTCTTTGATCTCAACTCTTCAGGCTAACTCTATCCGAACCTTTGCTTTAAATGCTCCGCAGCCGCTCCACTCTCATTGAGTTATGTATTGCAAGATATCAACACACTAAGCTTGGGTATCCCGATTCCCGTGCTCCCATATTCAACGCCCCGCCCCACCAGAACCCGTCCCTCATGCTACCTGAACACCAAAGCAAAGCAGCCCCAGAGATAATAAGAAGTACTTAATAAAAAAAAACAAAAACGCCCCGCCAGAGGACCAAGAAGTTGCACGGAATATTTTAGCACTGCAACACAACAGATCGGACCCTCCATGATTGGAAGCTTCCCCTGGATATTTGAGACACGCCCTTTATTTTATTCTCATCTCCAGCAGATACAGAAGATGAGCAGCATTCCATGTAATGAAAACGAACCCAGACTCCCTGCTTTATAAAAGTTGTCTCTCCTCCCTCTTTGTTGATCGCCTGGTGTGTCTTGGATGGTGTAGCAAGCAACCGGAAATTTGTCGAGACACAGTGTAACCTTTGTTTGGGCTTTCACACTACTGAGGGAAAGGAGGCTTTTGCAAATCCGCTGGGGGTGGGTGGGACCTCGCAAACCAAAGACATGGGAGTCGGGACCTACTACTGCACCCTTCACGCTTTGATAACAAATGATCCATCCTTCTCGCTACTTACATACCCAGTTTGCTCCCGACACGAATCCTGAAGCTTAATTTTGCCTGGTGGACTCTAGCCCGTTTCAATGGGAAATGGACTACCTAGGTACGAGCTAGGTAATCCTCCCATCGTATGACCTTTCCTGAGTTGGGGGAAATTTAATCCGGGGAGGGGGCGCTGTTATCTATTGAGCCACTGTTTGGGTAAGTGATACTACTCCGTACAGTACTCCGTAGACTAGCGGTCTACATCCCGAGTCCGGATCAAAGGATACCTGGGTGGTGAGTATGTAGTGGTTTTTGTCTGAACATAGGCAGGGATAAGATTCTGGTTGACCGAGATATTGAAGGGGGAGTGCAGACCTACCGAGAAGTCGTATTTAAAAGCAGACCGTGAGTTGCTGATTGTGGAGTGCAGATTGCGACGTACATCTTTGAGCCAGTCAGGAGCTGGTGATCTACAGAATAACTGGCGATCTATGTAGATTTTGGTTATTGATGCGAAGTCTATCTACTCCGATGTAGGTCTTGGAGCTAATCCACACCCGACTCGCTCTCGTCAATAGGGTGAGGGGCACCTGAGCTATACATCACAAAAGGCTAGCTTTTGATAATTAGGACACAAGTTGATCGGAGTCCAATGGTTATTATTAAGCCACTCAGGGAATAAGTCAGTTAACTATTTACCAGGAGAGCTGGTTGACTAATACTCGCCCTAATGTTGAATGTGTCTTCCTATCTAGGTGATAAATCATGTGGTGTATAGACCAAGCCCCCTAACTCCGCACAAGTCCCAAAATCCGATCAGATATCTAGGTAGGTAGACTAGATGCTGGTTTTCCAGCTCCTATCTAATCCGGACCTCCAATTCGGTATGGACACATACACACACACACACACACACACACACACACACACACACACATCCAGCTCTGTCGCCATCACCCGCAGTCTCACATACCAGAGAGGACTGGGTGTGCACGATAAGCGTGTGCTGCTCCGATCGTAGAGGGGGGTCCGCTTCCATGTGGAGCGGATACTCACCCGGAGATACGTACCACCATGACAATAGTATGTTCAAGAGGTGAGGCAATATCTCGCTCTCCCGAGTGATTGTCAAATAGATAGATACATTCACAGAGCGATCAGATGGTCAAGTCTCATGTCGACAGACTGGCGGCTGTTTCATTGGATATGAAGTGACGTGGTAAACATCAACGCTGACAAACTCAAAATCCGGCTGGCATTACCCATGTTGGAAAGAATGGGGGTGGGTTGGCTCGTCAGCACAAGAAAAACTAACAAACCGAAAACCCAAAACATAATAATAACCACATCAAGGTCATCCCACCTGTTAGAGACGCTGCGGTTGACGTAACTTTCTTTCTTAGCTATAGCTACCGACTACCAGGGTTCCTCCTCGAGCTCTAGGTATTCGGCCGACCTCGAATGTATTGATCCCCCTCGGAGATCTCGTCGAAAACTGCGAGGGCGGGGGACTGTGACAAAATTAAGTTCAACAAGTTTTAAAAAAAAAAATGGGTGGATGATGTAATGATCAGAATCATTGTGGGGGAATTCTAGCGAGATTCTAGGTAGATAAGTCCACTTCATTGTTTTCATCTCTCTATCTTCTTTCTTTTTTTTGACGGAATACTGGCCATTTCCCCCGAGAATTCACCCTGTTCAAAGTCACCCATTCCACAAATTCAATTTAGAGTTAGGTATTCGGGGGGCGAAGGTTGATCTGCTTCCGTCCAGCAATTTGGGGAGACGGAGGGAGGCCGAGAGGATGATCAACAGGATGCCCTCGCGCCAACTGGCCCACGGTCAAACCAATCCCCGCATCCATGATGATTCGTCATCAATAACTAAATCGTTCGCTGACCCCAAGTCTGATACTGGTAGGTTGCTTACTACTGGGCTCTCACTACCGGACTGCTTGTGAACCACGGACCTGCCTCAGGTAGAGCAGTTAGTTATTATTTGTGAGGACGGTTCTTGTTTTGAAACCCCTGGTTTGAGATTGAGGCTGTGTTGTTGGTGGTGGTGGTGAGCCTGTACGTAGTGTGTACTGGTAATTATTCACTATCAAGCGAGTCTTTACCTTATCTTATCCCTGTGTCCCTTTCGGCAACTTCCTCGATATTGAATGATGATAGTGTAATAGAAAAAACGTAGGAAGATTGGTGAGCAAAGCATTGTTTAAATAATAATTATTCCAATGTGTCTGACCAGAAATCAGGGCTATTAGTGGTGAATGGGAGAAACATTCAATTGATCCAAATTTCAGTCAAACAAAGCAATCGGAATCATCCAATCTTACCTTACTGTACACGGAACCCCGTAACCGGCCAGCCATGGTCGCTTTCATCACGTATCCGTACCTCGATCGCCCTCGTTTTTGGTCCCTCTAAACTTCAGGATTATTATTATTGTTATTATTATTATTATTATTAGACTCTCGCACAGTCGCCCATCATGGCGTCTTCTTTTTCCTTTCTCTTTTTCTCTCTTTCCTGTGACCTGACATCTCCCCTTTTCTCTCACCCTCTGGGTCATCCTTCATCTGATCTGACAGCATCTTCTTTCCGGAACAACCGGGGTTGATCGATCCAGCCACCCCGCTCATCCTGTAATCACCTTTGATTTCAGCCCGCTGACTGTTTCCCTCTCCACTTTGCGCCGTACATTATCTGTATTCGGGGAAATAACCAACCCTCTAAGACATTGTTATTATTCTTCCGCTGACTCCTCTGGAACCATTCGGTCTCATCTCATTGCCATTGCTCAGCCATCCATCCCATTCCTGTCGCTTCTCACCCATTTCTCGTTCTGCACTCCCCACGGCCGTTGGGGGGAA
Source organism: Aspergillus panamensis (assembly GCA_027569225.1). Lineage (NCBI taxonomy): Eukaryota > Fungi > Ascomycota > Eurotiomycetes > Eurotiales > Aspergillaceae > Aspergillus > Aspergillus panamensis. The sequence continues at coordinate 407,628 of JAPDER010000024.1, forward strand.
TTCTCCCGTCTCACCTCTTGGAGCTGTCTCCAAACGCTGTCTGACTGATGATTATTATTTTTTCCCTCCATTTCCACTCTCTCATCCCCAATCATTTGGGCCCTGCAAACGATCCGCTGAAACTTTGCCGTCCCTTTGGTTGATTGTGTCCCCATAACCGCCCAGTGATCGACCGATTTTCTGCAAGTTGGGTGATATCAGACAACCCTCTTGGGCTTTTTCCCGGATTGATTACTTTTTTTTTCCTATTTTTTTTTTGCTTCTTGCCTGTGTTCCCTGGCAGAGATCCGTTGGCCTAATGATCTTCCGCGATCCCCCATACACTCCGACATCTCCGTAAGCCTTGTAACCGTGGGGAAATCCTTCCCTTCTGGCTGGTTCTTGTTGCCCATGATGGCATTTTTCTCCTGCCTCACTTCCGCCCCTCTTTTCTCTCTCTCCTTCTACCTTCTCGCTCTCCTTTCCACGGTTCAAGCAGTAGTAGGCTCGACGGTACAGCCGTCGAATAACTCTGCAGATCTGTCGTGGACGGCGCAGGCCAGATATCGTCTTGCGAGTACTCAAGTACTTCTACCTCAGGTCCTCTCCCTCGCCCCATTAACCCGAACATTGGTGGCTGTGAATCAGAGCCAACTTACGGTCAGTCCTCCCCTATAACCCCACATTAAACCCAAAAAAGAAAGGAGAGGGAAACTTATGATCGAGCACAAATGCTAATTATGTTCTAGAAGTTTGATATTACCGGCAGCCTCGTGACTGTGGATGCATCGAATTCACTCTTGCTTGAAAGTAGTGACATAGCCTTCATCACTTGCGACAAGTCGGCATCGGCGTATCCTGGGAACTTGGATGCAAGTCAAACGGTTAGCAACGTGATAACCTCGCAGCAAAAACCGGCGGCGGTGATTTTGTATAGCACTGCAGCGTCCCACTGTAATTATACCGATGACGGCACCAGCGACTACACCAACCTATTTACCTTGTTGAACGCCAGTATCGCGATAGATTTAGCGAAAAACGTCACATCAACAACACAAAACGGTACATCTAAAATTTCGCCCGTCATGTCCTCGTTCCCCCTATCACCGTCTGATTCGTCCAGCGACGGGAATTCAGGAAATGGCGGAGGGCCCACAGATAGCCCTAATACCGGTATGTGTCGTCGAATGTGGGTCGGGAGGTGAAGTTGCAGCTAACTGCCAAAGCAGCAATGATTATCCTTTATAGTATAACGGGTATCATCACGGCGCTCTTCCTCACCATCATCATTACCGGCGCGATCCGTGCTCATCGTCACCCCGAACGTTACGGGCCGCGGCGACGACCTGGGCGACCGCGGCAAAGTCGAGCCAGGGGGATAGCTCGGGCAATGCTGGAGACAATTCCGATTGTGAAGTTCGGAGATGAGGACGACCGCAGGCCAGATAATGACAAAGGTGATGTGGAGATGTCGATGGCATCAGAGGTCCCAGCCTCTCAGGAAACCGAACCGCATCAACCCCCAATGGTAACCGGTGGAACCGCCGTGACATCCCCGACCGAGCCTGAGCAACACCCTGCGACCACGGCCATCACACCCGAGGCCAATCAAGGCCAACGCAGCCCGCCTAACGAGACAGAAACCTCTACGGATCATCCGAACTTCTCCTGCCCGATTTGTACCGATGATTTCGTCAAGGGCCAGGACATGCGAGTCCTCCCGTGCAACCATCAATTCCATCCGGAGTGTATCGACCCTTGGTTGGTGAACGTGTCGGGCACATGTCCTCTCTGGTATGTCAAGAAACGCGCATGGGAGGTTTTTTTTTCTTAAACAAGTATGCTAACTGATTTCTCCGTCATAGTCGAATCGATCTCAACCCCGCTCAACCCGAAGGCGAGAATGAAGGGGAAGATGGTGAGGCAGCAGCAGCCGAACCAGCACAGCCCGAGAGACCAGTAGAAGAGACCTCTCGTCATCGCCGATTCAGCTCGTATCTACATGGTACGTTAAACGCCCGTCGCATGCGGGATGCCAGCGTGGAGGAGCGACTCGCTGCTCTCCGAAGTGTGCGCGAAAACGCCAGCCACGATAACAACAACACCACGGAAGAGACAGACGAACAACGACGACGACACAGGCGATTATCCGATCGACTCCGAGAACGATTCCGTGTTCATACACGGGCGCATGGGGATGACGAACTGCGCGAAGAAACCACCTCTCCCTCGTGATAAATAATATTTATTCACATATGAGATGTAGAAAAAGAGAGAGACCAAGTACAAAGTACATGGGGGGTAGGGATTGTGTGTATATTTTTCCCCCCTAAATATACCCTTTTCCGTCCTTGCCTTTTTGATTCTGTTGAAAATTCTTCTGTTGTGATTTTGGATTGCATTGCTCGGTCCGGATGCCGAATAGGCACATTTCTCTCTCTTTTTTTTTTCTGCCTGAGATATCCTTCCCTGATGACTTTACGAGTATGAGTGGGAGTTGGATTTATGTTTATGTTTTCTCTGTTTTGGTTTGACGGCTCATACACGGCGTTGGGAGACTGGGAACATAGTGATTGTGAATTTCGATGATATGTGTGGGTAGGTAAAAGATGGGAATGGGATTGCTGTACATGACTTTTGATCTCTATTTCCTATGACATAGGATGTACTTGGTCGTACATATGGGAAATTGATGAAACCTTGTAAATGATTCATAACAACTCTATTTATGCAGTAGGGCCTCCTTAACTTTCTAGAGTAATTTTCTCCTCCCTTCAACCATAAGTAAGAATTAAATAAGAATAAAAATAAAAAAAGAAATCCATAACATCAGAGTATGGGTGGGTGTGTGGGTGGGTGAGGGGAACATCCTAGATTCTGGAACACTTCCTTTCCCCCACGGGGTCAAGAGCCCTACAAGACTCAAAAAGCTGAGGAGGGGAGTTAATTTAATTTAAAATTAATCCCTCATGGGAGAGGCGATCATGAGGGGAATAATGACGAAAATGAGGAGGAAGACCTCTAGATAGTAAAAGTACCTACCTCAAAAGTCATTTTTCTCCGCGATCACCCCCCCATAAGATTTATGATTCTCGTTCAATCCTTCATCTTGCATAACTTTCACTACCTTAGGATATATACCCGATCCAGCTAATTACCCGAGCACAACGAGATAAGAAGAGTACTTGTTCTCCCGGAGTCCGTAGTCGTACCGAGTAGTAGATTCCTACATACATCAGGAACAAGGGAAAAAAAAGGAAACAAAATCCGGCCTGATCTCGGGGGAAGACGCACGCCGTTCCTACCCAAGGTACCTGAAGGAGGTAGGTACCTAAGGGAAAATCTCTGATAACACAATGTCATCAGAAAAGGATTTGAGGGGGAGGGGAGAGCCCATAATAGGCCGTCGGAGGAAGTCCGTGGCCCGGATAATTCTCGTGGGTTGGTTTCAGGCGTGTTGATAGCGGCTAACGGGTAGCAGGGCTTTGACGCATTCTTAGTCCCGAGTGCTATTTTTTGCTGAAACTAGTATACTACTCGGGTTGCTCGGGTTGGATATAGATACTTATTGCTTACCTAGTCAGTTTGATATGAGGTTGATTGAAAGGATGTGGCAGTGTGGCAGGAGTAGTCGGAGTATGAGTACCTAGGTAGTGCCACCCCTGGCAGGTGAGATGAGTGGTTCGGCGATCTAAGCGTGCGCAATACTAATAATAATTAATTAGCCTGCGGCTGCTCTCGGGGATGACTTTTATGGCCGAGGTGGTTGGACGGTGAGTTGAGCACTCTACCCGGTTATCTATAGAGGTACCTTATGTTTCTGTATACGTGGATTAGGATCTGGTTGTTTCAGTACCTTTTCTAGACATGAGATTCCTGTAGAAATGAATTCAGTGAGGTAATAATAATAATATCTACTAAGTAGCTACCGATGAGATCATATGACAAGGCGTGACTAACAGCCAAAAATGGCTCAAGGGCCAGGCTCGTCTCGGGGAATTTTCTGTCATGGACTGAGATTTGATTTTTCCTTTCTCTCCCCGCATCTGCAAACAGCCTCTGTCTCCAACAGAGTAAGGCACTATTGACATCTCACTAAATCGCGGTCCCAGGGGTCAACCCCAAGTCCTGTAGCTCTCGATTCTACAATAATTCTAGAAAATAGGAAGCACGATCACAAGAGGTCGAGAGTCAATAAAGTAAAGGAGCATGTGAATGTCGTCATATCTCTGGTCACCGGGACTTTATCATCCTCGGTCCACACGCTCGACAAGTGTTTTTTCTGCCTGTCTCCGAGATGCATTTGAGGTATTTAAGTCAAGGAGCGGCTTTTCGTAGGCACATAAAAAGGGAGCTCAGCGTCCCCTCACCCCTCGCCTTGGCCCTGGATTCTCATTCCCGTTACCTCGTCGACTTCTGTTATTGGACTGAATCTGAATCCAACCAGCAGCCGGTGAACGCAAGCAGCAACCTGTTTGTTTGGTGGTGTGACTTTCATTATTTTAATAATATAATATTAATAAACTTCGCCCATCATGTCGCCCGCCCTCTCTTCTTCCCCTTCCTCCTCCTCCTCCTCCTCTGCATCCATCGCCAAAGCTCGTCTCGCCTCCCTCTCCTCACAAATCATGGGTTCCAGCAATCCCTCTATCTTCTCGACTTCGGTCGTCCCCGCCGCTCCAGAAGATCCTCTCTTCGGTCTTGCACAGGCTTTTCGGCAAGATCCCTCCGACAAGAAGGTCGATCTGGTCATTGGAGCTTATCGCGACAACAATGCCAAACCCTGGGTGCTCCCCGTCGTCAAGAAGGTACTGATCACCATCACCAAGGCACACGAGGCTAGAAATTGCGCTAGCTAACATCAATCTTTGCATTCTCCAGGCTGATGAACTTGTTCGCAATGACCCCAATCTCAACCACGAATATCTCCCCATCAAGGGTCTTCAAAATTACACCACCGCTGCTCAAAAGCTCATGATCGGGGCTGATAGCCCCGCCATTCGCGAGAACCGCGTACGTTCCCTCACCCCGCGTTTCACCTCCAAGTTCGTGAAATGCAGCCTGCATCGATACCCAAAACTCAAACGAAAAGCAAGTAAAAAAAAAAAAAAAAAAACCAAAAAAACTGACCTGTCTCAAACCTAGGTCTGCACATTCCAAACAATCTCTGGTACAGGTGCCGTCCACCTGGGCGCGCTCTTCCTGGCCAGATTCCACCCCAACCTACCAACCCTCTACCTCTCCAGCCCAACCTGGGCCAATCACCACCAGATCTTCACCAATGTCGGCTTCACCCTGGCCAACTACCCCTACTTCTCCGCCAAAACCAAAGGTCTCGATTTCGATGGCATGCTCGGCACCCTCCGCTCCGCACCAAACGGCTCTATCATCGTCCTCCACGCCTGCGCCCACAACCCCACCGGTGTCGACCTAACCCAAGACCAATGGAAGGAGGTCGCCGTTGTGATGCGTGACCGCAATCACTTCCCCTTCTTCGACTGCGCCTACCAGGGGTTTGCCTCCGGAGACCTCGCACGCGACGCCTGGGCCGTCCGCTACTTCGTCGAGCAGGGCTTCGAGCTCTGCATCGCGCAATCCTTCGCCAAGAACTTCGGTCTGTACGGGGAACGCACGGGCGCCTTCCATTTCGTCTCCGCCCCGGGTTCCGAAGCCGCCAGTTCCTCCGCCCACGTCGCCTCGCAGCTCGCCATCCTGCAGCGCTCCGAGATCTCCAACCCGCCTGCGTACGGCGCCCGCATCGCTAGCCGCATCCTCAACGATCCCGTCCTCTTCGCAGAATGGGAGGAAGACCTCCGAACTATGAGCGGTCGCATCGCCGAGATGCGCACGGGGCTCCGAGAACGTCTCGAGGCCCGCGGCACCCCGGGCTCCTGGGAACACATCACGAATCAAATCGGCATGTTCAGCTTCACGGGTTTGTCAGAGGCCCAGGTTCAGCTATTACGAGAGAAATGGCATGTTTATATGGTAAGTGACACACCTCTTGAAGCTTCCCCCGCCTTTTTTTTTTTTTTTTTCTTTTTTAGCCTGGTCTCCGCTTCTGCGGGTTGATCCTTCCGGCACTTGTCTCCGGGATTGCACCCTTGCCCGGATTTTCTATTTTTGTTTCAATTTCTAACACGAAATGCATACGGCTAACATTTATTTTACTCGTCATCAGACTAAGAACGGCCGAATCTCAATGGCTGGTCTTAACACTAATAATCTCGATTACTTCGCCGAGGCTGTTGACAGTGTTATTCGAGAGACTTCGTAATTTTTTCTTCTTTTTTTTTTCTTTTTCACATCTTTTAGGCATTCTGGTTTTCTTTTGTTTTTTTCTGGTGCTTAAATATACAGCGCGGGGCCTGTACATCTCTATTCCCATCCCGATATAAAGAAATAGATCTTGACTCTCTTCCTTCATTCCTATCTATTTACCTTATTATACGTCTCCACCGAAACGTAGAATAACTGGAGTAAAAAAAATAAAGAAAAAATTAGAAGATCAAATCCCAAACAACCAACCACGTACACAACCCCACCGTCCCCCAAAACACCGCTTGCGCTGTACTCCGTCGCTCGGTCGCCCGCTTCAACTCCTTATTTCCATGGCCGATGTTCGTCTCCGTATTGGCGACATCCGCGACAAGCTGGGTGATGTATTCCTCCTGCGTCGAGAGGTGCGAGACGAGAGTCTGCTGAAGGGACGAGATTTCCAGGAGCGACTTCTCGGCGTTCCTATTTTATTTTCTGATTAGCACCTCATTTCAACCACTTTGATCCAGCCCCAGAAAGCATCAAGCATCATATAACTAGGAATGGGAATGGGGGACATACTGCACTTTACTCAATGTATCCTCATAATACCTTACCATGGAATCATTCTCCTCGGCAAACAACTGTAATTGTTCCGGGGACAACTCCTTCTCGATAGCAGCCACCTCGGCCTCATCGATTTTGTCCCCGTCGCCGTACCCTGATTCTACCCATCTTCCTCCTCCCCCACCACTCCCTCCCTGGGTGAACGTTGCAGTTGAACCTGCCCTCCCCCTTCCACCTCCACCACCACCACCATCCCCAAACCCAGCCACAACAGGATTCATCGAAATCGTCGAAGGCGAAGTCAAAGTCGAAGAAGAACCCTGCGATTTATAAAGCACACTTTTCTCCCTCTCCTTCGCCCTCTCGATCCTCCTCTCCACCATCTCCCTCTGCACCTCCACCGCCCCCTCTAACCGTCTCCGGAGAAACCAAAGCACACTCTCCCGGACCGTCTTGAGCGTTTTGCCCCGTGCTTCATCCGCGATCTGCTCCGCGGGTTTATTCCCCGCCTCGTGATCCTGGTCCTGGCCCTGGCCCTGGTCTCCCGTGAGGGCCGACGCGCCCCCGGCCCATTGGAAGAGCAGCTTCGAGGCCGCGGAGCTCGGCCGTCCGTATTTTTTGTCGAGGAGGGAGGAGTGGGTTTCCTGTCGGAGGGTTTCGGCCGCGGAGAGGTTGGTGATTGAGGTGCTGAGGTTGTGGAGGAGGTGGGAGGTTGAGGTGTCGATTTTGTCGCGGTCTGGGTTTGTTAGGTGTTGGTGTTGCTGCTGGTGGGTTTGTTTGGGGTGTTTTTGGGATTGGGTGGTGGTGGTGGTGGTCAAGTAGCTTGGACGGATTTCGTGGAGGTATTGGAGGAGGGAGGCTATGTGGGAGTTCTGGATTGGGGTGGGTTTTGTTAGTATTGGGGTGTGTTTTGGAGAGGTAGGAGATGGGGAGTACAATTCGGTAGGCTTCTTTGAGGAATTCATCGGCGGTTTCGGTGGATAGCGGCCGTGGGCGCGTGGAGAGCGTTGGGGAGTGTTTGTGGAGGAGATCGTTGACCGTTATAGTTAGATCGGTCATTTTGGACGCTCAATGTAGGCGTTGGAGGATGTGGTGGTGGTGGGTGGAAATGGACAAGTTGGAGGTGAGGAAACGATGAGCTGGAGGTTTGGATGACGAAATCACGGGATCTGGGTGCCCTACAAACTACATAACAATACCAACAGCAAACTACAGAACGAAAAACTACAGACTAGAAGAAAAACTATTGAGAGGACTATCTTGCGGACCATATTACTAAAGGGTATAAAGTATATACAAAATTCACAGGGTATAAAACATGACGCTTGTTTCATCAAATCATCCGTTGCTCAATCCAGATCTAGACACCCAAGTTAGCAATGGTCAATCAAACTAGACAGAGCGAGGTAGCTTACCTCCATCTTCCCCATCTCGCTCCCTTCTCGTCGCGCAATCTCTTTGGATGCGCTTAATAAAAGATCTAGATCCTCCTGATCAACCATTGTGATCATATCCCCCTCATCCTGCATCTTGATCTTCAATGCTACCTGCATCACAAACTTCTCTCGAATTCGTGACTCGAACTCCGCAAATTCAATCGTCGGCCCGATGACAATATACCGAGTGTCGTCTGACGAATGAACCTTAACACGGAATTTGCGCACCTCCGGCCGTCGCGAGTAGCCGCGGCGTGCTCCCCGGTTCGGTGACCCCTGTCTTCGTGAGTCCATGATCTCGAATTCCGCCACCGGACTTGAGTTGTCATCGCAGCAGTCACTGGCGTACTCCTCCTCCTCGTCAATGTATCGCTCCTGATTGAATGGCCGCCCACCGTTGGCAATTGCCATTGCTCGCGCATTACCAGACGCGGCGTATGTCTCGTCAGGTGCTCCATTCATCGTGATCCCGAACCCGGTGTCGCTCGCTCCTCTTCGATGGCCATGGCCTTCTTGTGGGAATCCTGGTCGATCACTCGGGGCACCACGGGTATGTGGTCGAGCAGACGGTCCTCGAGGCTCCGATGCTGTCCGTGTCGTCCCAATTCGCGGTTTTTCTGGTGCTGCCGGATCTGTACTGCTCCGTGCGACTGCTTGGGCACCAGGTCGGTCTAAATCTAGCCGTGGAGGGCGTCCAGCTCGTGCTGCCCCTGATCCAGGTCGGGTAGAGTTTGCCCCAACGCTACCTGCAGAGCTGTTGAGACTTGCCTTATCGGCATCGGGCGGAGGCGTAGGGGGGAACAGATTTCGATTTAGCGGTGGCTCTGATTGTTGGCGACTACGGCTGGTCAAATTCTTATGAACTAGATGAGAGGTTGCAAATGGCACGTTGTCGTTCGCCCTGTTCTGAGCCACCTGCAAATCGACAGGTTGGCTAAGTCGATTGGCAGCAACTACCCGAGATTTTCCCAGGTAGTCCTTGGTTTTAAGATTCTTGACTTTGGCGTCGTTAGGCCGGTAGACTACGCCTACCGGAATGGAAAATACGGTGTATCCCTGTTCCAATTAGTCGGGACCCCTGTCTCCGCACACAGGGCCGGATACGCACCTCAGCCTTTTCCCTAATCGCGTCGTTGATGACATCATGGTCCGGAGTAACCTTCTCCAACGCTGCGTAGCCAAGATCTTGCATGCCCGGCTCCATCTGCTGAAGGTAGATATAGCATAAGCCACGGTTGAACAAAACCTCACAGGAGTACAGCCGGAACTTTAGGCCAAGCTGTTCATAGTCGATAGAAGTGTTGCCTCGGAGATACAACAGGGTATCGTTGAAATTGGCCAATGCCTCTTCGAAGTCACCCAGAAGGAAGTTGGAAACACCTTCCTGGAAGTACGCAATGGCAAGGTATTGATCCAGACGGACAGCACTCTGGTAGCACTCGACCTATGATCAAAGTTATTTACAGTTCTTAGGTAGATTTGAGGTCACAGAGTCTTGATCATACTGCTCTCTCATGCTCGCCGAGTGTAGCGTAGATCACACCACAGTTGAATAAGATCTTGGAGGTATCGGCAATGCCGGCGAAAGACCGAAGGGCGAGGTCATACTCCTGTCTATCAAAATGTTCCAAGGCCTGTACCCAGGTTTCGATTTCCTGTGCTCTTTTGTCAATACCGCAGTCGGTTAAACATTGTCGGGGGAGGATTGGCGGCTGCATACTTGCTTGAGTGACATTGCTGTTCTGCCTTAACCAGTGCCAGCCACGTCTTATGTAGAGCTTACTTGGGCCAGACGACGTTTCTCGTCCCGCTCACTCTGATACTGACACCGGTTTGGCGTGGACTGGGGTTGTTTGTCAACTGGCGGGGAATAATTGCCTGGCGGCTTTCTCAGGAAGCAAACGCTGCAATATATGTATGCGAGAAAACCAGCAGCCAAGAATACGACAGGGTGGGATTGAGTGATTTAGAAAGTAGTGGGCCAAGAAGTTTGGCTGAAAGAGCGGGAGAAAGAAACAATGAAGATGAGTGCCCTTGCGGTGTCACTTGTTCACTTGTCAGGCAGTGGGTGGACGCACTGGGCAGTGAGATTTCCCACAATTGAGCAAGCAATGGACCATGCGCCAGAACTGAAGGAGTTTTAGTCCCAAATAGGTGGGGAGATAGATCGGATATATATTTAGATCATAAATTAAGTGTACCAACCACTCCAACGATTGGGCAGGTAGAGACGAGACAAGACAAGGCAGGAAGATAAAGCGGAATAGTCGGGGAATTTCTGTCCATTCCCCTTTCTTTTCTTTTCTTTTCTTTTCTTTTCTTTTCTTCTCCTTCAGCCTTGGATTTTTGGGTCTTGTTTCCTATCAGCTTAATTCGCCTGCCCCCCGTTAAGGGTGGTGTGTCCCTGAGATGGAGTGGGGAACTTGTGTAAGGGAATTAATAGTGAGGAGAGAGACATGGAATTGAGAAAAAGTAAACCGGCACAATAAAAATATCTCGAAGGCAAAAAAAAAAAAAAACAGAGCAAAGATTAAAAAGCAAATAACTGAAAAAAAAAAAGGAGAACAGAGAAGAATTAGCGTGCAGGGATGCAACGGCAAGGAACGAAACAGGCATCGGATGAAGAGAGATCAAAAGGCTAAGGGAGATATGATGGTACCTACCCTACCAATAAACTGCCCATTCCTGAGTCGTATCCTGGAGTACCTGATAGGACGTTGTACACCGCATCAGGCCATGAAAGGCGAAAGGAGGGGGAGAAACCAAGAAGAAAGAGGGGTGGGAAATCGAAATAACCGCCCAGGCTTGGGACCGAACTCTAGGCCTTATCCAGTCACTTCACGACGAAACTGGAAGTAACTAAGGAAAGGTGATTCTGAGTGCATGACTGGTCCCTCGCTAGTAGAGTTCGAATGATCTTTTGCCGCCTGGGACGAAGCTCAACGAATGAGCAACGGAGGGGGGAGTCGGGGGCAGGGGAGAAGGTGTGGAGGAGATTGTGATTTGAGGATGCAGGGGAGGGGTTAGCACCTACCTACCTATGGTACTCGGTAGGTAGTACTAGGTAGAGAGTTCGGACATCACAGGGCACACTCGATGATTGGGGAATATCTGCTTTTTTCTTTTCTTTTTTTGGCGATTCCTTCGAACTGGGGTTTATTTTTAACCTTCTTCATTTCTCGGATTTTGTTCTTCATTCTTGTTCTTATTCATTGTCTGTTCTCTGGTTCCCAGGAAGGCCCGTTCCGCACCCAATGCTGGCTTGATACCTAGCCATGGCTACCTTAATAATGAAGGATAATGCGATTGTTGCACCAGAGGTCCCCTTCTGTCCGACTCTTACTATACAGTAATAATGTGACAGGATCAGCCAATTCCTCACCCAACGGAGTCAACATCCGACCAAAAGACACTACGGGAAACGATCAAATTTAGACTTCGAATGCCCCCGCCACGGCGCTTCTGCTCGATCTCCTTGAGGCTCGCAGATATTGTAGCCCCATTCCTTTCTTCCTTCAGCCTTGTCCCTGCCCTCTGATTGCTGCACGCCAGAAATCCCAGAGTCGGATCACATCCCTAATTCGCGTTCGGGCCCAGTATTTTCTGCTATCTCCCCCTCGTGTCGTGAGTCTTGACCTCTTCGCGGTCTTGTTCACGTCCCCACTCGGCACTATCTCTATGGATAGTTTCCCACCAGAGAACAAAGTTGACTTGCATTAATTATTACAGGCGTTGCAGCTCTCCTGCATTGGTCTGAATCATCATGTGAGCCCGTCTAGAAACTTTTTCTCTGTCGGTTTTGGCATTCCTTGGTTTCCCTCGACTCCACCGTTGGTGGACCTGAAGTTTACCTCTCGTCTGGTGGTTCAATTCCTTGATCGCAATCTCACTCTCGTCTATCTATATCCTGTTGAACTTTTTTATAAACCCCATACGCATTGACTTCATTTTAAGCGAGGTGTCGTCATGTCAAAGTCCATAAATGCAACGCTGAAACCCCTTTGTTCCCTCAGCCACGCAATCTCCAACGCCAACTGCATCAAGCCATTCCCTGCGCCACCTGTTCCTGACGCTCCTGCCACACATTCTTGCCTGAGCAGGAGCACACCATCTTATCGTTATCCCAGACCCCAGCGCTTCGCGCGATGACTCCGACTACAGTATCGGGATCCTCGCGTTGAAACGGACCCTCCGTCTTTTGCGACACCACCATACTCCGCCCAATCAGCTCCCAAATCGCAACAGGGCGATCCAAAAACGCACTCCCTCGACCTTTCGCATCCACCTCTACTGTCCCAAATATCCCGCGTGGCTCCTTTGCTGTCTCAGCACCTAGCACCTTGGCCTTCAATGACTCCCAGATGCCTCCTGTTGATACTGCCCCCTGTGAGATGTCGCCTGCCTCTCGTACCGTCGCCCAGTATGTGCCCGGCGCCAAACCGTTGATGGTGAGATCAACTAGAGTCATGTTGGGCGAGACTTGAACCATGCGCGCCAACCCCCGGATCTTATTGGAGACCGCCAAGGAATGTGTTTCCAAAATGCAGACCGCAGAGCCTATACAGTCACCCCCATCAGCCCGGGTTGTCGGCAAATAGAACCAACACAGCCCTGTAAAATAAACCTTCACGTACTGTTGGTTGTACCACTGCCACGTAGAATCGCATCTCGCCCTGTATCTTCGATAGCTGAAACAATTGAGCTAGGCGGCGCAGTGCCTTCGATGAACACCAATTGCTCCTTCAGGTTTGCGTCAACCTTTTGGATTCCTAAATAAAATATTGGTTAGCTTCTCTGTCGTTTCATCTATTGTTTGATAGTCTATACCATTAATCTTCGCCAGAGCCTGCGATATATCCTTCACGCAACCATCGCACGTCATCGGCACCGCAAAGGTTGTCTGAGCCCGCAATCAGCATCGGCAACAAGCAAGTGGATGGCAAGAGGCAACAACATACTTGGAATGGCTCGATCATGATGGTTAAGATTCGTAACCTATCAAGGATATATACGGATAGTTCAGAAATAGAAAAATCAAAGTACAAAAACGGACAGGACAGGATACAAGTCAGAAGTCCAAGAACCCCTCATTACGGGACCAAGTGAAAGGTGGGGAGTTGATTTGAAATCCAGGTCTGTTCCCCGATATGGACTAGCGTCGTTCGTCAGTCTTTCTTCCCCAGTCTGATAGCGTCATGCCTGGATTCAAGCTTCAAGCTTAGGGGGGAAAAAAAGACTCACCCTTTCAGGGACATCCCCAAATCGACTGCAAATGTCGACCGCTAAATCCAGATGGGCCGACGAAGACCCGGAAACCGAAGCTCTCCTTGCCCAACGCAAACGTGAGAAGGAGGAAAAACGACGCGCCAAAGCCGAAAAGCAACGTCAGCTCGACCAACAAGCAAAGGCCCACGAAGCTAGTCTCGCAGCACAGAACCAACCGGGAGACGGACTCAATGCCGACGCCCACGCGCCGCCGAAGAAACGTCGACGGCTTTCCAATGAGCAGCAGCAGCACTCAACCCCCGAGTTAGAGCAGGCACAGCCAGAGAAACAACCACCGAAGTCAAATATCCTTCCGTTCCCCGCGCAAGAATGGGGGCCCTGCCGCCATGTGGACAGCTTCGAGCGATTGAACCATATCGAAGAGGGCTCGTACGGCTGGGTCAGTCGGGCGAGAGAAATCACCACCGGCGAGGTGGTGGCACTGAAGAAGCTTAAGATGGAGAACTCCCCGGATGGATTCCCCGTCACTGGACTTCGAGAGATCCAAACCCTCCTCGAGGCCCGTCATACGAATATCGTCTACCTCCGTGAGGTTGTAATGGGGAATAAAATGGACGAGTAAGATACCCCCCAAACCAACCAAGTAACAAGTCCTCTTGATCCACTTCAATCAAGCCCTTATCTCCCTTGTCCCGCACATGCTATCTTCCCCCCCTTCCACCTGAAAAGTTCCAGATGCAGATGAAAGTTAACATAAACCGGTTTGACGGGGGTTGGGCGCGCAACCCCGTCATGTAAAACCACCCCATAAACAAACAGGGTCTACCTCGTCATGGATTTCCTCGAACACGATCTAAAAACCCTCCTCGACGACATGCGCGAGCCGTTCCTCCCCTCGGAGATCAAAACCCTTCTCCTCCAGGTAATCGGGGGCCTAGATTTCCTGCACTCCCAGTGGATCATGCACCGCGATCTCAAAACCTCCAACCTCCTCATGAACAATCGCGGCGAGATCAAGATCGCCGACTTCGGCATGGCCAGGTACTACGGCGATCCGCCGCCTAAACTCACCCAGCTCGTCGTGACGCTCTGGTACCGCTCTCCGGAACTGTTACTCGGTGCCGAGAAGTACGGCACCGAGATCGACATGTGGAGTATCGGTTGTATTTTCGGGGAGCTTCTTACCAAGGAGCCTTTATTACAGGGGAAAAATGAAGTCGATCAAGTTTCCAAAGTATGTATTCCTCCCTCCCCCCTGATGAAAAAAAGGGCTTCATATATGTGTCGTGTTGTGCCTACAGAAAGATGGCTCTAACTGGAGAACTAGATATTCGCTCTAACCGGGCCCCCAACAGCCCAAACCTGGCCGGGATTCCGTTCCCTCCCAAATGCCAAATCCCTCCGGCTCCCATCATCGAACTCCTCCGCCGCCCCATCAGCGAACCCTCCCCTTCTCCCCCGCGGCAAGTTCCCTTTTCTCACTAACGCGGGTCTTCATCTGATGTCTTCCCTGCTTGCTCTTAATCCGGAATCGCGCCCCACAGCCCAAGAATGTCTCTCACATCAGTACTTTCGGGAAGATCCTCGGCCTAAGCCCAAGGAGATGTTCCCCACTTTTCCCTCCAAGGCGGGGATGGAGAAGAGAAGGCGTCGCGAGACTCCCGAGGCGCCTAAACGGGGCCAGGAGGCTCCAAAGCTGGACTTTGCGAGTGTGTTTGGTAGCCAGAGCGGCGGTGATGCTGGAGAGACGGGTGCTGGGTTCACTCTCCGTTTAGGGTAAGGAGGGATATAGACTATAAGCGCAGCGCTTAATGACATTCTTATTTATTCCATTAATATGAATTGTCATTTTGTATTTCATAGACTGATGGAATCAGGTGGTTTCGCAATGTACCACGTTCATGCTAAGTGTCCGCCCGCGCAGGAGTAGATACAACGTTAATACCAAAGGAAAATCACGTAAAGGAGTGGTGGGTTATCAACAACATTCTTGCCTAGACGTGTCTGGTCAAAATCCCAATCATGAATGCCTGAGAGTGTACAAATAGGGGTTCTAATAATACGATCCAGCTTTGATAAACAAGAACTAGCTGCTCCTTGGGCACAGCTTCCATAAAAGTGATTGTATAAAGTTAGATCTGTTGGCCGAAGAGCAGACGAGCTTCAAGGGAAATAGTGTCGTTGAAACAAGGAATATGTAGCTAGATACTCGTCAGTCGAGTCACTTCCGTCCCGTTCTGTTCGGACCGAACGCGGGGGTTGCACCCTGACTGGCCGAACAGGACCAACAATTTCGGGGATATCCTGCGTTCTCATCGAAAGGCTACGATCAAGACCTGGCCCACTATAAATGCCTCCATCACCGGAGATGTGATCGGCTTTGGTGGGGTTATCTCCTCTGTCTGGGTGAAGGTCATTTGATTTGCCATCAACCAGGAAATATTCGTCTCTCCAGGACGACAAAGACACTAGGTCATCCTTTTCAATAGGCAACCATGGATTTAACGATATTGGTGTGAAACCGTTTCCAATCTCACTAGAACTATTTGAGCGTGTCGGTGGCTCAATTCTGATTGTGTCGTTGGCATCGTTGGCATTAAAATTTGCTAGCGAAAGAACATAACCTGCCTCCCCAATGTCATTTTCGATGTCGAGATTCGATCCGGCATCGCTTGCGTCCTAGTACCTTGTTAGCTTGTGGCATCAATTGGCAGATAACGCTTACCTGTGCTTTCGCACTCTCAACCCCAGTAGGCACCTCTGTTTCCTGCATTACCGCATCAGTGTCTTTTGGCATTTCCTGTTCATGGTGGGATGGGGCTTGGTCAACTTGGGGGTCCCCCGTGTCTTCTGCCTGAGGAAGTTCCGCTAGAGTAGATTTTGGCTCGTACGAGCTGCTGGCGGATGTAGTGTGGGTGTCTACACATAGATCGAGGGTGTCGTTCGTTGCCATGGG
Organism: Aspergillus panamensis; assembly: GCA_027569225.1. Classification (NCBI taxonomy): domain Eukaryota; kingdom Fungi; phylum Ascomycota; class Eurotiomycetes; order Eurotiales; family Aspergillaceae; genus Aspergillus; species Aspergillus panamensis. Next base: position 424,050 of record JAPDER010000024.1, read on the forward strand.
CACACGCACATCCGATTCGTCAAGCGTATTTAGGGCACTGGAGCAATCATCTTTATTCGAGCATATAGTCATCTCGGGAGTTTTGATCACACAGGCCGTGCCAGGTGTATAACTCGGGGCAGCAGGAGCAATGTTCTCTGGCAGTACAGGGGTAATTCTCCCTATATTAGCGTCCATAAGGGTCTCGTTATCATTGCAGGTGTCGTAATTTTCTTCTTCAATGGTTTGGCTGGCTGAGTCTACCACTGGACAGGAATTGGGTGCGATTTCTGCAAGCAAAACCTCAGGAGTGCCGGAAGTGTAGGTCGGTTGGTGGGCAAGGTTTGTGCAAGGATTATAAGATGGACAGTCGAACGAGTAATTTTCAGTGCCAACCCCGAAGTCAGACGAATACTTGCAGTCTGTCCGGTAGAGGTCTGTTCCAAATTCAATGTCCTCTTCCGTGCTAGCCTCCGATATCGTGGACGATATATGGCCCTCTTGGTTGTCAGACGATCCTTCTGCCGAATCAGATGAAGACCAGAGCCTTGATATATCGTCGTTACCATTGGGGCCTGTGCGAACGGGTCGTCTATGGATCCCAGATCTAAGGGCTAAAAGCCCCGACCGTGCTCTCCGTAGAGACCTCCTGGGGAGACTCTGCATCCAGCGAACTGAACTCGTAGGGCTTTGAGTCTGGGGTAGAGCATAGCTATCCTCAAGCCAGGAAGAGGTCCTGAGTGCAGGGTTATGACGAGGATCTTGAGGGTTAAAAACTGGATAATGAATGCTTTCCTCGCACGTCGGCGGGGGTGTCGGAGTTCTTGCAAGTCTATCAATATGGCGATGTTAGCAGCGCTGATTACCGACCCGTGGATTTAATTTTACCGGCTTCTCTTCGCACGAGGCGATCGGATTGTCAGGTAGAACGACACTGCATGGCGCCTGTTGGAGTCACCGGGATTCATGATTCCTATATTCTAAATAACGTCTCCCCACGGGACAGCAAACTATAGAACGAAATATAGCCCGATTCGGGGGCGAATGAATATAGGCCAGATAGAAAGATCTAGGGCACCATCTACTTTATGGATGGATTGGCATTCTAGAGGAAGACCGCGAAGACAGGATGAGGTTGTCAGAGACAGCCTAGGAAAACCACGCCACGCAGCCTGTTTGCTTGCTGGATGCATTTGCAATGTCGGACAGGGGAAAGAAGCAGCAGGAGCGCAAGGGACTCGACTCGATCCCAGCTTCCATTTCTGAGGATGCATGGCCTCCTACATCGTCACTCGAGTGAGCCACGAACATGACAGGGGGAACAACAGCCCGGAAACCTCAAATTATTCAGAGTGTACCCTCCCAATTAGTCTTGCACAGGAGGAAGGAGGCTGGAAAAGGCTGCATTTTGTCAGCGTGTGGTGTAGTGTGGTGTAGTGAGGTAGTGTAGCGCAGCGTCGGACAGCCTGCATAAAGAAAGAGTCGTGAATCCGGAACGGAACCAAATCCAAATCCAGTCAGTGCTTTTTTTACGTCTTTCCTCGACTCTTCGAAAGTTCCTTGCTTCGTACACGAACCTTCTCTCTTACCGACATATATTAATAGTAATCTATCGATATCATCATTTTTTTCTTCCTAATTCGCGAGCCGTACCCAATTTATCCAATCAAAATCCACTTCTATCTCGCCTTATCACCCTCACCATGGCTTCCCGCCAGCAAGCTGTCACGTTTAACGAAATCATCGAAGCAGGTGAGAACACATCTTCCGTGGGACTGAAACCTCAACCAAACGGAGCTTTCGCTTACGATATACTTTATTCATTAAGGACGCCAGAAGAAGCGTAACGAGGATCTCGCAAGTCAAATACTGGGTAAGAACAGGAGGTCAAGCGCGCCAGGCTCAGGGATTGGAAACAAAACACACAATGCGACACCAGGAAGTCTCGCAAGCCGGATCGGTGTGACAAAGGTAACAGCGGACTTAATTTATATTTACCCCATTGGAGCTTTTGTCTCCGGAACTTGAATACTAAGCTTCTTCTTGTTGATCTATAGCGCTCTTCATCCGCCAATCTCAACCTGGGGAAAAACAGTCGCGGCTCGTCCGCTGCCGGACGAGCCACCACAGCAAACGCAAAGCCAGTACATAAGCGTCGTCCCGACGAGGATCGCCTCTTATCGGCCTTGAACCCCGCCAGCGGACAGGCCGCAGTTCGGAATAACCATGGTGGAATCAGCATCAAGGGGGCAGGGTCCGGCCCACCTGTTGTCATCGGAACCAACTTCGCACCTGGCACCACAGCTGCAGATATCCAATCGGCGATCGAACCAGTTTCAGGAAAGGTCGTGTCCTGCTGGATTACGTCGCAGCATCCTGTTGTGACCGCGGAAATTACGTTCGCCGAGAAGTCTTCGGCTGAGAACGCAATCGCCAACTTCCACAATCAAAGGGTATGGTTTGCCATCCTTGCATCCAATCGTGAGGGAAGATGAATACTAATTCTTGAGAAGGCCGATGGTAGGGTTCTCTCGATGCGACTCAAGTCTGGCAGGACAGAACCCAGCCACGATATCTTCGACACTCAACGACAACAGGCGGATCGCGAACGCCGCTCACATCGGAATGCAGATCTCATGGTGCAGGATGGGAGATACGGATTTAATGAACAAAACAATCAGCCTCTGGATTCTACAAACTCCACCAAGCGCGGCGGCCGAGGTAACAGGAGAGGCTTCAGGGGCAACAGAGGTTCTGGAAGAGGCAACAGAACCCAGAATCACAGTTCAAATGAGACCGGACTCTACAGCGATCAAATGATGACTGATACTCCGACGCGCAACTCTAGGGGATGAGAAGGCTTCAAGCAATACTACTTCCATAATGAACCCTGATGGTGAGGGATTCGCATATGCTGGATTCTAGGACGGCTGCGCCGAAAGCTCCTATTCGTGGGAGTGATTCCTTCCGAGAACCTCCCTAGCAGATCAAGATCGCGCTCAGCTTCATTCCTCACCAGTATGTACTAAACCGGTCATGGCCAGTTTCAATTGATTATGCAATCTATAATATTGACCATGGTATCATGATGTGTATGGATATTGAGCTCTGCTTTTGGTGTACTATGAGCTGGGACTGCACATGATATTTCAGGATTTGTTGCTGCCTTGCGCATTGCCAGTAGCCCCTACCTGGGGGAATATCAATGAAAAGCGCTTGCTCCATAATAAATCTACTTTCCTTCTCCCTTCGGTAGACAGACTTCCAAATGATCGTAAACCTTTTCCTACCATGTTGATCTGATAAGACCGAGTCACGTGGTGTTTGCGGGCTTCTACGGAGGAGCTCGAGAAATCGACCTTTGACATCATTCCTCCGATCCACCAAATTCGGTCATTGTACGTTCAGCTATCATGAGGATGGCATATTAGTGACATTCTATATTCGACACAAGATAGCTTCCATCCCCACCGACCCAATTTAACCCGCAATTGAGGGTGAGAGTCTCAAAAGGACTCCGCAGCAGCGAAGATGAATTCTTCAACGACGCGCATCCTCAGCCAGCTTCTCAGGAAAGAACTACAACGATCTCTTGCTCGCGCATCGCGGCGATATTCGTCAACATTTGAAACGAGGCAATGGTCGACCCCGCTGGCCCGGACTCTCGCCAATGCGATCAAGGTGAGTAGATCCCTCCGCCATCATATTCCACACGTACTAACCGAGTGAAATCCAAAAGACCACGGGCCCAATCCCGATCGCGGCTTTTATGCGCCAAGTCCTCACGTCCCCGGAAGGAGGTTATTATACTACGCGACCCGAGGGCGGGGGGGAGGTGTTCGGGAAGAAGGGCGATTTCGTCACGTCTCCGGAGATATCACAGGTATTTGGAGAGCTTGTGGGGATATGGACGGTGGCAGAATGGATGGCGCAGGGGGGCAAGAAGAGTGGTGTGCAGTTGATGGAGGTTGGGCCTGGAAAGGGAACGTTGATGGATGATATGCTGCGTGTGAGTAGCTTTGTCCCTAAGCTCTTAGGGTTGGTCATGCATGTCTTGCTGACTTTCTCCGGACGGAACAGACGCTTCGGCATTTCGAAGGGTTCACCTCGAGCATCGAAGCGATTTATCTGGTTGAAGCCAGTCCCACCCTGCGACAAGTTCAGAAGCAGCTACTTTGCGGAGATGCGAAGATGGAGGAAACGGAGATTGGCTATCGGAGTATAAGCAAGTATTTGAACGTACCCGTAATTTGGGTGGAGGATATTCGACTCCTGCCTCATGGTGAGTACGCCTAACCGGTAGATAATGGATACCGATCGACTAAGCCTTCAAACAGAAGCGGACAAAACACCTTTCATCTTCGCCCATGAGTTCTTCGACGCTCTCCCGATCCATGCGTTCGAATCGATCCCTCCTGCTCCAGAGAACCAAGCTGAGCAGCAAGAAATTATGACTCCGACCGGCCCTCAGAAGCTCCACAAACCGCTCAAAGCCGCAAACACACCTCAATGGCGCGAGATCATGGTCACTCTGAACCCGAAAGCCGTGGACGAGAATGTTGAGGACGAGCCTGAGTTCAAGTTGACGATGGCCAAAGCTTCCACTCCTTCCTCCCTTATCATTCCCGAGATCTCTGAAAGATATCGGGCGCTCAAGTCTCAGCCCGGCTCTACGATTGAGGTCAGTCCTGAAAGCCGGATCTACGCCTCGGACTTCGCACGCCGCATCGGGGGCTCGACTGAACCCCCTCGAACGGCCACAAAATCCGGCACGCCTTCCACCCCACCCCCGGCGAAGCTTAACCCATCCGGTGCCGCCTTGATCATGGACTACGGAACCCAGTCGACGATACCCATCAACTCACTACGAGGAATCCAGCATCACCGGGCCGTTCCGGCTCTCTCCTCCCCGGGACAGGTCGACGTCAGTGCTGATGTTGACTTCATCTCTCTTGCAGAAGCTGCCATTGAGGCCAGCGAGGGCGTGGAGGTTCATGGGCCTGTCGAGCAAGGAGCTTTCCTGCAGGCCATGGGCATTGAGGAGCGGATGAAGCAGCTGCTTAGCCGCGTTGCAGACGACGAGAAAAGGAAAATCCTGGAGAGTGGCTGGAAGCGTCTCGTCGAGCGAGGAGGCGGTGGTATGGGTAAACTATACAAGGTGATGGCCATCATCCCGGAGAACAGTGGCAGACGTCGACCAGTCGGGTTTGGCGGTGGAGTCGAGATATAATACAAAATAATGTTCTATAGACGGGTTGTAAAATAGTGTACATATACCAAATCGATTCGATTTCTAAGTCTAGGATCTCATTTGTATATAGATGTCAAGGCAATACCCCTCTCATCCTAGCGGTATACGGGTATCTCTGGTCCTCGAATCTAAATGATTCGAACGAAATAAAGGGCGAGGGTGAATCAATACTCCTGCCAAATATCGGCCACATACGCCTCGGTCAGCCTATCATCAGTGCCATACTTCTCCTGCCACTGCACAAACCCTCCGTCCAGCACATAGACCTCCTGTTTCTGGTTTTCCTCGGCGGCGCCCAGCGTTCTCTCGCGCTCTCGGGTATACCGCAGCGCCGCGGAGGGCCCACGCTGCTGGCTTAGCGCACAGTGGAAGACAACCATCTCCTTGTCCTTCAGCGTCCGGATAAGCTCTGGCATCCGGTAGTCGAGAGAGGAGCTGGGGATCCAAGTAGAGGAATGAATGTGACCGCCGACATGGTCTATATACATGAAATTTATTACCTCATAAGGAAAAAAAAAAAAAGAGATACTTCAGGCAGAAACAACAGAAATCAAGCAGGCGGCTGTATCGTCGTACCTGAGTCCCGCACATCGATAATTGCCAGTTTATTACTTGGCGCGCTGGTGGTGGTGGTGGTGGCGAGGAGAAGCGCCGAGAGGGCCTCACGGCTCATCCGGGGAAGTGTGGCGATGGTGATGGATGACATGGCTGGTGAGGGAACCGTGCAGTTTCTTGGATACTGGGTTGAGGCTGGCAAAGCAAGAGAGAAAAGGTGTTCAGGTTGGTCATCGTGCAAATGGAGTGGATATCACGTGATGTAGCGGTATCCGAACTGGCAAAAAAAGGCTCGCGAATTCCGCCATCTCCAGCTCCGGAACAGAACAGCTGTTGTCGACCTCTCTGCTTCCCCATAGATTCTTCTCCAGACTTTCCACGGGGGAACTGGGACCAGGGCTGCATCCTCTAATTATCGATATTTGGAGAAGAACACCCCCCCAAGCCAAAAAAAAAAAATGGAGATGCGAACCCTCTCACGTTGCCTCCGTTCGAGGCCAACAACATCCCTTCTCTACCACCAACGGCTACCAACGATGCTCAACGGCGCCAATTCCCCCCTCCTCCGCTACAACTCGACGAACAGTAACCCCTCTCGATCAAACCAGCAACAGCCCAAACCCCGTCCCACGGGCATCGACCAAATCCTCAACGAACTCTACCTGAGCTCAAAACCCACAGCAGAGGCATCCCGACGCCCCGGCCGCGGCGGCTCCGTCGATCCGCTCTCGCTCTCGCGCGCGGTCGCCTCGGCCGCCCAGACAGAGCACGTGCGCCCGATTCAGCGGTCCCGCAAGGTGGAATTGAAACTAGGTCCCACGCTCGGCCGAACGGTGCATGTTGAGCCGGAGAAGGGGGTTGATCTTGCGACGGCGCTGCGGCGCTTGCAGATTGCTTGTGCGGTGAACCAGGTGCGGAGGCAGTCGAATCAGCAGAAGTTCCATGTGCGTCGGGGACAGGTGAAGAAGAATCTGCGGATGGAGAGGTGGAGAAGGTTGTTCAAGTTTTCGTTCACGCATACGGTGACTAAGATCCAGAGGATGCGGGCGCAGGGGTGGTGATGCGATTTTCTGGTTTCGAGCTGGAACTTGAGTGATATGGGGATTGAGGTGAGATGTGTGGGTGTATATACAAAATGAGGGTTGGTTGAGACAGTGTGGGGGGATGGGGGAGGGGTTTGATTTCTTATGTACACTACTAGTTACTGTTTTGTGTCTTTTATCCCGGATGTCTAGATATCAAATGGCATTTTCGATCCTGTATGTTCAATTCGAGATTGGTTGTCGAGATCAAATCATTTCTACATAATCCTCATATACAATTCTCCTCTAGCCATCAGCACACCGAAACAAAGAGAGAAGGAATAAATCAATCCCTCTTGCCAGTCGAAAACCCTCCATATCCACCCCCCGAACTCCCAGAATACCCTCCATACCCATTCGTCTTGCCCCCATTCCCAAACGACACCCCAACACCTCCTCCCCCGCCAACCTTCCCACCCGCAAGACTCGGCACCCCCAGAATGCCATCCCCCTTCCACCCACCCCTCCGTCTCCCGCCATTCCGCTCCCAATACAGCGCTGCCACCGCCCCAACACACGCCGCCAACCCAAACAAGAACATCCGCGAGAAGAACGCCCCCAGCACCCCAGACCCATTCGCCCCCTTGTCCCGCGACGGCCACCCAATGCCCCGCCCGCCTTCAATCCAGCTCACATGGAACGTAAACGTCAGCGGTTCGCCGCGGACCACCTTCGTCCCGTGGCCCGCCGTCCAGGGCTCCTTCGCGGCCTCGGCCACCGCCGACGCTTCCCCCTCTGCGTCCCCCGCGGGGGTGTTCTTCAGCAGCCCGAACTCGAACTCCGGGACCGAGTACGCTGTCCCGGCGACGATGTAGCCGGGACTGTTCTTTTTCTTCTTGTTCGCGGTCTTCGCGGAGGGGTTCACGATGCTATGCGCTAGCACGTTCATGTCGGTCCAGATGTGCAGGTGGCTGCGCTGCAGGGTGCCCTGGAGGGCAAACGTGAGGGGCGTGTACGGCGGTCCATTGTCGTCGAGGTTGTTGTTTGGGGATGGAGCGGAGGAGGAGTCTTCCTCTCCCGGTGCGGGCTTGGTGTCGGTAAACCCTGTATCTGGGGAGAGAGGGGCGGTCGGCACGCGACAGGTCATGGGGGCGTCCGAGTGGACGTAGTATTCGAGGAGGTGGTAGAGTTCATCGGGGAGGGAGTTGATTGTGCAGTTAATTGTTTCGGTGACGCCGTAGCGGAGGGCGAGCGGGAGGAAGGTCTCGTTGCATGTTGGAAAGGGGATGTATTGGAGTTTGCCGTGGTCATCTGTGATCTATTTGGTTGTGTTTGGCCTTGTGTTAGCTTTATTCTTCTTCTTCTTCTTCTTCTTTCTGTTCTCCTGGACGCGTGAGAATAGGGAGGCGAGGTTGGGGGGCTGGGAGCAACGAACATGTTCGCCTGAGTCACTAGTTGTAGAGTTAGCACGATGATGGCCATTTGGGGAGTTGAATATGGGGGGAATTCGAGGACATAAGCCTTACATTGTGCGATTTAAACATGTCACTGGCACCGGCTGTCCGAATGTGTAGCCATCGTTTCTCCCCGCAGCGGCTGTCGGGGACAAACTTGAGGCCAGCAATCCAGAGTAAAGCAAAAGTCGGCTCTGGAAGGTGGACATGGTTTCGTTACTCGGGGCCCGCCCCGTCTGGCGGTGGCTTTCTAATATTATAAAATGATAGAAGATAGGGGTCCTGAGGTTCAATTTTCCCAGGAGTCAAGGCTGGTGAGGAGGAGACACGGTGGTCTTGCTCCGGCCAGGGCATCGATCCTCCACTAGCCGCAGGCTTAAAACAAAGGGCGTTCTTGGTCGTCCCAACCCTAAATTAATTCATCCCTGAATCACTACGGACGTGCATATGCAGAAGAAGAGCTTATCAAGTATTAAACATGTTCATTTCCCGGTAAATAAGGGTAAAAAAAAAAAAGAAAAAATGTGCCACTCATGTCATTCATCAAATTACTTCACTCAATTTTTATCTTACTTCCTTTTTACTCTCGCCATCTCTCATTCCAACATGAAAAGGGAGTCTATGCGAGATTGGCCTTGGCCTTGAAGGCAAGGAGCAGACCGCTGGTCGAAGAATCGTGACCAGAGCCTTCACCAGCGGTCTCCAGCTCCTGCTGGATCTTCTTGGCAAGAACCTTGCCCAACTCGACACCCCACTGGTCAAAAGAGTTGATGTTCCAGATGGCTCCCTCGGTGAAGGTGAGGTGCTCGTAGTAGGTGATCAATGCTCCCAGGGTCGAAGGAGTGATCTTCTGGGCCAGGATGGAGGTTGTTGGTCGGTTACCGAGGAAAGTCTTGTGAGGCACCAGGTTCTCGGGGGCGCCTTCGGCGGTGACCTGCTCGGGGGTTTTGCCGACCATCAGGGCCTCAGCCTGGGCAAGGAAGTTCGAAGCCAGCATGCGCTGGTGCTTTCCGCCTTCCACGGGGTTGTGGGACTCGGCGGCCATGAGGAAGTCGGCGGGGATGAGCTTGGTGCCCTGGTGCAGCAGCTGGAAGAAACTGTGCTGGGCGTTGGTGGCAGGCTCACCGAACAGGATGGGGCCAGTGGTGTACTTGACGTATTCGCCGGTGCGGGTGATGGCTTTACCGTTGCTCTCCATGGAGAGCTGCTGCAGGTAGGCAGGGAAGCGGTGCAGGTACTGGTCGAAGGGGGCCACCAGGTGGGTCTGGGCGCCGAAGAAGTCGCTGTACCACACGCTCAGGAGACCACCAATGACGGGGATGTTCTGTTCTAGAGGAGTCTCGCGGAAGTGCTTGTCCATGGCGTGAGCACCAGCAAGGAACTGGTGGAAGTTGTCGTAACCGATATAGAGAGCAACGGACAGACCGATGGCGCTCCAGACGGAGTAGCGACCACCCACCCAGGATTCGAAACCGAACATGTTCTTCTTGTCGATACCGAACTTGGTGACTTCAGTCTCATTGGTCGAGAGGGCCACGAAGTGCTTAGCGATGTGGGCTTCATCCTTCGCGGTCTCAAGGAACCATTTCTTAGCGGAGTTGGCGTTGGTGGTGGTCTCCGCGGTGGTGAAGGTCTTGGAGGCAATCAAGAAGAGGGTGGTTTCGGGGTCTGAGTCCTTAATGGCCTCAGCAATGTGAGTTCCGTCGATGTTGGAGACGAAGTGCAGCTTCAGATCTGGGTGACCATAGGGCTTGAGGGCTTCAGTGACCATGACAGGGCCACTACACCGATTGTTAGCATACAGCAAGCGCGAAATATGAGAAGTGGGCAATATAAAACTTGATGACTTACAGATCGGAACCACCGATACCAATGTTGATGATGGTGTTGATCTTCTTGCCGGTGTAACCCTTCCACTCACCACTTCGAACCTGCTCGGAGAACTCTTTCATGTGCTCCAGAACGGAGTTGACCTCCTCAACAACGCTCTTACCCTCCACCTGCATAGTCTGGTTGCTGACATTGCGCAGGGCAGCGTGGTAGACAGCACGGTTCTCAGTGAAGTTGATGGGCTCACCGGCAAACATGGAATCCCGGAGCTCCTCAACGCCGGCTTCCTTGGCCAACTTGACCAGGAGAGCTAGTGTCTCTTCCGTGAGGAAGTTCTTGGAGAAATCGAAGAGGACATCGGCGCTGTCTACGGTGTTCTTGAAGGTGCGACTGAACTTGGTGAAGCGCTCGGGGTCCTTCTGGAAGCAATCCTTCAGGACGATGTTGCGACCCACGGTGTTGTGGTGCTCCTGGAGCTCCTTCCAGGCAGGAAGCTCGCTAGCCTGAGAGAACGAAGGCATTGTGATGTAGAGGGAGGCTATGAGGCTTTATTTTTTGGTAATTTTTTTTTCGTGGTGGCTTGGTAGTATACCTGTCGAAGAGAACAATTGGTGTTAGTGCGGGGTTATAGTGCCACCAAGGAAGAGCTTGGAGAAGGGAATCAGGGGGGAGAAGAACACGTACCAGAATCGCAGATTATTCAAGTACCTGGTAAAGAAGTCCAGAGGAGAAGCAACAACAATATATTAATAGGGACGACGGGGAGACCAGCAATAATGCAAACGGGACTAAGAGGAGGGGTGGAGGGACGCTTTGGGAGCTAAAGCTGTTAATGGCGTCAACCAAACCGGCGTGTTGAGGTCCGTGGAGGGGCTCTCGTGGGGCAATTTTTCCTTCTGGAATCAACAGGTAATACTTATCCAGACATGGTATTTTTCTTTTTCCTCCTAGGGTCCGACGGTGAAGGGGGGTAATTAATCTTACAATTATTTATCTGGATCTGGTCTTGACCAATTAATTCCCCATGGTCCCAGTGTTCTGGAGTAATTCGAATCCTGATCTTCAAACCTAGGTCAGCTGAACACTCAAAAGCTACCCTGGTTTGGCTTCCAATTGTCGATGGTTTTGTCATCCTTACAATCTAGAACTAGACTGAACTATCTGGTTACTTCATCCCCTCATAATCATTATGATTCCCTTTATCATCCTCATAATCTACCATTGTGCCCCCATGCCAGTTCCCATTATCAATTCCTAGATGGGACGGCTTCCTCGGAAATATCCTCCCTGTCCATCGCCTGCGACGATCAAGGATAGACTCTGCTCTGCCCCCAACTAGGCTAGCGAAATAATGCACGCAAAACGCTCTTGCATCCCTCTGCTCTTGCCCCGTCCACGAAAGATTCCAATTCATGTGCTAGTGTTCAACTGATTGGCTGGTTGGCAGTTGCTCTTGGGTAGATTTGCAGACGTTGCACGGCGCTGACAGGCGAAACAGATCAGTATCCGGCTCTGGACCAATGCCGTGAGCCCTTGGAAAGACTGGGATTGCCTTCTTACGGAACTGGCTTGTTGCCGTTCGATTTGAGAATCCATCGGCTATCACAGGTATCCGTAAGCATTATTAGCCGGTACGAGGATCTTCATAACAGCTTGGATTAATGATCCCCTCCGAAGCTACTCTAGAGTCGGGTATAGGCCCGGTCATAGATTTCTTCATTACTCCCTAGAGTCTTTTATCATGCTCTCGCCATATTCCATAGATCCTCCGTACATCGTAGGTCCCCGAGTTGATGCTCATGCCATCCTGAACGAAGTATGCTCGGGTCGTGGAGGTGCGTCTTCCCCAAGTGTCAGAAACATATATAACAGACTTGCCTTATTCCATAATATATCAATAAATATTCGAGATCAGCATCCTCCTCGGCGCTTTGAATCACCAAATTCACAGCCTGAAACCATTGAATTGGGACTTTGGGAAGCTTCCGAGGCGCCAAGATGATCCCGCACGGACCACCTGGCCAATCCCCAGCATCAAATCCGCCAAACTTCACAGCGCGCGCGAATCTCTCTACTCACCCCAGCAAAAACACCTTCGTCGTCCGCTTTCAAGGTGTGTTTGGCTCTGTGGAGGTGTCAAGGCTTTCCTAGGGACCGAAAAATTGCTACGGATATTACAATTCCCCTCTTAATACACCATCATTCGACATTCATCGATCGGTCTCTGAATTTTTGCCTTTCCGTGTTGGAGCTACGAACCTGTCGCAATGTATAATCCTTACCAAGGTATGTTCTCAACGCAAACATACGAGCTCACCTGCCCTACTCTTCTCTAAATTACGGGCTTCTCATCTAATCTATGCAGCCCCCGGTCTGTATGGCCGCCCCCCTGAGTTCGGCGCCTATCCAGGAGCACCTCCCGGCATGGGTAAGTCTTTCATTCGAAAGGTCCCAAATCTCTAATTTCCTGGTTTGGCCCCTAATATACATACTGATAGCTCCTCCTCCCGGAATGTCCGCTCCTGGGACTGCCCCTCCCCCGGGGATGCAGCAGGCCAACGCTCAACAGCCTGGTCGACCTGGCGGGTTCCCCCCGAATTTCCAACCCCCTCCGAATATGCCAAATATCAATTTCTCCGCTCCCGTAATTCGTCTCGGTACCTCCGGCCCATCGAAATCCGCTACTCCGGATATCAGCAAGGAACGCGGTGGGGAGAGCGGGGGTCGACGCGCGGGTCTAGGCTCGTCAAGTCTAGAGTCACAGCGACAGAATGTACGAGATGCCATGATGCAGCTACAGCCTCCCACGAGGGATGAGGTCTTGAGAACCATCTTTGTGGGTGGGATTACAGAGGGCGCTGGTGGCGACGAAGGCGTGGAGAATATTCTACGGTCTGCTGGCAATCTTCGGCGCTGGATCCGCGCGACGGATGCGGATGAAAAGCCATGCAAATTTGGTTTCGCAGAGTACGAGGACCCTGAGAGTCTAGGTACCGCCGTGGAAGTGCTAAAGGACGTCCAAGTGCCTGTGAAGAGACAGACGCCCTCCGATGCCGATGACAAGGAGGGGCGTGAGGTGGAAAAGAGCACCCTGTTGGTCGTTGTCGACGAGAGTTCCCTGAAATACCTCGAGCAATACGAATCTAGCAGAGGCGAGCAAGACCCTGCCGAACGCCAGTCACGCATTGACGCCGCCCGGAAGGCCCTCTCGGACGTTTTGTCCGAGTTGAGCCACCCGACATCCCCCACCCAGAAAGAAGATGTCTCTGCTATTGACCGTGAGGGAGATATCGCAATGAGGGATGCGGAGGGTCAGAACGATGGTGCCTCCGCTGAAGTGGTCACCATCCCAATTACGGTGGAAGATGAACTATCTGATATACCCCCCGAGATGAGGGAAACCGTTGCCAAGGAAATTGCGGCCTTCCGTGAACGTAGCAATCGCCGGGATATTGAACGGTTGAAGAGAGAGGAGGAGATTGAGTCAATGGAACGGGCCCGAAATGCAGGCTCCCGTGTCAATAGGCTGGCCTCGCCCCCTCCCTCCGCCCCCAGTGGACCTGCTGCCGGCGCCAACGGAGTGCCCCTCGGTTCCCGGGACCGTGGGATGCCTAATGCGCCTTCCGGACCAAAAGGCTTTGGTGTGCAGATTCCCAAGGATTACCAAAAGGGCGTTACGTTTGTCAACGGGGGAGGTATCAATGGCGCTACTACAGTTTACATTGATCGAGAAGACGAGGACTCTGATACAAGCGATGAGGAACTCGAACGGCGTCGTCAGGAAAAACGCGACGCAGAGGCAGAGAAGCAATTCCTCGACCAGGAGCGACGCTGGCTGAATCGAGAGCGGAGCAGAACAGCAGCTCTGGAGCGTGAGAAGAAACGAGATAAGGAAGAAGAAGCTAAGGTGCAGGAAGTCCGCGACGAGGCGGACAAGCGGATGGGTGACTGGAATGATGACATAGAGGTCACCCGCAAATCCAACGACTACTACGCTGATCGAGGCGCTTGGCTACGGAGTCGTGCGGCTTTCCGTGCTCGCGAGGTCAGTATGGACGACGCCGATCGTACCACCGAGGAGCGCGAGCGTGCCCGAGCCATCCAACAGCGCGAGCAAGCCCGCGGCATGGCAGACGACTTCCTTGCGCGGCAGGCGGAGGAGTTAGAGGCTCGCACGGAGACCCCCAGAGAACCTCAGCGCTTCAAGCTCTCCCTTGGAGCAGCCGCCCAGAAGGCCCAAGCCGCCACCGGTCGCCGCACCGTTGCGGAAGTCGAAGGCCTGCTGGAGGACGAAGAAGAACCCCAAGCCACCGCACGTCGCCCCCTTATCCCGATCAAATTCGACAGCGCCGCGGAAGCCGCAGGACTTTCCGAGGAGGAACGAGCCCAGGCGGCGCGACAGCTGGCTGCCGAGATCCCCACCGACAAGGACGGATTATGGAAGTGGGAGATCAAATGGGAGTTCGTGGACGAGACGGTGGTCAGCGAGCAGCTCAAGCCATTCGTGGAGAAGAAGATTGTGGAGTATCTGGGAGTTCAGGAACAGATGCTGGTGGACGTGGTGGAGGAACATGTTCGAAAGCATGGGCCGCCGCAAGAGCTGGTAGAACAACTGGAAGAGGTACGTTTTCTCTCACAATCCCTTCGATCCCGCTCTTCCAACAAGGTAACTGACTGGTTCTCTCTCTTTCTCTCTCTCTAGGCTCTCGACGAGGAGGCGGAAGTACTGGTCAAGAAACTGTGGCGGATGATCATTTTCTTCTCGGAAAGCGAAAAGCGAGGTCTGTCGGGATAAGTTGCGAGGCATGCGAGGGCGCGGTTCTTCTTGTTTCATGCCATTTTCGCGTCGTCATTCTGAGCGTGTGGACTTGGAGGGCGACACTCTGTATATATATATATATATATATATATATATGACGAACTCTGTGTTTCTACTGGAAATTCAACACGGTAGCCACGATGACCGTCTGTATCCTTTGAAAAGAAATCATCCAAAGTACCATACTGAGAGCATGAAGTATATCCGTAATTAAGATCTGGAACCACGGAGCGCCTCCGATGGGGACGAAATGAAGGGCTGTGAGTGATGGAGAAATTCTTCCACCAATGGAGACCGCAACAACCTCCACCTGTTGCGGGTAAATCCTGCCACTCACGTCGTTTCGGAAGAAATAATCACCAGCAATCGCTCGTCCAAGTCTATGTATGGTGGTGTAAATCTATCTGGGATCCATGATTGTTCCGCGGGGTTTTTTGACCACTTTTTTTTAGTCTGGACGTATGATGAGGGGGAGGGGGAGGGAGAGGCAAGAATTCATATAACTACTGTCGCCTTTCCCTCCTCCCTGTTTGATTAATTCCTTCATTTTTCCCCTTTACTTTCCAGCTCTGAATCCCCTTGGGTGACGCCATTGGGTCTTATCGGTTATTATTACCGCTGATTGTTTCCCAGGTGAGTCCTTTTGCCTTCGGGGTTGAAGTAGTATATAGCTCTAACTCGGTGTCTCTCTAGGCCATAGCCATACAACCCAAATAATTCCGTCACAATGGTCAAGATTACAAGCTTTATCACGCGAGACGTGAGGTTTCCAGTAAGGAACGATCCGAACACCAGAAAGGGTTATATTTGAGGTTCAATTGCTGAGATGAGATGGTAGACCTCCCTCGACAAGACCGGCTCCGATGCCATGAACGCTGCGGGAGACTACTCCTCCGCCTACTGTATCCTGTACACAGACTCTGACCACGCTGGCCACGGCATGGTAGGTTCTTTCTTCCTGTTCCTGCGTCCGACCTGACTATATATTTGCTCACATGGTTACCAACTCGCAGACCTTCACCATTGGCCGCGGAAATGAAATCGTCTGCTCGGCTATCGCCCTCCTCGCCCCGCTCGTCGTTGGCAAGGACCTCAACGACCTAACATCCGACTGGGGCAAGACATGGCGCTATCTAGTCTCCGACAGCCAACTGCGCTGGATCGGCCCCGAGAAAGGTGTGATCCACCTTGCCCTGGGCGCCCTCGTCAACGCCCTCTGGGATCTCTGGGCCAAGACCCTCAACAAGCCCGTGTGGCGCATTGTCGCCGAGATGAGTCCCGAGGAGTACGTCCGCTGCATCGACTTCCGCTACATCACCGACGCTCTGACACCGGAAGAGGCGGTCGCCCTCCTGAAGGAGGTCGAGGGTGGCAAGGCCGCCCGCATCAAGGAGGCCGAGGAGAACTTTGCCGTGCCCGCCTACACCACCAGCGCCGGCTGGCTGGGCTACAGCGAGGAGAAGCTGAAGGCGCTTCTCCAGCAGACCGTGTCCGAGGGCTACCGCCACTTCAAGCTGAAGGTCGGCGGCAACCTCAAGGACGACCGGCGGCGCCTCAAGATCGCCCGCGACGCCATCGGCTACGACTCCGGCAACATCCTCATGGTGGACGCCAACCAGGTGTGGTCGGTGCCCGAGGCCATCGAATGGATGCAGAGCCTGGCCGAGTTCAAGCCGTGGTTCATCGAGGAGCCCACCTCCCCCGATGACATCCTGGGCCATGCGGCCATCAAGAAGGCCCTCGAAACCACCCCCTACGGCCCCATCGGCGTCGCCACGGGCGAGATGTGCCAGAACCGTGTGATCTTCAAGCAGCTCCTGCAGGCGGGGGCCCTGACGGTCCTCCAGGCCGACGCGTGCCGTGTCGGCGGTGTCAACGAGGTCATGGCCATCTTGCTGCTGGCGCGCAAGTTTGGGGTCCCCATCGTCCCGCACTCCGGCGGCGTGGGTCTGCCCGAGTACACGCAGCACCTGAGCACCATTGACTATGTGGTGGTCAGTGGCAAGAAGAGCGTGCTCGAGTACGTGGACCATCTGCATGAGCACTTTGTGAATCCGTCCAGCGTCAAGAACGGGTACTATGTTACCCCAACAGAACCCGGGTATAGTGTGGAGATGAAGCCGGACAGTATGGAACAGTTTGCCTTCCCTGGTGAGGAGGGTAAGAGTTGGTGGAGGACAGCAGAGGCGCAGCCCATTTTGGAGGGACCCAGGATATGAATGGTAAACTCTATGTCTGGTTAAGAGAGGCATGACATAGATTCCTTTTTTCTTCTTTTTTAAATTTATGCCTGTGATGTTATGGACTGTATAAGCAATATTCTTTTTTTTAAGTATACTCCAAGAAATAAACACGTTTCCTAAGTTCCACGCCTCAGGGTATCCCCATTGATCCCAGTCCGTTCCTATAATACACTATAATACCTTATCATTAATATGACAATCAAAAAAAAAAGACAATCTCATGATATCCTCCCGCTATCGCCACTGGATACCAAATAGCTTCAACGCCTTCCCAACCCCCGGCTTCTCATGAGCCTGCTCAAGAACCACCCGAGAATGCCCCTTGACATCCAGCGCCAGAAGCTGATACTCCCACTCACTCTTATCCAGCGGCTTGATCATGTGTACAAATACAACTCCCGAGTTCCGTGGTCCCTCGACCTGCTCCTGTTAGCCTCACCGCCGAGATGTCAACATATTGAAGGGACACATACATGAAAATTTAACCTCAGATGCTCTCGGCCCAATCGATCCTTCTCGATAGATGTTCTAGCCAGCCCCGTCAGCAATCAACAAACCTCACAAAACCCTCGGTGCGACAAGGGCGAGGATAAAGTAAAAACATACGCAATCGGCCGGTTCCTCTGCCACCTACTCCCCGTATTCTCCCCGAACGCTTTAATCTCCCTGCGATCCCCCAGTAAATCCGTACACCGGGCGTCATCCTTGATGCGCTCGACGGCCTTCTCGAACTGCCACGTCTTACTATTCGGGGAAAACACCTCGGTGTATAACAGGTAGAAGACTCCGCCCTATACCCACCACATCAATTAGCTCACCCAGCCCCAACTCATTCATTATATGAAGCGAAAAAAAAAACAAAAAAAGGTAAAGAGAAAGAGAAACCTGCACGCACCGTCAAAACAGCCCCCGCTAATACAACCACGAAATTCACCGACTGCTGCGTCGCGCGCGCCACTTTCTCCCTCCCATTTAGCTCCCCCCAGCTATACCGGCCATCGTCGGAGAGGACGGTGACGTTTCTTCGGCGGGGGGTCGGTCGTGACCCGGGTTCTTGGCCGAGGTTGCTGTGTGTGGCGTAGGAGGCGTGTGGTGTGCGGGAGAGGAGGAGAGGAGAGGAGAGGGTGACGAGGCCGCGGCGGAGGGATAGGTTGCTGGAGAATTGAACGAGGCTCATTTTGGGGGGGGGTTTGCTTTTTGAGGTCGGTATAATATGGGGATCAGAGTCGTAGGGTGGTTTTGCGATGGGTGTGGTTTCTCTGCATCTGGGTTCGGATTTTGCCGAAATAGAGGGATTGACGGGTGACGGTGGACCTGATCTCTTGGATTTATTCCTTCTTTTTCAATGAAATGGCTGTTTCTGTATCTTTTTCTTGAGCTGGAGATTCTTTTCTGGGGCTGGATTTCAAGTGGGGAGCATCAGGTGGGTCACGTGGTACCCTGTATTTGGGGCTGTATTTTCAATACGGGTATATTTTCCATTGGGACTAGATGAAGTTGACAGGGAGTTGAGGGTGCAGGTTACGATGATACAAAGTAAGAAAACAGGAAAGAGAGATTTAGACTTTGGTTATTCTCAAAACTCTTGAATTCAGAGCATCTAGAGAATCCTCAGATCATCAGGGTAGTGCAAAGATACACGTAAAATACGAGACCCAGAGTGCAACACCGATTCCGACCACGTTCGCTCTCCCGAAGTTGTTCTGCTTCTGGAATCCCTCTTGGTCTCGTCTCTCTCCCACTCTCCCTCCATCCTTAAACTTAACTCCTCCTCAACTCGTGCTCTCAAGACGGTGTGCTGTTCTCCCCTCACTGGGCTCTTTATCTCTACCGTTCCTCATCATGAGTGCCACCAAGGCGCAGTCTCAAAAGATTTTTGAGAAACTCAAGCTAAAGCCCGCAAACAAGGTGCTTAAACCCCTCCCCACTCCCTCCCGACGCATACAGCAATTTTCCACCTCAACATTTATTTGCCTTTCATTTCTGATATTGGTATTTGACAGATATGCTTTGATTGCGGCTCGAAAAATCCCACCTGGTCCTCGGTGCCATTCGGTATCTACCTGTGTCTCGACTGTTCAGCCCACCACCGGAACCTGGGCGTGCATATCTCCTTTGTCCGCTCCACAAATCTCGACCGTACGCGATCACCAGTCTCTCCTTAGACAGATATCCGTTCCCTGCTGACTTATAGACCTTCAGAATGGCAATGGGAACAGCTTCGAACTATGAAAGTTGGTGGAAATGAATCCGCTACGAAATACTTTCAATCGCACGGAGGATCCGCCGCTTTGGCGAGTAAGGACCCGAAAGTGAAGTACACGTGCAATGCCGCCGTGAAATACAAGGAGGAATTGAAGAGGCGCGCCGCCCAAGACGCACAGCAGTTAGTTACTTCCACGCAAATTACTCATTACCTTGGGCTAATTTACTGTCTCTCAGGTACCCCGATGAGGTCGAGATTACAGATGTTCCTGCCGATATTTCGTCCAATGGATCCAGTACCCCCGCCGGCGACGCGGAGGACGATTTCTTCTCCTCGTGGGATAAACCATCGATCAAACGGCCTAGCAACCCTCCTTCTCGGACCGGTACTCCCCCAGTAGTGAGTCGCACCGCATCACCGTTCCTGAATGCCGGCGCAAACGGCTCGCGCTCAAAGTCCCCTCTTTCCGGCTCAGATAAGGAAGCGTCTCCCGCACCTGCAGCGGTCAGGGCCGCTCCGGCTGTTCGGAAAACGGCCTCGACTGCTGGCACGAAGAAGGGCAGCGTGCTCGGCGCGAAGAAGGCGCCTAAGCTTGGAGCCAAGAAACTTGGCGCTGCCGAGCTGATCGATTTCGATGAGGCAGAGAGGAAGGCCAAGGAGGAGGCCGAGCGTGTCGAGAAACTGGGTTATGACCCTGAGGCTGAAGAAGCCGAGCCCAAGTCCAAGACCGCGACCTCGACGGCCACACCGATTGCTGCTCCGACCCCGATTAGCCCTAACCAGGGAAGCTTCGGTGCTACTAAGTCCCACGAACGAAACTCTAGTGATGTAGAGCGACTTGGAATGGGCATAGGAAGGCTGGGATTCGGCCAGACCGTCGGTGCAAAGCCTGCTGCTCCAAAGAAGCCCGGTTTCGGCTCTGTTGGTGCCTCCAGGACTGCTGAGGATGGTGAGTTTGAAGACTTTGATCAGACTATGTTCTAGAATATGGCTAATTGTCTTTTGCAGAGGAGGAAATCCGCCAAAATAAGACCAGGTTCGGTACCCAGAAGGGCATTTCGTCCGATGAGTTCTTCGGGCGCGAGAGGTTCGACCCTAATGCACAGGCTGAGGCCAAGGAGCGTCTCCGCAATTTCGATGGCGCCACCGCCATTTCCAGCAACTCTTATTTCGGCCGACCTGAAGATGACTACCCCGCCGTGGATGATACATACGGCGACCTTGAGACGGCAGCCAAGGACTTTGTGCGTCGATTCGGTATTACCGCCGGTGATGACCTTGAGAATCTGTCACAGATCGTCGGTGATGGTGCCGTCAAACTGCAAGGTCCGTTCATCCCTTCTCCAAGATTGCTGGACAACTCGCTAACCTGATACTTAGGTGCTATACGCAACTACCTGAACAGCTAGACGCATTTTCCTTTCTATATATACAAATCGACAGCATGACTAATCTTGCCATTTTCTCTTCTTTCAATACTTGGCGTTTGTTTCCATCCCTTCCTCGTGCTCTGCTCTTCTATTCCCCTGTTAGTATCATCCGTCCTCACTGCGATCAACCACAACATACCACTCTACGCTATGAAACTTGATCTCCCATTACTTTTCTAGGTGCTTGTCACTTTAACAAGCTAGTGTAGGTCGGATTACTTTTTTCCCTTTTCTGTTATGTTATTACCTATCCTTTCCAAGTTAGTTGAAAATTATCAAGTTCACCCACAGACACATATTTATCTTCCACCTACCCGTTTCTCTTCTAAAGTTCATGTACATTTGTTATCAGAATAAGTAGCTTTAGTCTTTCTTGGCAGGAGTGTTGGTCTAAAACAATTATAAAATGTGGTCTATTAGTCGAGTCTCTCTTAGTCCAGCAACTTCTCATGAATGCAGTTATTCCACACGCCAACTAAAGAACTCACAAGGTTGTTCTCAGAGTTGATTTCTAATCCTTATTGCCATTTCCACTAATTGACTCCTTGTCTTACTCTATAAGCTCTTGTCCAGGTTCGAAGTGCAATACATGAGTCCCCTGTGAGGGATATATATCCTGTGCTTGCGGAGCACTAACACATATAAAAGGACCATGATTCAGAACAACAAATGAATTCGGACGGATTGGAAAGTGTCTATCTTATGGAAATATCCCCCCCTTAAATACATGGAATACATAATGAAATATAAGCAATAGCAGGCCCTTCTGGATTCTCACCACCTCTCTGTGACAAGAGGCTGCTTGCTTCGTAAACCGGTGGTGGTCAGGTCTCAGAGGCCTTCGACAATATAGAGCAACCATCCTCGGCTACCATGATCATATTTCTCAAATCAAAGCACAGGCTCACCCGTCAACATCTCCAGCTCCTTCTTGAGATCTTCCATCGGTACTGGCCTAAAGTGATACCCGGGTTGGTCGACAAAATCATACCGAGGAATAGGAGATGGAAGAGACAGCGGACGCAGAACCTCCACGACATCGTCATGACCTCTTCGCAGAGCCAAATCTAACGCAGTTTCCAACATCGATGATTTAACGAGAGGGTCGGCCCCTCTCTCCACCAGAAGCTTCACGACTTCCAACGACCGTGGGCCACATACGCCGCATTATGCAACGGGGTCCCCAACGCGGTATACATATTCTGGAGGTAATAGTCGAATCGGTCCTGGTACATGACCTTATTGATCTCAGTCGTTAAGCCCTTCTCATCGAGGAGATAGGTGCAGACATCTACGCTATCGGGTTTTAGCTACCTGAATCCAGCGCGGTGAAGGAGTTGGCCACATTCAGCTTTGCCACCCCGTTTGAAGAGTTCTCGAATAACAGAAACAGAAATGGAGCCAAGCTCGACGGCCATAGACAGTGGTGTCATGCCACAGCTACAGCGTGCATTTGGATCGGCTCCGTGATCCAAGAACCAGGCCATGAGTGCTTCGTCGGCGAATGTGTCGCTATTAAGGGCTGTCAGTGAGTTCGAGTGTTCCTGCTCGGGTTCTCTCATACTTACGCAAGCGCCGGGGGTTTGGAAGGACCCATAGGTATATTGATATCCCATCCGTTATCTAAACAGATCTGGAGAATCGGGTATGATTTTAATTTGGTGGCGCGGAGGAAGTCTACTGGGCGTGGGGCTATGCCTTGTTCTAGTAGGTATGCGAAAGAGTCACTTTGGTTGTTGTCAATTGCCTTGTATAATTCCCCGGCTAGGGGGTTACGGTCGTATTGAAGATTATGGGATTTCTCTTTCCATTCTGTGAAGTATTGGTGCAGGGCGTTGAGGCCTCCTCTTGTGCTGGCATCCTCGAGCTCCTCGAGCTTAGGAGGAATCGGCACCACTGCAGGTAGAATTCGGAGTGGTGGTGACGGTGCCATGGCGCCCATCTTCGACCAAGGCATAGGCAAAGGCATGTCTTCAAATAATGAGAAGAAAATCGACTGCTAAAATGAGCAAAAGGGTAGGATGGTAAAAGTTTAGGTGTTGAAGCGCCAGACCTTACTGGTCTCACAGACAAAGGGTCCATGCTTTAGATGCTATACTAGGATAAAAACCCTAGAAAATCGAGCTTTGTTGAAAATGTTATATACACATATATACAGCGCCGGGCGAGTTTAGTAATTCTGCCTATAAATTGCGTCCGCCACCTTAGCCACCTGCCACATCTCCTTAACATCATGAACGCGCACAATATCCGCGCCACCAGCAACACTAGCCGTGACAGTCGCAGCGGTTCCCCAGGTGCGTTCGCTCGCCTTCTCAACGCCGGTCAACTTCCCGACGAATCGTTTCCGGCTCGGCCCCATCAACCATGGGAAATACTCGAGACCTTCGACGTCGGTGCGAAACTTCTGTAGGTCCCGGAGGATTTCCAGATCCTCGGGCATATTCTTCGCGAATCCCAGACCGGGGTCCAGGATGATGCGCCAGCGGCGGATCCCGGCGACTTCTGCGGCTGCGACGCGGGCACGGAGCTCTGTGCTGACGCCCTCCAGGACGCCGTTGGGGTAGTCGGTGAGTTTGGTCATAGTGGACGGGGAGCCGCGCATGTGCATAAGAATGACTGCTTTGCCGGTGCGGGCCATGGTGGGGAGCATTTCCGGGTCCAAGAGACCGGCTGAGACGTCATTGATGATGTCTGCACCGGCGGCGCAGGCTGCCTCTGCGACACGCGCGCGGTAGGTGTCGATGCTGATGGCGACATGGGCGGCTTCGGGGATGGAGGTTCGGATGTGTCGGATCGCGGGGATGACGCGGGCGAGCTCTTCTTCTTCGCCGACGGGGACAGAACCGGGACGGGTGCTTTCGCCGCCAATGTCGATGATTGTGGCACCGGATTGGATGAAGTTACGGACGGTGGTGGCTAGGGCGGAGAGATCGGCTGTGAAGTGCTTGCCACCGTCGGAGAAGGAGTCAGGGGTCAGGTTGAGGATTGCCATGATGTGGGTTGGACGTTTAGGGTCAGTGGAGCGGAGGGATGGGAAGGCATTTGAGATGTGTGTTGTTGCGACAGGTCTTGGATCGGGTGGTGGGAGTGATTGTAGGTGTGAGAGGTAGGTTGTTTTGTGTCCGGCAAAGGGGGGTATCTCGTGGGGGATAAGCCTGGTATTTGACCCTGGTTAAACCCTCGCTCTACAATCCTGTACTTCTCTTGGCTGGGAACTCACTGGCACAGAGGTCGTAAGACAAAGTCGCGCTCCAACATCAGCTTATGGGGGATATCTAGGCGTTCGTGAGAGAAAATTTGATTGTCATATAGTAGAATATCGAGGTCGATGGACCGAGGACCCTTGTCGATCAATTTCTTTCTGCCCAGTCCGATTTCGATGGACTGCAGGGTGTCCAGCAGCTCCATTGGTTCCAAGATAGTTTCTACCTGCAATACAAACGTTCAGCTTGTAACCAAGGTCGTGCACGATACGGACAAACGAACCTCGCAAACCCCGTTTATGAAAGGATTTTGATCAAGATAGTACATGGGAGCTGTCTCAAACAGGGAGCTCGTCCTTCTCACTCTGATGTTGGCTCTTTCCATCTCAGAGCAAGCCTGTTCGATCATTTCGACCCGCTCGCCTACATTGCTCCCCAGAGCAATGAATGCTCGGTGCGAGGAGGCCTTGATGGGGTTCATTGTGGTCCTGAAGAATTCTGCTCGAGTACTGGAAAAAAGACGCAATTGAGGGGACCGGGTCAGCGGGTCATGGCGGGAATTGCGACGATTGATGGGAAATAGAGGCGGCCGCTTGTTGAGTATATTGTTTTCTGAGGATCCTGGAGCCTCGGGTTAATAGTGTGGTAAGTAGGAAACGGAGGTTGAAGCAGAATAAAAGTCAATTCGAGGTAGCTCTCAATTTTCAATCTCCAGACTGAAAACGGAACTAGATGGTAAATGGATCTTCGGTGTACGGGTTAAAAAAAAAATCTCATACCAGAAACAGGAAGGGTTCTATTTGAATTAGAGTGTGGACTGGAACGACAATGGCTAGCTACCAAAAACCTACCTCTTGGTCCAGCTTCCGTATTTCCTTCTCTTCTCTACCAGCTCCACTGGGCGTCTGAACGAGGGGCACAGGCGACAGCCTCGAAAGGCTGGATTCCACGGCGCAGTAGTGCAATGCCAGCTTCCCGCGAGCCCAGATTTCATCCTTGCAATTGTCAGCGATGGGTTGCGCCTTGTAGAAGCGAAGATCTCGAAAAAGAAAAGATCTCGATGTAATAAATTGAATACGTCATGCGAATCATAATCACGCTCGAGGCCCATGACACGCGGTCAGATGATCGTAAACGATGCCTGGGGCACTAAGGCACTGAAATAATGACGCTAACTAAAAATAGAATAGCCCAAGTCAGAAGACAGGTTGAAAGGTAAACCCCGCCCCGTTAGTCAGCGGTCGGCAGTCAGTTGCTGGACTCTGGGGTTTTAGTGGCAATCTTAAGGTGGTGGCCCCACGTTCAACCGAGGCTCTTTTCAGCTGAGTGAGGTCCTCCTCGGTTGCCACGAGACGTATAACTTGTTCTCTTCGGCTGGCATCTGGCGCTGGGGATTCCCTTCTCCTATCTACTTTCTCCATTCTCTCCGCTGCATCTCTCCATACCCCAGATTTCTTTCATTTTTTTCGGGATTAGATATCTCTAGGTTTCACCATGGCCTCTCCTCGTAAGTCTTACCTTACCCCGTCTGTCAGCATGTGACACCTCCAATGGAGTCAGACGTCGAAAGCCAGCTTGCTGATAGAGATGTTTTTTTGCGTTACAGAGAAGATCCGTACTACCCTCACTGATCTGCTCAAGATCAACCACCCCGTCCTGCTGGCAGGCATGAACGTGGCTGCTGGGCCCAAGCTGGCCGCAGCAGTCACTAACGCTGGTGGTCTTGGTGTCATTGGTGGTGTTGGTTATACTCCCGAAATGCTCCGTGAGCAGGTCGCTGAGCTCAAGAGCTTCCTGAACGACAAGAATGCTCCTTTTGGCGTTGACCTTCTGCTCCCTCAGGTCGGAGGATCTGCCCGCAAAACCAAGTGAGACAGACGCCTTCCGACCAGCTTGGCTAAATTTCGGTTTTACCGCGCACGAATAAATTGGCTAACGTAACGGCGTTCACTAGCTACGACTACACCAAGGGCAAGCTCGACGAACTCGTCGACATCATCATTGAGAGTGGTGCTAAGCTCTTCGTCTCTGCTGTCGGTGTTCCCCCCAAGCACGTTGTCGAGAAGCTTCACAAGGCCGGTATCCTGTACATGAACATGATCGGTCACCCCAAGCACGTCCAGAAGTCCCTTGATGTTGGTGCCGATATCATCTGCGCCCAGGGTGGTGAGGGTGGTGGTCACACCGGCGATGTCCCTACCTCCGTCCTCATCCCCACCGTCGCCAAGCTCTGCAAGGGCAAGAAGAGCCCTCTGACCGGCGAGGACGTTCAGGTCGTTGCTGCTGGTGGTCTCTACAACGGCAACTCTCTTGCCGCTGCTCTGATGCTTGGCGCTTCCGCTGTCTGGATTGGTACCCGCTTCATCCTTGCGGATGAGGCCGGTGCCCCCAAGGCTCACCAGGAGGCTGTTCGCACTGCTGGCTTCGAGGACAATGTCCGCACAATCATTTTCACTGTAAGTAGCCGGTAAATGGTCTACTAGTTTAGGAAGTGGCTAATCGCATACCTCTAGGGTCGTCCCATGCGTGTCCGCAACAACGCCTACATTCAGAATTGGGAGGAGAACCGCGCGGATGAGATCAAGAAGCTCACATCGCAGGGTATCATTCCTGTCGAGCATGACTTCGAGAACCTCCCCGATGATATCGATGATGATTACCTTGAGAACGCCCGCCCCTACCTGATGGGTAAGGTCTCCGCCGTTGTCAACGAGAAGAAGTCCGCCAAGGCCATCGTCGACGAGTTCGTCGATGACGCTGCTGCTCTGCTGGCCAAGGGCAACCAGATGCTTTCTAAGCTGTAAAAAAACACAAAATCCCCCTTTGATACCTATTTTTTCCCTATAATTTACGTCTGAGCACAATGAATGGAGACAACATGCATGTATATATTGGTGGTTTGGACGACTGCCTATATACCTCTTTACAATTGCATAAGAGTTGTGGCAATATCTCACTTTTTTCTTTCTTTAAGAGCGTGGGTACCTCTATAGCATGAAGTGATGGAAATCGTTTCATATATTTTTCTGCCTAATTGGACGCATGTCCGCTCAGACCTTCAAGCCTGGGGCTACTACCGTAGTGTATGTAACCTTGTTGATGAATAATAAAGCATGTCTTCGCTTATGAACCTCCCTTATCTCAAATGACTGCTACATTAGATACATCCTCTGACGCGTCAAGGTAGCATTATTGATTAGCCGATCAGTCGCGTCTCCACTGCTCGGCTCGGCAGCTGACCTACCCTACTTTCCTAACCGAAAGTCCGAATCCCGATTATTCCATTCTATTTTTTTCACAAGTAGATACATATTCTTCAACGTAAAGGTACGACTGCATGTAAGATCATGCAATAATAATAAATAATATCCAAGAAGCCTGGACCCTCCCTTCATGCAATTCAAACCGGGAACTGGGGACCGCTAAATCCTGGATTTCACATCCCACAAAAGCTTCGCTTTGTGCTCTCTTCCCGAGTCAATAATGTCGTGAGATCCGATCCTTCACAGAGACTTGGAATCGCATATGCCTAGAGTAGCCTTGCATTTATTTATTTATTTATTTTTTTGGCTGACTGCAGGACGGAATGAGGGTCAGGGTGCGTTGAAGAAGTGTGACGTTCCTGACTTGTAGCATGATCGGGTTTGGGTTTGGGGATCGTTCTTTGGATGCGGTTACACTAATTATGCAGGATGGATGGCATTGAATAATAATGCTTCATTGGAACCATGCAGATTCTTTACTTACCTAGGTAAGTTATCCTTACTAGGTCCTTGGTTCTTACAGGTTGCCTGCCAGCTGGTAAAGCTTCGCCTGGAGTCTAAGGGCATTATAGGGTTGTATGATATCTCAAGGGGAACTGGTGAGATTAGATAGTCTTTTCCATGTGGAGTTGTTGATAACAGCAACGTGGAAAAATGCTTGACGTCTACTTAGATAACGATGAAATCTCACTAGTAGGTCAATCAGGATAAAATCCTGGCCAGATTATCATATTATTGATATCTCCCTAATCTGAAAGTCGAGAAACTTTCAATAATGGTGCCTACCCAAAATTCCATGTTCTGGTCGTGTGGCGAATGTGGAAGAGATTGCCGGGACTGGCCATCTGAAGGCCAAGCAACAACACGCCACGCTCTTTCTCTGCGATAACCTGGAGAATAATACCTAGGTAATGATATCTCGATTCTTCAGACTCTTTCCTTTACTCTCCTTATCCATATGACTCGGGACTAGGATGTACTTTCCTTATCAGGGATTATCAAGTGCCATTTGGAACTTGAATGACAAGCATGCCTATCACCATCCACAGCCTTATCAGTCTCCCAGGCTAGCCTCCAACGAACCCAATGGCCACGATGATTGGCCCAACCGGCGAGCAGGTAGGGTTTTTAGCACTCTTCGGGCTAGACTGACTCGTCTCCAGACGCCTTTCGAACACGCCAAGTTTCCACGGCTTCTCCCTCGCCAAAATGACACACGCGATATGATCGGTTGTGCCCTATCTACAGATATCGGTGGCGGGTTTCCCTTTTTTTTTTGTAGTTTTTATTTGGTCAAGTGGGCCCCTATGATAATATGAATAGTAATGAGAACGAGGAAGTGCGAGCAAGCAATTAACTTATTAGAGGCTTCTCCCCGAGAAAGCAAAGAAATTAAAGCGTATGATTTGAATTGCGTCTCCCTTCTTTTTTTTCTATCTCCGACTGTACTCTCCCGCCTCTAAACCCGAGGTCCTCTGGACTTTTCTCTCTCCCTTTTAACTGATTGGAATATTGGCAAATTAAACATCACCCCCGAAGAAAAAAAAACCGTGTCGCTTTGTCCATTCTTCATTCCAGCACAATGATCGATAAAGACCTGGAGAAAAATCCCCCGGTGGTGCAGACAGTGTCCGACAACAGCAGTGATGGCGCCGTACCTGGAGAGACCTTTACATATGGTAACTCGCTATACGCAAAAGTACAACGAGTAGCAGCAAAGCTCAAGATCGAACAACGGGGTATCGAGCGTGTGCCGGCCGCGGAGCAAACAGATACCTCGTACCTCAACATTGGCAGTATGTGGCTGGCCGCCAACATGGTGATGAGCTCTTTCGCCCTGGGTGTGCTGGGAAAGTCTATCTGGAATTTGGGATTTGTGGATGCAATCCTGGTGGTGATCTTCTTCAATTTGCTGGGTGTTCTAACTGTCTGCTTCTTTTCCTGCTTTGGAACCTTTGGTCTGCGCCAAATGGTGTTCTCCAGGTTTTGGTTTGGTTGGTGGGTGACCAAGTTTTGTGAGTGCTCTCCCCTTGTCAATTCTGCCTACATCCGATTAGAATGGGAAATCTAATGCTCTCCCCCGCAGTTGCTATTCTGAATATTCTGGCCTGTATGGGTTGGTCTGCTTCAAATCTTATCGTGGGTGGGCAGATGATCCACGCCGTCAACCACAATGTCCCAGGATGGGCAGCTATCCTGATCATCGCGGCCTGCACACTCGCAATCACCTTTGCTGGGTACAAGATCGTCCATATGTACGAGTACTGGAGCTGGATCCCCACCTTCATCGTCTTCATGATTATCCTGGGCACCTTCGCCCACTCCGGAGACTTCCAAAATATCCCCATGGGCGTCGGCACCTCTGAGATGTCTGGCGTTTTGTCCTTCGGCTCGGCCATCTACGGCTTCGCGACTGGCTGGACCAGTTACGCGGCCGACTACACCGTGTACCAGCCCGCAACCCAGAGCCGCCGCAAGATCTTCCTGTCGACCTGGCTCGGTCTGGTCTTCCCTCTGCTCTTTGTTGAGATGCTGGGCGTCGCCGTGATGACCGCCACCTCGATCAATGGCGGCGACAACAAGTACCAATTAGGCTACGATGCCGCCGGCAACGGAGGACTGATCGGAGCCGTTCTGGAGCCTCTCGGCGGCTTCGGCAAATTCTGTCTGGTCATCCTGGCCCTCTCCATCGTCGCCAACAACTGCCCCAATATCTACTCTGTTGGCCTGACCGTTCAAGTGCTCGGCCGCTACGCCCAGCGCGTTCCTCGCTTCATCTGGACCGCCCTGGGCTCCGGAGTCTCCGTCGCCATCGCCATCCCCGGCTACTCTCACTTTGAAACCGTGCTGGAGAACTTCATGAACTTCATCGCCTACTGGCTGTCCATCTACTCCGGGATCTCCCTGTGTGATCATTTTGTCTTCAAGCGGGGGTTCTCTGGCTACCAGCCGGAGAACTATGACAAGCCTGACAAGCTTCCTGTGGGTATCGCCGCAGGCGTTGCCTTTTGCTTCGGTGTTGCGGGAATGATTACTGGAATGAGCCAGACATGGTATGTCGGACCCATTGCTGAAAAGGCGAGTGGCGGTGATATTGGATTCGAATTGGCGTTTGCGTTTTCGGCGGTGTCATATCTTTGCTTGAGGCCTATCGAATTGAAGGTATTCGGTCGGTAATCTTGGGGTTGGGTATATATCCGTTCGAATTCAAGAGCCATTGCTATGCTACCTGTACATATATAATTATTAATTTCATACCAACAATTTCTTTTAAAGTTATCATTCATCTTTGAACTTTCTAGATTTCTAGATTCGATTCATGTAATACACCGCAGTGTGAGGACCATCAAGGAATGCCACTAACTCACCTTGGCAATTAATCTCCGGCCAGAATAATCATCCCTACAATACAGTGGATAAGGTACCTGTGAGCTAAGGACCAGCTTGTGTTAACAACCACGGGGCAATGAGTATAGACATGAAGCCTGTTGGTAGAGTGACATCACGTGATACTCCCCCAAACCCAGCCCACCAGCCACAAGCTGCGCCACAGACATTTTCCGCCGCCCGAGAACCAAATCCACAACTAGAATTCGTGAAATGCAGAAATTCAAGCACGGTTTACCTGAAGCAACACCACACACATCCTTCACAATGTCGCGACTAGGAAAGTAAGTCACCCCCCTAAAAATAGCCAGAAAAACCTATGCTGCAAACCAGAACCCTTTCGAAAAAAAAAAAAAAAAGGAAACAAAAAAACTAACGAGATACTTTTTTTTCCCAAAGCCGCGCCGACTGGGCCGACGACGAAGAATTCGATGACCCCTCCGCTCTCCCCGCACAACAAATCACCACGAACAAAGATGGCACCAAGACCGTGATCTCGTACCGCTTCAACGACGACGGCAAGAAAGTCAAGGTGACCCGACGGATCAAAACGACCGTGGTGCGCGAACATGTCAACCCGCAGGTCGCGGAGCGAAAGACCTGGGCCAAGTTCGGGCTCGAGAAGGGCCACGCCGCGGGCCCGTCCTTCGACACGACCTCCGTGGGCGAGAACATTGCCTTCCGGCCCAGCGTGAACTGGAAGGCTCAGGCCGCGGAGGCGGAGAAGAATGGCGGCGAGAAGGGCAGCATGAAGGACCAGCTGAGGGATAAGAAGGTCAAGTGTCGTATTTGCAGTGGCGAGCATTTCACCGCTCGTTGTCCATTCAAGGATACCATGGCGCCTGTTGATGAGTCTGGCGCCGCGGCGGGCGGAGAGGACGGTGCGGATGACGGTGCTGCTGCTGGTGGTGTCGGCGCTGGGTCCGGTAGCTATGTGCCTCCGCATCTACGGAAGGGGGCTGCGGCTGGTGGGGAGAGGATGGCTGGCAAGTATGAGAAGGATGATTTGGCGACTCTGAGGGTTACAAATGTGAGTTTTTTTTGTTCCCTTCCCCTTCCCTATTTACCCCTCTTCTTACCTCACCTACATTGCCTTGTCGACGTTGCCTATTATCTTTTTGTATTATTCCTTTTTTTTGTCTTCCCCTACTGAATCTAACTGTGAAAAATAGGTCAGCGAACTAGCAGAGGAGTCAGAACTCCGAGATTTGTTCGAGCGTTTCGGTCGTGTCACCCGAGTCTTCCTGGCCAGAGACAGAGAAACCCAGAGAGCCAAGGGCTTTGCCTTCATCAGCTTCGCAGACCGGAGCGACGCCGCACGTGCCTGCGACAAAATGGATGGATGTACGTCTTCCTTTTTCCCCTTCACAGTTTCTTTTGAAACAGAAACAGAAGTAGAAAACTAATGACCATATCCAGTCGGTTACCGCCATCTCATTCTGCGTGTCGAATTCGCCAAGAGGGCTTCTTAGATTTGCTATTTGCTATTATTTTATTTTCCTCTTCGTTTCAGGGTTTATTTCACTTGCTTCCCATATTTCAACGGCTTACGACACATGGGGTTTCTCTTATCTTTTTTTTTCTCTCTTCTCTGTCCTTCTTGGGGGGGGGGGGGGGGGGGGGGGGGGGGGGGGGGGGGGGGGGGGGGGGGGGGGGGGGGGGGGGGGGGGGGGGGGGGGGGGGGGGGGGGGGGGGGGGGGGGGGGGGGGGGGGGGGGGGGGGG